>CM023943.1:15882921-15906417 GCA_013407115.1 Glycine latifolia
GACGGTATTTATGGAAAAATCATCTTTGTATGTCAAGATATAAAGACGATTTTTTCGTAAAAACCATCTTTGTATCCATTTTTTTAAAAAAAAGAAATCAACGAAGACGGTTTTTTGAACCGCCGTCGAAAGTGTTGTTTTTCCACGACACGTGCAACAATGACGGTTCTACAACCGTCGTCATATGGGGTTTAGAATCGTCGTCGTTTGTGTCGCCTGTAGTAGTGCAAGACTATAGGACTATGTACCTCTTCGGCCTCCTTCATCGTATTTCGGACAACAGGGCTCGAACTTAGTCTCTTCGTGCTTACGCACCCAAGACTGTGGGACTGCGTATACCTTTGGCCTCCTTGATCGTATTTCGGACTGTTAAGCTTGAACATAGTCTCTTTGTGCTCACACACTTGTGACTGAGGGGATTTGTATCCCTTCGGCTTCCTTGATCGGTTGACACCCTCTTGCTTAAGATCTTCAGAGTCTGACTAATACCTTCAAGTAGCATGTTCAAAATCCTCAAACCAAACCGAGCGTAAAACTGAAAACTAACCCAAAAAACAAAATTGAGGGTCATTAGTTTGGTTTGGATTTTTTATTTTCCACACCATGCGATTCAGTTTGGTTCACGGTTTGACATGGGGAAATCGAACCGAACCAAACCAAACTACACCACGAACACCTTTAGAAACTATTGGTGTGATTAGTGTTTTGTTGTTGGATTTCAACTTTCTAAGTTTCCATGGTTGGAAATAAGTATTATGAATGTTGTTTTACTTTTTTTTTTAAGTTCAGTAGTTAGAACTTGGAAGCAAGTATTATGTACTATTTTTACTTTTAAGTTAAATCTCAAGTATTATAAGCGTGAAAATAGTTATTGTTTTACTTTAAGTTCAATTGTTGGAACTTTTGTTGTTCATTTATACTATTGATTGTTGAATTAGTTATTATTAAATTTTTTTCCAATTAATAACAAACATTTTAAGCATTTTTTAATACTTACTAACAGAATTTTCAAACCGCAAAATCGAACCGAAAAAGATTGGTTTGCTCTTGTTCGAATTTCATAAATAATTTAAACCAAACCAAACCCAGCTGCACCGTACTTAATTTTCTTGTTTGGTTCGAACTCTTTTTAAGCCAAAACTGTATTGCGAACACCCTTACCCTCAAGCTGCCAGTTAGGTTTCCCACTACGCACGTCATCCAATCCTTAGCCTTAAGCAACCCTAACCATTTGCAATATGTGTCTAAGGATATCGGAGCAGCAAGTAAGATTAGATATGATGCATTATTGCGAGAATATCGGATCAGTTAATTACAAGGTATCCCTACATAAACCTAAAGCTAGACCTAGATGGGCAAATTACATTTTCACACTTGAATGTTGGACTAGGTCTCTTTACCCTAAGACACAATCTAACTACAAGAACATTTTGGCGCCTACTGTGGGGCATGGTGAAACACTTTTGGTCACCCTTTGTTTACACCTTATTTCTTCTATTATTGATGAAAAGATCAGCCAGAAACACGACAACCACTTCGAGGAACGGTAGAGGACAACATCGAACGACGAAATAGGTGAAGGGAAAATGTAAAAGCTAGAAGGGAGAGCACAAAAACGATGAGGGTGGCAAATGAAGCTCTCCAGACCAAGAATGCACTGTGACAATAGAACCTAAAGATGCAGCAAAGGTTTGATCAAGCAAAGACAACTCTTTAGGATTAAACGGCCAACCTCAAGCATTTGGAGGGTGACATTGCAGTGGAATAACCAAGGGATTTCAGCCCCTTCACAAATCCCGGTAAACATCCTCATTCCAAAGATGTCACATTTTGATGGATCAACCGACCCCAATTGGTACCTAAAGAACTTTTGTGCCCAGATGTTGATTAGTGGTAGAACTGATCAAGTGAAGTGCAAGATTTTTGTTTGTACCTTTATCGGGGTCGCCCTGGACTGGATCAGCAGCATACCAAACAACTCCATTGCACGCTTCAATGATTTTTTGCACACCTTCGTAGCATAATTCACAGCCAATAAGGAGAGACCATCTACAATGGTCGATCTATTTGATGTGCACCACTAGCTGAGGGAGTCACTAAAGAAGTTTTTCACGAGATTCAATGGGGTGGTTGTGCGAATGGTTGACCCAAACAAGAGAATGGTTGTAGTCATCTTTTGGAAGAGATTGCGAGCAGGGTCGTTCGATGAGTCACTAGTATACCAACAACCGGATACGATGACAAATATTTATTCTCAAGCAACTTGCCATATGAAGGCTGAGGAATTGATGGCCAGGAAAGGGGCGATGAAGAAAAATGAGTCTGGATCAACTTCTAGTTCAACATTCATATCTAAGCCCTATTAGAAGGAATTCCTAAAGCCTCAAGGGAATTAAAATAAGGGATCAGTCGGTCACAGTTCAAGACACGACGTAGGAGTAGAATGGAGAGGTTAAGTTTACAGCAATGCAACTTGTTGACGTGGAATGCTCAGTTTGCCGTAGTACAACTTGTTGACAACAAAGATGTTAAATGTATGATTGTTGATTTTTGCCAGCATGAGGTTCTTGCATGCATTGAATTGTATGCAAACATTGAGCTAAATACACTTTCCATCCCAAATCCTTAGCCAATATCTCATGAACCCCAATATTATTCAAATCCCGATTCCAATGTTTCACATACATCAGATGCACCCCCATCATATACTCATGTCGATTTGTACCAAGAGACATTCTATTTAACCCAACTACAAGTAAATGAATGGAAACTAACCACATCTTCAACTTATTTCTACACCATTTTCCATCAATTTGTTAAACTCGTAATCGTTTGGTCTTACTAAGGATGAACTTCATACATACTAGAGTACCCCTGCAGTAGAATCTAGCCCATCAACTCAACCAAATAGCTTGATTTTGTAGAGTTTGGCTTACCTAATGAAGAACTTGGTCCCTTTAGTGAGGATGAAGATGAAATTTTATGCAAACAACCTCAGGAAGATCGTGACAAAAAGCTAAGCCTAAATCTCTAATAACAACTGTACCATAATATTGTATGCCACCACACATGCATAATGTTTACCTTGTCTAATTTTGATAATTTTGAATATGGTCATATATTGGATCGTGAAGAAGTCCAACATCCGTGGAAACTCTCTTTGAAGGGATGTGTTTTGAAACCAAAGAAGAAGTTCAACATGCTTTGCAACATATTTTTAAGTCAAAAGACATTTATGTCTTAAAGACAAATCACAACTCCTAATTATTTTGATTAGATGCAAATAAATACAAATGGTGAAAGTTGTGATTGATGTGCTATCAGATCATGGTTTGTATTCTTGCGTCTGAGTTTTCAAATGACACATCCATATAAGACTTGGCATAAGATTTAGTAGTGCATTTAAGACTTTCATTTAATTCTCTGTGTCTAGGATTTTTTTTCTTGCAGAAAACATTCTCCTAGGACCTGTCATAGTCCTATAAAGAATAAATGAAGTCCATAATCTAAAAGTTCTAATCTTCATCAAAAGGCTCACTTTGCAAGTGCAAATTTGCTATGATGAAATAAGTGAATTTCCTACTAAAGTGTAAGACACGCCAACCTATTAGCATGAACTTTGCATGAAGAAGGGACGTGCATTTAATGCCAGAATTAAATGCTCCAACGACCTTAAGACTGTAGATGAAGAACAAAGTGAAGTATCTTCTTATTGTGAGACAACAGATACTTGAAGATAAAGGTTATAAATAGAAGAAGCTTTGAAGAAACAAGACACGAATCATCTTTCGGGAAAACATTCTTTCGTTCTTTCTTGTAAAGAATTTTGTAAATCTTTGTATAGATACTAAGATCTCAAAAAACCTTTTAAACCTTGAGAGAAAAGACTAAAATGTTGAGAGATATATCCATATATAAGACGATATGATATTAGTCAGTGTGCAAACTTCAAACAAATCTTGTTGATTTGTTTAGAGCTAGCAATTGCTTGGTAAGAAAAACAATACTGGTTAAGTCAAGCTTAGGGTAAAGCTTGTCTTTGTAAAAGCGAGAAATGGCAGTGAAGAATACTTGTAACTTTGTGATAAGTTAGTGGAAACTTGGTGGGTTGTCAAGATCTGGATGTAGTCTCGGTGCGTTATTCTTTACTGCTTTTCTTTGTGTTAACTGACAAAGAATTCAAATTTGTGTTTAGATCTTACTTTTCTTTTTGATATGTCAAGAAAATTATTTTTCCATTGTATGATAAAGTTTTTCTTAAATATCCCTTATCTATTTTTAGGTAAATCCACATCAGAAGATATACATGATTTCAATATAAAAAAATAAAAATTTCTAAAAAAACAATTCAACCTCCCTTTTTTGTTATTTGCTTCTACATGTATCATGTGAACAAATGAGCTAATTACAAGACACAACTATCAAACTCAACAAAGCTAATTGTCAATTGTGATGCCAATGGATGCTTTAGGAGGTGTAGGGCAACATACTTTTTTGCAAGTAAGAATTGGAAATTAGAAAGCTCTATGAAGCCCATACATGTTCAAATTCTACCATCTCACAAGATCATGAAAAGTTATCTTATATGCTCATCAGTAAAAGTATCCACAAGATGATCGAAAACGATCCATCAACTTCAGTGTCAGCCTTGATAACACATGTCAAAAGCACTAAAGGATACATTACCACGTACCAAAAAGCATGGTTGGCAAAGAAAAATGTCATTGAAACATATATGGAAAATGGGAAAAATTATTCCACGATTTACCAAAATTGCTGCAAGCTATGCTGTCATTTCTTCCCAGTATTGTCGTAGAGAAGGAAACACTGTCAGTGCCCCCACAACAAGGTAAAACAATAAAGGGTTTCGTGAAATTCCAATGTCTTTTTTGAAGTTTCAGACCATGGATTGATGGGTTTCAATATTGCAAATTCGTTGTTCAGGTCAATCGAACTTGGTTGTACTGAAAGTACAAGAGGACCCTCCTTGTGGTAGTTGTACACGACAATAACAAAATCCTTCCAATAGCATTCACCATTGTTAAGGGTGAAACATAAAAAGCATGACTCTTCAAGCAGGCACGACTCAATCAAAAGTGTCTACCTAAGATGGGATAGTGGGTGGATAGCAGAGAATTTTGTGCATGTGTTATGCATTTGACGCATTACACAAAATTACATGAGGAAGTTCAATAACAATGACATAAAAAACTAATTATCAATATGGTGAGTGTCAAACTTCTTTCTCTTCATAGTAAATATCACTTAATTTTGTATTATTCACAATATTGAAATTGTATGTTTATAACTACTCAACATATGCAAGAACAGAGCCTATGATCAATTACTACTACAACAATCTAAATGAGATTCTGCGAGAAAAATGGACTCTCACATGGAATGGTGGCCAAAGATGGGAACACATGACCACCAAACTTGTTGAGTCAATCAATTCAGTAATCAAGAAAACAAGAAATCTACCAATATGTGCACTGGTAAAATTAGCCTATACAAGGTGTAATACCTTGTTCAACCAAAGAGGGAGAGAAGTCGCAATAATGATTACATTTGGCCAAGTTTATATAGAAGTACTAAACAAGGCTATGGAAGATGCACAAAGATAGGAAAACTCTCACATTGTTCATGAGTTCGATCGATTAACTCGAGAGAGGTGCGGCCAGCTAAAAAGTTGACAGTTAGGCTGGATCAAAAGTGTGATTGTGGCAAATTCCAAAATGTGTACATGCCTTGTTCGCATGTCGTTGCTGTTTGTAATCATACTCACCATGAGTATAGGGCCTACATACATCATGTGTATACGTTAGAAAGTGTCTCCAATGTGTACAAATGATTGTTTGGCGAATTTTGCAACAAAGCATATTGGTCATAGTGTCACAAACCACGAATCTACCCCGACCCAAATATGTTAAGAAATTATAAAGGTTGTCTAGTCTCATGTTGTATACACATCGAAATGGATGAGAGAATCATGTTAACTAAAAAGATGTTCCATGTGTTGCATCCCAGGCCATTCCAAAACTAAATTCTCTCACCGTGTAGGCTCAAGCCAACACCATTAATTTTATGCCTTAATTGTTGTAATTTAAAATTTTTGTTGTATTGTTTGAAATTTAAATATTTGTTCTATTGTTTGTAATTTTATCTCTATTTCATCTTAACTTAATCTTTTTTTTAGTTCAATTAAAGTTGTTGGTTAAATATGTATTTTTATTAAGAAAATAAATTAAAAATAAAATGGAAATCCATTCTTGAAAAAATGAAGAAAAAAAACTGAATACAAGTGTATATATTCAAAAAAATTAACAATAACATATACAAAATAAAATTTATTTTTTTAAGTTCAAGGAATTAAGTTGTTGATTAATTATGTATTTTATTAACCAAAGACAATGAAAATACAAAGGATTTTCACTGTTGAAAAAATGAATAAACAAAAAAAATGCAAAAAATTAACAATAAAATATGCAAAATAATATTTAAATAAAATATATACAACTAATAAAATGGAAATACAAAGGATTTCCACTCTTCAAAAACTGAATAGACAAAAAATATGCAAAAATTTAACAACATATGCAATAATTTTTTTTATAAAGAAGATCAATACATACAATTAATAAAACGAAAAATTAAAAATAAATAAATAACAATAAAAAAAGAATATTAAAATGTATGAAAAAATTAAAAAACACAATTAAGAATCGGTTTCCAAGGAATCGATTTCTTAACTAGTTTTAAATAAATAAATAAAATGACACGATTGGAAATTGATTATCCAAGAATGAACCAATTTCTCAACACACACAAAAAGTAGTTAAGAAATTGGTTCAGGAATCGATTTAACTCATGCAGAAAAAAAAACCTTGTGCAAGTGAGAAATCGACTCCTAGGAAACCGATTTCTCACCTAGCACAATAAAGTGTATCATTTGGATAAATAAAGATGGGGATGTATTATTTAGGTAATTTTTTTGTATTTTACGAGGGGGCTCTCAAAATGAATCTATTTAAATAAAATAAAGGAAAACCAAATTTGTTTTTTTTTTATATTTTGGAGCATATGAAATAAATATTGTACCAAATTGAATTTGTTTTTAAAAATAAAGGACTAATTGACACTTCTAAAAATAAAAGGACTTAATTAAATATTTTTAAAAATTAGATTACTTAATTGAACTTTTTAATAATAGGGTCTTGTTAGCCCATGTCCTTTGGATATTGGGTTATGAAATAAAAGAAAAAAATGATTATTATAAAAATTATAGGAGAGCGTAAAAAAATCGTGAACATCGTAATTTACATATTTTAATATAAAAAAACTAACCTTTTAATTCATTAATCGATGTTCTAATAATATTAATTAGTGATTATTATTTGTCTAAATAATAATAAGATTAAATTAAACTTAAAAAATAAATTTAAAGATCAAGATAATAATTAGGCTTTTTTTTTTTCAAGTTCAAATAAAGGAATTTTCAAAATATCATAACCTTCCAACAATATCCATTAAGATCCATTGATTGTTGCTATTGCATCCTCAGCTAGGGAATGCCAAGCATGGATCATCCATTTTCTAGGAACCTCAACACCCCCATTTGTCGCTCTTACCTTCACTGCACGTGGGGATGGTTCTACACAGCTGATGTATGAGCTGGCCAATGTACCACTTTGGTTCTTGTTTAACAATTTTCACTAACCAAATTCAATTAAGAAAATAACAATGCACAGACACCTACTGACATAAACCAATAATCAAATAGAATCCTGTGGTGGGCTCCGGGTACCGAGGTATGCAAAACAACACCTGTTACTTAAGGATCATCGATATTATGTTATGTTGATCAATTGAATAAAGCTAAATTAATGGTACGGTTGAAGCTTCTAATTCAAAAAGTTTTGGATGTCTCTGGCTTTTGTGACACAAATAAATACAAGCTTCATATTCCAGAATGTCATTTAGGGCCCTCATTGGTTCAAATGATGTCATGTGCATGTTGATATGTAGGTATTACTATGGTGTGCATGCATCTGCAGACATGCATATATTCCTGAATTATATGAGGGAATAGGCACAATCTCCTATTAGTGAACCAGCAGCCATATTATAGGTTGCAATCAGTAGGCAATAGGCAGACAAACCTATTGTCCTTAAGGAATGAAACATTTTACTGATTAGTAATTAAGTTTGATTGTGAATTTGTGATTCTCTTATGTGCATGGTCTTTGTCTACTTAGATTTTGGCTTGTCCTAACTAGCTTCTAATAATATATCCTAAACTTCAATTGGAAGCTACTTAACAAAAATATTTGTAATTTAATTTTACAATCAAATTAGACTATAATGTAACTAACCAGGAATAGAACATAGATTACAACCTCACAATGTTTCTAAATATACAAAATCCTTGTGGAGGAGGATTTGAGTTTGATTTTCATAGTGTATAATTATTAGAAAGGAACATAAAATGTTAAGTGAGACTAAGTTTGAGAGTAATAATTAATTAGTCTCATAAAAGATTAAAGTTTGTGGGGATACCTTAGGGTTCTATTAGAAATCCTTTTGTGACTACAATTGCGGCCGCTTTGTAATTTTTCAATATTTATAAGAATTGCAACTGCGATGACACATAAAACCATAGTTCTAAGTTTGTTAGATTTTTTTATCGATAAATATTAATTCTTGATTTAACAGTTTTTATTAGGAGGAATAGAACTCGTGACTTTTTTCCATTTCTTTTTTTTTTTAACCACCCAACCAAACTTATATCTTCCTTCTAAGCTTGTTAGACTAATGGATAAGAGTCGTCTATAATGGTTTTGGAAGTACCAAGACAATTATTTTGGTATATGTTGGAGTACAAGTATTAGGTAAAGTCTCACATCGTATAGGAATGAAAAGATTGCACATAATATAAGTGAAAGAAAGATTCATAAACTAGAGTCTTAAGATTTTGGGTTAAAGTGTGATATTAAGTTCACTTATGCGATTACTCATGACTCATTGATATAAATATTTCTGGCAAAAAAATTAATTTATTGCATTTTTTAAAAAAAATTACGAATTTATGGTAGCTTTAAAAGTATTTACGCATCTATAGCAACGAATCGCGTCACCCCTGGACGTGACTCGTTCTGTCACTAATTCCATCTCTAATTCCGTCGCTAATACTTTTTGCGACGGAATATTAAGTGTGACCACAAATTTTCAGTCGAAAAAATATTAGCGACTGAAATAGAGACCGAAATTAGTGTACGCCTTTTAAATAATTTTTTTATTTACAGTATTATTTTTTTCAATTTTTGAAATTAGTATTGCGACCACAATATTGTATTTTTTAATTTTTTTAACCAAAATCGTTAAAAAATTTGCAATATAATTTTTTTTAAACGTACGACTTTAAAATCAATTTTTTTTACAACTTTAAGTTTTTATTATTATTAATATACGACTTCAAAGGCGGTCTAAAAATACTTTAAAATTAGGTAAAAATAATAATTAATAATATTATTACAAACTACAATAAATTTGTAATTGATTAGACTGAATATTGGCAATATCTAAATTTTTATTTAGTTTCGGTCTCTATTTCAGTCGCTAATATTTTTTGCGACTGAAAATTGTGGTCACACTCAATATTCCGTCGCAAAAAGTGTTAGCGACGGAATTAGTGACGGAGCGAGTCACGTCCAGGGGTGACGCGATTCGTTGCTATAGATGCGTAAATACTTTTAAAACTGCAATAAATTCGTAATTTTTTTTAAAAAATACAATAAATTAATTTTTTTGCCAAATATTTCTCTAATGTATATCCCTCAATTGCACAACATTACATGATACAATGCAATTTTATAATTTGACTAGCACAGTTCAAGTCTATATCTCCTGCAAACATGACATGTTAATGACAAGGATCCAAGCAAGGATACCCATGTTCCTAATTAAGCCTACCGTTTAATTCACATTCTCTAAAATGAACAGCTATGCACCATAGTTTAACTGTCAATATTATATCTCAAATATGTAATTCTAGAAAAGCATGCACCAGTTGTGGCCTGGCTACCCTCTTACAATGCAATTAGGCAAAAACAGTAACATTTTGAATTGCTAGCTTTTAAAGCGGATCGAATCTATCTATTGAAAATACATAAAAAAAGGTGTTTCTTTTATCATCAACAAATGTCTGCATGAAATGAATTTTCCATGCTGTTGGTGTATCCATTATCACGTGATATGTACATGGTACTAGTAAAACAATTAAAATTTATATTTTAGATTCACTAATAAAAATATATTTGTTATTAGTTTTTATAAAGTAAAAAATGTCATATATTGACAAAAATATCACATATGTTAGGAAAAAGATCCAACATATAGTTATTTGTTTTAAAGTAAAATATTTTCCTTTTAAATTTACTTGAGGTCCCTTTCATTATTGGGCTAGCCTTGGATATGGAAACAAAAGGGTTAATAATTAGGCCCTTTGTTTGCAAATTAAGCAACTTCCGATCGTCTTCCCTTGCTTGAAATTTTTTTGTAGAAACTAGAGACTCTGATTTTTATAAGTATGGAATTCAATTGTATCACAACTCTGCATATAAACATTAGTGACAAGTTGTTCCCTTGGCTTGCTTCTTAGTTGTATTTTCCCATATTCTAATTCCTCCGCATGTAACTTAGTTTCTCCTCTCTCTCAGACAACTCCACAGAAAACATTAAAAAAAATTGAAAATAAATTATTTGTCAGAATCCAACAGTAGGAAATTTCAGCCAAGCCACACGATTGTAGGATTTCAATATATAATGCACAAGCTATGTAACCAACCTCTCCATAGCCTCAAGCACAACACCTTCAGAAATCTAAAACAATATAATGATGGCCAAGTTTCTTTTCTTGTTCTTTCTTTTAGCAAATACCCTTTTGAGTCTAACCAATGCTACAAACCAACCTCAAATCATTTTCCAATCTCTTTCAGCACGATCTTCAAACCCTCCTGCTCAGAGTGCTTCTATTGGCCAAAGATCACACACATCAGATCCCTCTATTGGAAGGAAACTTGGTAAGCACCAACATAACCAAATCAGGTCCTCTGACACTAAAAGTCCTACCCCATCTGAAACACCACAAAGTGAAAAGAATATGCACTCTATTTCTGATGGAAGCATTCCTAGTCATCAGAGAACTTCTATTGAACCACATGATGAAGCAGTTTTGGGTTCTCATCATGGCCAGGTCCGTTTGTTGAAGCACCACCACCACCACTCCAAGTCCATTGCTGGAGCAGGAATCATTCTTGCAGGGCTTGCAGCCACATTTTTAGTGTCAGTTTTCTGTTATATAAGAGCTACTAGAAGGAACAAGATAGAAACAACAGCTTAGTGCTCACGAACCTTTTGTTTTCTTCTTTTTCTTCTGTGTCTCACTTTCTTGTGTTTATACATGCATAGTGTAAAGGAAACTAGTGAATAGATTATGATTTGCAAGCTACATTTGTTCAAATGAAAATTAGCAAGTTTTTCTAATTCAAACAGTAATACCCTGCTGAAGGAAAAGTTCAACTGTTCAACTAATCTGAGAGTCTGTTTCCATGTGTTATTTAAGTGATATTAACAATCCATTTTGGTCATAATTCATTGTGATTGATTCGGTGAAATTTGAACTGAATATATAACCAATTTGAAAAAGGTTTTCAATAATAATTGTAGGAGAGTAAAATAAAATGAACTTGAAAAATAATCAAACTGAACCTATAAATTATAAAGAAAAAAACATGTTTAGTCTCTATATTTGCATTCAACTCAACTCAAGAACCTTCAAAGGAGAAGTCCTTAAATCGTTGGATAAGAAAATCTTAATCTCATATAGCGTCAAACAGAGATACGAATGGGTTTGCAATGGTATTTATATCTAGCATCTAGGTAACCGACCTAAAAGTCCTAATCTGAAATTTTTTTTCCATACAAATCGGACTCAAGTATCATACAATTTACAATAATTCGCATAATGCTCAACCAGCTAGATCCCCTTAGTAATCAGAATTTAAAAGTCCTAATCAGAGTTTAAACATAAATTAGGCCCATGGCAGCCCAAGTACAAGAGAAATGTGAAAAAAAGGGAATTGTTGTTGGCACTACCTACTTTTGTTAATGATACTATTCATGTGTTTGCTTTTCACCCATACTCCAAAACTTATAAATTGCACAACAGAAACATGTTTTCGTTGTGTAATTAGAAGGTGAAAAAAATATACAACGAAAATATATTTTCGTCATGCAAATGCACAACGGAAGTATACTTCCGTTGTGTATTTTTTTTACCCCCCCCCCCCCAATTGCACAATAGAAATACATTTTTGTTGTACATTAGTAGTAAACAACAAAAACGTGCTTTTGTTTTTTTTTTTGTCATCCCCATTTTCTCAACGGAAACATGTTTTGGTTATGTAACTACCAATGTTTTTCATTGTTATTTTTATGCACTTTTATGAAATGGAAACATGTTTCCATTGTATACCTGCACAACGAAAACACGTTTTCATTTTGAAAATTATTTTACAAAAAAAAAAATAACAACGGAAACTTGTTGTGTAAAGAAAAAAGATTACCACGTTGGGTGGTCTAAGGGAGATGAGAGGGAATAGAGAAGAGGTGGAAAACTGACGAAGAAATGAGAGAGGAAGGGAGAGGGTTGGGTGTGTTATGAAGGAGGAAAGGGAAAGTTAGAGAGGAAGGGAAAAGGGTAGAATGGTCTAATTTTATGGTTGGTAGTACCAATAAAAATTTAGTTAGTGGGAATAGTTGTTCCTGTGCAAAAATAGTTAAAATATAGTGCTCTCTCACTATAGTATGTGCTAAGCACATCTAGGGTGCACCTAAAGTGCAGATGGACAAAGAGTACAACAAAATTTCCAAATGGAGACGTTATAGCCCAAATTAATGTGCTTAGTTAGGGCACTTGTATTAAAGTATAAAATGTGTTAGTTCGTTAAGAAATTAGTTATACATGGTTAGCCCAATTTATAAACTCTATAAATAGAAAAAGGGTAATTCATTTTAGTATCTTTTTCAATCAATTTAATATGTTACCACATGAGTATCAATATGATTTTTATCTCTCTTATCAATTTGATCTTCATATCTTTGATCCATGGGTTCTAAACAACTTGCTCACAAGCATCTAGTCATCGAGCCCTATTTCTTGAAGTGTGGGTCAAGGTTCAAAAGGCATACAAGATCAAGAGGCTCGTATTAAAAATCCAGAAGGGCTACAAATAGATGTCGATAAAAAATGACCCTTGTCAAGGTTGATAAAAAACAACCATGGCTAAAGTTGGTCAAAAATAACCCCAGTCAATGTTGGTTGAAAACAACTCTAGCCAAAGTCAGTCAAAATAGCCCCAATTGAGGTAGGCTGAAAATAGTCATGATCGAGGTTAGCCAGAAACAACCCTAACTGAGGTCACCCGAAAATAGCCTTGGCTGACGTTGACTTAAAATAGCCACAGTCGAGGTTGGCCAAAAATGATTCTGATTAAGGTTAGCCGAAAATTGCCTTGACAAAGATCGGTAAAAAAATGCTTTAGTTGATGTCAATAAAAAATAATCAAGTCGAGATAGTTATCATTCCAAGTAGCAATGGCAATTGGATTGTCAACTAAAATCACAATTTCAAACAATTTGTCCAAAATAAAGTAATATACTTCAAAATTCAAACACATTTTTGTTATCAATATTTCATAACATAGAGAGAGCTAGGCAGCCCAAACCCAATACAAGGCCCAAGGGAGTGGCTCAACACTCAAATAAAGATCTAACACAAGACCCCCTAAAGGTTGAAGGCACTAACACAAAGCATCTAAAAAGACCTCTTCCTAGCTTGATTTGGTGTATTATATTCTTAGAAAACATGTGTTTTTATTTTTTGTACTTTCATCAAAACTTGGTCTTTGTTGTTATACTTTCAAATCAATGAATTTGGTCCCCCCACTATAAGAAATTACTGAATTTGTTGTCATTCTAAAATATAGTATCTATAGTAAATTTAAACCCCAAAACTTGATTAGCATTTACTAGAGGTTTTAAGCTGCTACAAAGTGATCACACCAGAGCTAACAAATTTTCATATTTCCACATTCTAGACAACTTGTTATTCTTGATTTCTAGCAAGCAAGAGCAAAAATTGAATTATAACTAACTAAATTATAATTTAACAGATTATTTTCTTTTAACTTTGCCTTCTATCTATGTCTCAATCACATGGAAGCTAAAGGAACAATGGAAAGCATGATCATTATGAAGCTTTTAACAAACACCCGATGTGCGATGATGTAGGTTTCTAATCAGATCTTAGATTTTCGCCTCTAAGATGCAATGCATTGGGTATCACTTGAATCACATCCAAAACATGCAATTTGAAATGCATTAAGAAACCAAATCTAAATGCCTCTCAAATCAACTCAACCCTTCTTCTTCTCATAAATCCATCATTTCCAACCACACTCAATCTTGGCATTGAAGTGGTGGATGCACCACAAATAGAGCAATGTATTCGCCACTATGGGCTACACCTGCTCCTCTAGCTGCCCCGGCGTGTGCATCACCACCTCTAGCCTTAGTGCCATGAAGCTTGTGAGCGACCTTGCCAATGTTTTGAGGGATCTGAATTTCTTGTAGTTAGGCTTCGTGCAGGCAGTCACGTGGGCAAGATTTGGTGGCTAAAATTATTTCTTTTATTTTATTAATTGTATAGAATTTGCAGTTGAAACTTTGACGCATTCATATTTAACTCATACCTTAGACTTCAAATAACCAGCCAAAATATAAACCATCCAATCTTCATTTAATATTCCAGAATTGCGACTACTTGATTCCGTGAATGCAGCAAATCCAATTTCGTATAGAAGTTGAGAAAAAAAATTGAAGGTTAAAGATGCTTTCTTTTCTATTTCTTGACTAAGTCAAAATCACAAAAGGTGGTCCACTTGCCCCATCTTCTTAGGAATAAGTTGTTGCTGATCTTATCCCTTATTTTCAGCAACTATGTCCACGTTTATACAGATTAAAAAGCAACCTCTTTGATGGAAAAAAAGGTTATAAAAGGATATGTGCATCATGGTAAGGTCCCTATGCTTGCTATATGAAAAAATCTCAATACAGAGCATAGAAGATCCTTAAGCCAAAAGTCATATTAGTTTGGAGACACATAAACTCACAGATTATCTGACTCTCGGACCACTTAACTCAGATACAACTTCAACCCATATTCAGAGTAAATAAGAATAGTAATGGTGGAAGGTATTTATGATCTTAGTTTTTCCGCATTTGACCTAATAGTTTCCAATGTATATAAGCGTGATTAGATCATTTAATTTATCTAACATAAGATTCATGACTGCATGAATGCCGATAATTCAAACCCATGAGTGCATGTTTTTGACAGTTTATAACTGTCAAACTTTGTACCTCAAACTACGGTAATGTGGACTCCATTAGCAACACTAACACCATTAAAGGGCAGGGACCAAATCTGCATGTTTTTATAAAGTTGGAGAACCAAATTCATCAAATATAGGGACTAAGACCAAGTGTGGATAAAAATAAAGGGATAAAAACATATTTTTCCTACATTCTCTTAGAAAATAAAGGTTTTTTGAATAATTACGTATCAATATTATTGACTTCAGGAGGATTTGGCAGTAATAAATAAAGTAGTTACGGAGGATTTTAATGTTCTTAATGTGATTAAGTCAAAACTTTTTTCTTCAAGCGAAAAATCTTTGAAATGCTCTTTGTCTAAAGTAGAATAATTTGAATTCGTTGAATAAGAAGCCTTTGATCTGCTTTCTGAGAGCGCTAAATCATTCGATTCAAAAAACGTGGAAAAAAGGTCATAACACCAGCACCTGAACGCTTACTCTTACTGCTTCAGGTTCACTTCTTTTCCTAGGATTGGCTACATGATGTTCTTGTTTGGATTCATTTGTTTATCACAGAACAAGACCCCTCAGGTTTTTGGCTTAGTTGCACATTTTAGCTTCAAACTAGAAAATCCCTTGGAGTGATGAAAAATTTTGAAGTTATTTTGGCTAAGTCGTTAGTTTTGCTCCAAGCAAAAAATCCTCAAAATGCTCTCTGCCAAATTTTTGGCTTAGCCGCACATTTTAGCTTCAAGCTACAAAACCCCTGGGAGTGATGAGAAAAATTTTAAAACATTTTGTTTTGTTATGAGTTTTAGCTTCAAGCGAAAATAATTCAAATAAATGTCATATTTTTGGCTTTGCCAAACTATTCATCTTTAAGCGAATTTACCCTTGAGAGTGAAGAAAACAATTTGATTTCTTTTTTCTTAGCCACGGATTTTAGCTCCAAGTGAAATTATTTTGAAAATTCATTTTCGGCTAAGCTATAAAATGTATAGCTTCAAGCAATATACTTCCTCCAATTTTTTCCATAAGAAACAAATAATTAATTTGTCAAGACTAATAAAAATAGTTAAGTTAATTAGTTTTAATTAATAATGCCATAAATTTTATTTAATTTCAAACATACCCTTTTAATTAATTGGTTAAAGTAATAGTTAAATTTAATAACATTACACCTCGGCCAACTAGTGTATCTTATATTGTTTTTTATTTATTGAAAGTGTATACTGTATTGTTAGTAGACAAATAAATGCATGAGAAAAGAGTTTGTGCCTCATTAGTGAATTTTAATAAATGAAAGGTAAAAAAATTAGCAATTAATACATCTTAAAGTAGGTTTATGTTAGGACCAAAATATTATACACTTTTGATTTTTATATAAAAGATTAGAGAGTATAAAGTAAGGCATGAGAGAGAAAATGAAAGAGAGTATAAAGTAAGGCACGAGAGAGAAAATGAAATAAAAAGGGTTGTATTTTGTAATTTTAGCTTCAAGCTGAAATTTCTAGCTAAGCCACAAATCTATTTTTAATTTTTCTCTCTCAAATTTAATTTTTCAAAAAGTATTTTCTCTCTCACAATTTTTCACTTTCCCAATGTTTTCCACTAATCAGTCACTATTTCAATAATTTCCCCCCTTCTTCCACTTTATCCACCTTTTTCTCCTTTTTTAACACTAGCATAGGAGGGTTTTTTTGAAGATTTTTCTTTTCAAATCTTATACATTTTTCATTTTATTCCTTTATTATTGTTGTGGTGTGTAGTTTTTGTATTGTGCAGTAGAGTGTGCATCGTGGTCAATGTTTTTTCTTATGATGGTGATTTTTATTTTCATGGGTTTTACTAGTATATGCCTTCTTCGTTGAAAAGAATGGCGCACACACATATACCGATTTGCTTTTGTTCTATAATAGCTTTTATTGTGTGGTAGATTTTGCTTTGTGCATGTGCCTAAATCTTTCTTCTTTAGGGTTGTTGGTACATTGAATATTGTGGAAGCATATAAATCATTTGTGGTTTGGGATGTAGCAGATCATCATAGTTTTATGTGTTTACCTCTTGTAACTTTCAACTAGGTTGATTGACTCCTTGTATCTAGCAAATCTTCCAAACTATCTCTTGAGGGGGAATGAGTAAGGTGTGTGGCCACCTCTCTGTTTTCTAGGTTTGTTGTCTTTCTGTTAATGACTTAAGTAGGAGTATTTATATTAGTCTTTGGACTCTTCTAATAGTCTCAGCCCAATTGGGCTCAACTAAAGAGCATATGCCCAACAATCTCCCACTTACTCTTTTGAGTACAAACTTAGTTCTATAGAACCCAAGACCATGTAACTCATAAGTCATCATTAACTGAAACACCTCATCCCTTGTCTCAAGCTAGCTTGGGGATCCACTAACTGTTATTAATCAAGGCTCCTGATAATCAACAAATGATTATCTAATTCGGTGCTACTCCACTAAAAGCCCGAACTTGAACTCCAAGATTAATAACATATACAACATGTATATCCATCACCCATTTGTAGAATGTCTATAATTGATTGACAAGTTTTCTGTTACCCAATCAATTATTTATTCCCTTGACTATGATAGTTTCTCTAATGGATTACATGCATTGGTGATAAGTGTCATATATTAGTGAAATTAGGGTTACATTGAAGGCACTTATCTTTCGTTTTTTCTAAGAATATCTATAAAAACTTGCCCTAATCTAGTTAGTTTGTATTTAGTGCTTAGGATGAATGTTGTGTTCATATTTTTGAAGATTTATCCAATCTTTTCTTGCTTTTTAGGCTAAAGGATTTCTGAAGCTTTCGAACACATAAAGCAAGCAAAAATGGATCCTAAAGCAAACATGGGAGGTACAACAAGAAAAATAGGTCCAAAATCCATCAAGGCTCAAAACATTCTTCAGGATAAAAAGTTTAACTCGCCCAGGCGAGTGAATCATGCACAAACTGGTCGCCTGGGCGAGTGGCATCAACAAGTGGGCATTCAAGTGGGCTTTAAGCTCGCCCAGGCGAGCAAACACAGGCAAAAACACTCTCCTGGGCGAGTGAACTCGAGCAGCCAATCCCCTATAAATAGCCATGCACCGCAAGGAGAAAGACTTACTTCATGCATTCCATTTCTCCTCCTCCTTTGCTTCTTAGCTTGTTCTTAAGCCTCAGGCTCTTAAAATTTTGTTAATAGGTAGCTTAGGAGAAGAAGAGAGGTGAGTATTAGTGTGGAAACTCTGCCGGAAAGAAGCGGTGATGAGTCCTTTCATCTATTCTTCTCTTAAGGAGATTTTCTCCATGCTTGACTAGCTTCTCCTAAAAGGATTGGATGTAATCTTCTTACCCTTAAGTATCTCTTTTAATATTTATTTGTGCATAAGTCTTTTCTATTTATTATTGGTAAATTTATTCCATACTTAATGCTTGATTATACTTGATTAATAGTTTCACAAAATAAGGTTCTAAGTTTAACTAGAAAGTACTTTTAAAACTTGAACTGAATAATTTTACTCTTTACGTTACGTTGCTAGGAATAGAACATAACGTTTAGATTGCAAATAGCACGCGAATATGATTGTAATGTTGGGGTATTTATTTCATATGCGAGGGATCAATATTTGGTAAATATTCTTAGGATTCTCAAAGACAAGGAATCAGTTTGGGTTGATTTTATGTGTACATCATTAATAATAGAAAATAACTTATGCATGGTAATATTAATTGAATGCTAAGGGTATGAACGATGAAATCCAATCCTACACTTTTCTTGAATTAATTAAACTCGTATTATTATTTTTCGTAATCTTCCGTAATTTTCCATAATCATTTGTAATCTTCCGCACTAAATTTATTATTTCCGCTTCTTCTTTAAATTTCATAATTTCTGTTAATCCACAACTACATGAAACTCTGTTCACACTCATTGTACATAACTATTAAACTGTTAAGTTTTATTTGAATTAACTGAGTAAATCAAGTTCCTGTGGAGACGAACTTTTATAAATTTTGTAACTTACAACGATAATTGGTACACTTGCAAAAAGTCTAACAAGTTTCCGGTGCCGTTGTCGGGGATTTAAATTGTTTACTCAGTTCTTTTAGATTTAATTTTTCAGTTTAGTAGGACTTTTTCTTATTTTCGTTATTTACTTTAGTTTTGATTTTGTATATAAATTTTCTTTTATTTTAACCTCGATGCTTACGGGATATTGTAGTTTGCTCTTTTTCCTTATGTAAGTTAAGTTTTCTGCAGATAAACCTTTGTTTGATCTAGAAATCACCAAAACAGAAAGGAAAAATAGGAAGAAAAATAAACTAGAAGCCAATAAGACATCGGGAGAACCTTCATCTATTGATCCTCCTTCATCAGAAAAGCCACCTGTTCGTGATAATATGGCTGATTGAGGGGAAAATGAAAATAGACCACCAAGGAGGACTCTTGGTGACTATGCTTACCAACAAGGCCCAAAGCATTACAACAACATAGTCATCCCTCCTTTCAACAAGAAGGTTGTGGAGTTGAAGCCAGCATTACTCAGTCTAATTGGTTCACATCCCTTTGCAGGGATGGACCATGAGGATCCATACACTCACTTGTCCACATTCATGGAGTTATGCAGTACAATGGGAGCTTCTGATAGAAGATGCGGAAGCTGTTTACCTTAGAGCTTTTCCATTTTCTTTGACAGGTAAAGCAAAGACGTGGCTCCAGTCCCAACCAAACAAAAGCCTGAGCTCGTGGGAAGAAGTGGAGGAAAAATTTATTACTAGATTCTTTCCTCCATCAAGATTCATAAGTGCAAAGTCAGCTATTGCCACTTTCTCTCAAGGCATAGCTGAACCACTCTGCGAGACATGGGAGAGATTCAAATCACTACTGAGGAGGTGCCCGAATCACAATTTTGATGATGCTGCCCAATTACATATCTTTTACAGTGGTTTGAGGCCACAGACCAAGATGATCCTTGATGCTTCAGCCGGAGGAACCATGATGTCTAAAAGTCCATTGGAGGCTATAGTGATCATTGACTCCATAGCAGCCAGTGATTACCAATCTCACCATGATAGATCTCTAATTCAGAAGAAAGGTGTAATGGAGCTGGATACTCAAAATGCCATTCTAGCTCAAAATAAATTGTTAACTCAATAATTGGAGGCCTTAACCAAACAAATAGGCCAACTTCCTCAACAAATTCAGCATGGAGGATCACAGAAAACACACACAGCTCATCAAGTTCAACAAATTTTGAGATGTGATTTCTGTGGTGGAGAACATCAAAATGGCCACTGTCCAACACCCGGTGATTGCCAACCAGAGGAGGAGGCTCATTATTTGCAGAATCAGACCATACCTCAGCAGAATTATCAAGGAAATTATCAAGGTTATCGAGGAGGTCCAGGTTCAAATCAACCTTATGGTTGGAGACAAAATAATAATGCATATACTACTCCCACTAATCCTCCTTTTGCAGGTCCCACTAACAATTCATATGCAGGTCCTTCTAATAGAAATCCACAAAACCAAGCTAAGCCTGATAGATTATCAAAAATGGAAGATACTCTAACTCAATTTATGCAAATGTCTATCACCAATCAAAAGAATACTAATGCTTCCATCAAAAATGTAGAAGTGCAAGTAGGGTAGCTTGCAAAACAACTGTCTGAGCATGGCCATGGATCTTTCTCAGCAAATACCCGACTCAACCCTAAAGAGCAATATAAAGCCATTATAACAAGAAGGGGAACTGTGGTTGGTAGGAAGGAGGAAGAAGAAAAGAAAAATCAAGGAAATGTAGAAAAAAGTGATGATGAAAAAGTTGAAAAAGAAAAAGAAAAAGAGAAAAATGATGAAGAAACAAATGAAAAAATCGAGAGAAAAGTGATGAGTGAAGATGAAAAGAAAAAGAGTGATAAAGGCAAAGCTGTCTTAATCCCGCCACCAGTCCAAAATATGTCATATCCACATGCTCCATCCAAGAAGGCAAAGGAAAGACAGTACAAGTGTTTTCTAGATATTTTTAAACAACTGCAAATTAACATTCCTTTTTCTGAAGCATTGGCGCAGATGCCAACATATGCCAAGTTTATGAAAGATCTAATCACAAAGAAGAAAAGATACATAGATGATGAAACCATAGAGCTGGATGCAGGTTGCAGTGCAATCATCCAAAAGACAATTCCAGAAAAATCAAGAGATCCCGGTAGTTTCACAATTCCTGTGACTATTGGGAATTTATTAGTAGGGAAATCTCATCTTGACTTAGGTGCAAACATCAACCTCATTCCATTATCCATGGTCAAAAGGATAGGAGAAGTAGAAATCACACCGACAAGGATGACTTTGCAGCTAGCTGACAGAACTATTAAGCATCCTCATGGCATTATTGAAGATGTGTTGGTGAAAGTTGACAAATTCTTTTTTCCAGTTGACTTTGTAGTGATGGACATGGATGAAGACAGTGAAGTTCCATTGATTCTTGACAGACCTTTCATGAAGACTGCCAAAGTCTTGATTGATGTTGATGAAGGAAAACTCACTGTGAGGGTGTAAGATGATGAAGTACAGTTCAATGTTCTTGAAGCTATGAAGCATCCCAAAGATAAAAGAGAATTTTTTAGAGTCGATGTTCTTGATAAGGTAATCTCTGACTCTAAAAGATTTATAAACAGAAAAGATGGCTTGGAGAAAGCATTGACTGAAGAAGGAGATGAAGATAAGGATAAGGAAAGATCAGAATGTCCTCAGCAGCTTAATTCTTGCAAAGAAATTCCTTATCACCAATCCCTCTTTGAAGAAATAAAGGAAGAAAAGCAAAAAGAAGAGCCAAAGCTGGAATTAAAGGTATTACCTTCACATTTAAAATATGTATTTCTTGCAGGTAATTCTGAAAAGCCAGTAATCATAAATGCCCATCTCTCTGAAGAGGAAGAAAAAATATTGGTGAAAGTCTTGAAAGAGAACTACAAAGCCATTGGTTGGACACTATCAGATCTAACAGGTATTAGACCTTCTTATTGTATGCATAGAATTTTGATGGAATAGGACTATAAACATGTAGCTCAGCCACAAAGAAGACTCAATCCAACCATGAAAGAAGTTGTCAGAAAAGAAGTGGTCAAGCTACTGGAGGCTGGAATGATATATCCTATCTCAGATAGTCAATGGGTAAGTCCTGTACAGATAGTACCCAAGAAAGGTGGCATGACAGTGATTAAAAATGACAAAGATGAGCTTATTCCAACACGCACTGTTACGGGTTGGAGGATGTGTATTGACTACAGAAAGCTCAACAAAGCTACAAGAAAGGATCTTTCCACTACCATTCATGGATCAGATGCTGGAGAGACTAGCAGGTCAGCAATATTACTATTTTCTTGATGGTTATTCAGGATACAATCAAATCAATGTTGATCCTGAAGACCAAGAAAAAACAACCTTTACTTGTCCCTTCGGTGTTTTTGCTTATAGGAAAATGCCCTTTGGTCTTTGTAATGCACCTGCTACTTTTCAAAGGTGCATGCTTGCTATTTTTTTCGACCTTGTTGAGAAAAGCATTGAAATCTTCATGGATGATTTTTCAGTATTTGGTACTTCTTTTGATTTATGCCTGTCTAATCTTGATGTTGTTTTGAAGTGATGTATTGAAACTAATCTTGTGCTTAATTGGGAGAAGTGTCACTTCATGGTGACTGAAGGCATTGTTTTAGGTCACAAGATTTCTATGCAGGGCATTGAAGTGGATAAAGCTAAAGTTAATGTTATTGAGAAATTACCTCCACCAACCAATGTCAAAGGCATTAGAATTTTTTTGGGACATGCAGGGTTCTACAGGCGGTTCATTAAAGATTTTTCAAAAATTGCCAAGCTACTGAGCAATCTTTTAAATAAAGAAGTTCCATTTCATTTTGATGATTCATGCTTTAAAGCTTTTGATACTTTGAAAAAAAAAACTAGTTTCTGCACCCATAATCACTGCACCTGATTGGACACTTGATTTTGAAATAATGTGTGATGCAAGTGATTATGCTGTAGGAGCAGTTTTGGGTCAAAGGAAAAC
>CM023943.1:15906517-15928919 GCA_013407115.1 Glycine latifolia
TTTTGATGATTCATGCTTTAAAGCTTTTGATACTTTGAAAAAAAAAACTAGTTTCTGCACCCATAATCACTGCACCTGATTGGACACTTGATTTTGAAATAATGTGTGATGCAAGTGATTATGCTGTAGGAGCAGTTTTGGGTCAAAGGAAAAACAAAGTTTTCCATGTCATACATTATGCAAGCAACAAATCAATTATGCAACAACTGAGAAAGAATTGCTTGCCATAGTATATGCCTTGGAAAAATTTAGATCATACTTGATAGGATCCAAAGTGGTGATTTTTACTGATCATGCTGCAATAAAATACTTGTTAGTTAAATCTGATTCTAAACCTAGACTTATCCGTTGGGTTTTGCTTCTACAGGAATTTGATTTAGAAATCAAGGATAAGAAAGGGTGTGAAAATCATGTAGCTGATCATCTGTCGAGACTTACCATTGATGAAGTAACCACACAAGTGTAAATACAATGAATATCTAATCTAATAAACCAAGAGGGGAGGGGTGAATTGGTTTTTGAAACTTTTTGCCTTTCTTGCAAAATCAAAACTCAGCGGAAGATAAACAATGGATCGTATCTTTAAACCAAACACTTTTAATAAGCAAAATTCTCTTTTCCAATCACTTAACTCTTGTACTAAAACAAAATCAGAATTGATTCACAATCTAATACCACAAGCAATTGAATGTAATGTAAATCAAAACACAATTACACACAAATTTATACTGGTTCACCTCTAACCACTTGAGGCTACATCCAGTTGTCTTCTAATCCAAACCAGATTAGAGTTCCACTAACAAGATTCAGTTCTTTACAAGCAATCAACCAAGTCTCTTTCACCCACCCTAGGCAAAATTCTAAATCTAACACTAAGATTTATCTAAAGACTTTAGAACCTGAGCACACCACTCAGTTCTACCCACTAGAAACCCTATCTAGTTATGCTTTAAAGAATTCTAACTTGTTACATGGATAGTTTCAACACAAACTAAACAAAACAAATAAAATCACCCAAATAATAGAACTAAAGATTCAAGAAGGACATCACCTTAATCCTTTTGCAGCAGAAAAGGAATTATACGAAATTTAAAACCTGTGATGTTGAATGAACATGCAGTCTTGAATGATCTTGCAACAGATTTATGCATGAATGTTCACTATAAAACTCCTTCTTTTACTCTAGCTTCATGATTCTCTATTTGAAGAACAACCCAATTGAAAAAGACTCTTTCTTCACATTAAAGCACTCAGAGAATGTTAATACACTTTTGTAATGAAAGCTCTCGAAAAATTAATGTCACAGATTGTGAGTCAATGCATGCTATTTATAAAGAAAACAGATTTAACAGACTGTAATCGATTATTTCGTCAATGTAATCGATTAATTTAACTAATGTAATCGATTAATTCGACCATTTAATCGATTAAAGTGTTCGTAGCAGTTCTGGAAAATAAGCATGATCAAAGTAATCGATTATTTCATCATTTAATCGATTATTCCAGTGAGCTTCCCTTTTTGCCTCTAGCCTATTTAATCGATTACGATTACTTGGTAATCGATTAAATCACCTTCTATACTACACAGGATTATGCAGAATGCTTATGTAATCGATTATTTACCTATGTAATCGATTATTACAGTCTTAAAACATTTTATGCAGATTTGAAACTCATCAATGTATTTCTAACTCAATGCATATGTTTATTACTTTCTACCTAAGCATGAATGCATGTTGATTTAGTTTTATTAGTAGCTGCAAAGGGATTTTTAGGTTATTCCTTTTAATGAACCAAGCTAAACAATCAAAATAAAAATTACACAGCATGAATCAAATATCAAAACTCTTCTTCTTCAGATTCTTCAATCACTTGAATCTAACAACAAGATCCTGAAATTCAAGAAGAATTCCCTGATGAGAAGCTCTTCCACATTTCAGAAAGGCCGTGGTTTGCAGAGATGGCCAACTTTAAAGCAGTTGGTGCAATTCCTGAAGATTACACTTGGCACCAGAAGAAGAAGTTTCTCAGAGATGCCAGATATTTTGTATGGGATGATCCTTACCTTTTCAAAATTAGAGCGGATAATCTTTTGAGGAAATGTGTGACTCAGGGGGAGGCAAGGAACATCCTATGGCACTGTCACAGTTCAGCATATGGAGGCCATTACAATGGAGAGAGGACTGCTGCAAAGGTCCTATAATCAGGATTTTATTGGCCTACACTATTTAAAGATGCCCATGAATATGTGCAAAGATGTGACAATTGCCAGAGAACATCCAAAAGAAATGAAATGCCTTTACAAAACTTTCTGGAGGTTGAGGCATTTGATTGCTGGGGGATAGATTTCATTGGTCCATTTCCATCCTCATACTCAAATGAATACATCTTATTGGTTGTGGATTATGTGACCAAGTGGGTAGAAGTAGTAGCTGCACAACATACAGATTCAAAGACAGTTATTCGCTTCTTAAAGAAAAACATATTCTCAAGGTTTGGAACACCCAGAGTACTGATAAGTGATAGAGGATCCCATTTTTGCAATGTCCAGTTAAAGAAAGTTCTCCAACACTACAATGTCAGACACAAGGTGGCCTCACCTTATCATCCTCAGACCAATGGGCAAGCTGAAGTTTCCAATAGAGAAATCAAGAAAATCTAAGAGAAAACAGTTGCTCAATCAAGGAAGGATTGGTCTCAAAAGTTAGATGAAGCATTATGGGCATATAGGACAACATACAAAGCTCCTACTGCCCTTACACCCTTCTAGTTGGTCTACGACAAATCCTGTCATCTACCTATTGAATTGGAGCATAAAGCATTTTGGGCATTAAGGTATTTAAATTTTGACCTTTTTTTCTGCAGGTGAACATAGAAAGCTCCAATTGCATGAATTAGAGGAAATGAGACTTTCAGCGTATGAAAATTCTAAACTTTATAAGCAAAAAGTCAAATTTTATCATGATAAAAAATTGTTGAGAAAGAAGTTTCAGCCTGGACAACAGGTTTTGTTATTTAATTCTCGATTAAGACTGTTTCCAGGTAAGCTGAAGTCTAAGTGGTCTAGACCCTTCACCATTAAAGAGGTAATGACACATGGAGCTGTAATCCTTGAAGATCCAGCCACGAAGAGTACATGGACTGTAAATGGTAGCAGAATAAAATCTTATTTGGGTGGTGATGTCAAAAGACTCACCACTATGATCCACTTGCAAGAAGTTTAAGTTACAACAAAAGCGTCCAACTATGATGACGTTAAAGAAGCGCTTCTAGGAAGCAACCTAGTACATTCTAAACCTTCTTCTTATATGCTTTATAATTTTATTTAATACTTTGCTTATATATAAATAGAGTAGTTAAAGTAACAAATAATTAGAAACTTAAAACACTTTTTCTATTAAAAAAATGGTGTTTAACTCGCCCAGGCGAGTAAACCATGAACAAAACACTCGCCTAGGCGAGCAGGGGTCTGAAGCACAAATCAGCAAGGTTAAAAAGCCAAATTTCACCCAAAAAAATCACTTTCATTCATTTGTCCTTTTGCTTGCTGTAATTGCACCTTTTTCTTCTCTTCAATTCGCCCAAGTCACTGCACCTATACCCATTCTCCATCCTTCATTCAAGTAAGTTCCCCTATCCATATATTATGCATCATTCCACTTAGCTTTCTTGTATTTCTAGATTGTGGTAGTATAGTTTTATGGCTTTCTTTTAAACTTTCAAAGCTTAGTTAGGTCAAATATGTCACGAATTGATGTTCAACTTTGGGTTTAAATTGAAATGCTTGTTCTATCAAATATCCTTCTTTTTCTTCATGAAAAGGACTTGTGTGCATCACTTTGAATGTTGCTTGAAATTTCAAACATAAAAATTTCAAAGGTGGACAGCAAACAAATGCATGGATTAAAGAATGAAAATTTTTATGCACAATTGCAAAAGGATAGGTAGTTACTGATCTAAAATTTTGCTGCCCATTGCATCATGTTAAATTAACTTAAATAAATCTGAATTAGCAATCTCCAAATCTATTTTGATACATGGGTTGCAATGAATTATCATACTTAATTTTTGTTGTTGAGATGCTTTTCAGATGGCTCACAAGAAGCTGTCAACCAAAAGAGCTAGGCATGCAGGAGAAGGGTCCAGCACCATTCCTATAGATTTTATATTTGATGCGCAGAGGTTCCATACTGAGGAGCACCAAAAGCGGTTTGAAGTCATCAAGAACTGGTCATTCCTCAAAGAACAGAGGGTTCAGCTAATGGATGGTGAATATCCAGAATTCACCATGGAGATTGATAGAAGAAGTTGGAGGCCCCTTGCAACACCAATGCAGAAATTTGATCCAGCAATAGTATTGGAATTTTATGCCAATGCTTGGCCAACTGAAGAAGGTGTTCTTGATCAACGGTCCCTAGTGTGAGGCCAGTGGATTCCTTATGATCTAGATGCGATTTATCAATTCCTAGGGAATCCACTCATCTTGGAAGAAGGCCAAAACTGTGAATATATTAGCAGGAGGAACATCATTTCCGGGTTTGATGAGCAAGTTGTCACCCAACTTCTTTGTGCCCTTGGTTGTGACTTTGCCCGCAATATTGCAATGACAACACTCACTCAAATCTGGATGACCTTCCTCCTCAGCAACATGCTTCCAAGTGATCATAATTCTGACTTGACTATGCCCAAATGTCAGCTTGTTTTCAGTTGCATAGAACAACTCAGTATTCATATAGCACAGTTGATTTCAGACGCCATTCATCAGTTCGTCATCACAGAGCCGCCCCGACATCCACTGAACCCAGAAAAAGCCAACCGAGCACTTAGATTTCCTGCTTTAATAACTGCTTTATGCCAATTTTATAGAGTGCAGGTACTACCTTCCAAGACGATCCGACCTCCCATCAACCGGGCATTCATTGAGAAATATTGTCAAGCCAGACAGGTGGAGCAGCAGTGGCCACAAGAACCACCATCTTGGGATTCCATTTCAGCTCATCTTTAGAGGATGGAACTCCAGATGCAGACCTACATGCAGCATGTGGCTGATCAACAGGCTGCTAATCACAGAGGGCAGATGCAGCTTAATCAAATTTTCTACAACTACACACAGCATCAGCACAGACAGGATTCCACCCCATTCCAGTGGCCCACTCCAGAGCAATTCAGCACATATGTAGCATGGCTTGGGGATAGGCCAATCTTTCAAGAAGAGGCAGGAGGCCAGAGAGATGATCAAGGAGCTGTTGAGGGAGAGGAAGCAGTAGATGAGGATGACCTAGAGTAGAACTTGGCATCTTATCTCACGGACTTGCTTAATCTGTGACACTGTGACATTGTTTTTATTTCTTTACAGTTTTCTTTACTGCTTTCCTGAATACCTTACGTTATTTATTTTTGTCTTTATCGCTTCGTGAAATACTTTATTTACTATATTACTATTATTGTTACTAACTATTTCATCTTTATTTAGTTATATGCATTGATAAATCTTTTGGTATTATATACTGTTAAATCTTTTTGGTATTGTATATTATTAACATAAGTCTTTTTGAAAGTTACAACACCAAAATTTTTTATTTTTTGCTTAAAATAGATGTATATAATATATAAAATCTTTTTGGGTCTTAAAAGAAAAATTTTCTTGAAAGATTACATGTTTTGAAAAGTATCAACAAATATTATTTTGAAACTTGTTTTTAATATTGGATCAGAACAACAAAATGATTTTTGAGAATCTTGAGAATGAAAAACAAATAAAATGATTTTCCAAAATACCAAATGAAGGCAAGACTTTTTCACATAAAATTAATAAAGAATATCTTTTGAAACATTGATCTGATTTGAACATGAAAACATACCTTAAGCCCAGTGAGTGTGTGCAACCACATAGATTATATTGAGAGTCCTCACTGATATGATTTATAGTAATTTTGCATTAATTTCTAATTGTCAAAACATATGATGCAAGGATATGATTTAGGTCGTCTTTCTTTTTGAACATCTTTTAAAGCCACTGGCCAAAAAGCTATCCCAACATGAAAATAATGAATTACATTTGCAACCCTTTTGAGCCAAACAATTGATATTTTGTTGAAACCCTAACCTAGGATAGGAATTTCATACCTTACCTAAGGTTAGGAGAGCAAAAGGGAATAATTTGTGATGGAAACTTCTTTTGGGTAGTTCATGCTTGAAAAAGAATTTAAATGTGGTTATATGCTATTCATGTGATAAGTAAAAGAAAAGGAAAAAGAAAAAGAAAAAGGAAACAAATTCCTTGTGTATTAAAGTATTGTACAAAGTGTTGGGTGAAATGATTGGTAAAATAGATATCTTGAAAGAAAAAAAGGAAGAAGTAGGAGGTAATGATTTCAATGTTTTATCTGTATATGCTCTCCTATTCCAAAAGGTCTTTTTGAATATCCAGAAAAACTAAGATTTCCTTTCTAGCCAAAAGCCCAACCATAAAAGCCCTAATGATCCTTGTTGATTATGCACTTTGATTTGATGGGAAATGAATTGCAAAATAAATCTATAAAGTATCAGTGTAGGAATTGAGATGAAACACTTACCTATGAGAGAATTAAACACTTCAAGAGGTTTTCCTCTATTTTGAATCAGTCATATGTTTCCTCTGATATTCTTTAGAAAGGAAATGCGAATTGATCTTAATCTCATTTTGGTTATGTGAATTTCATCTTTTGTTTCAGAATCCTCCTAAGATCCATAGATGTAACATGCCTCTCGAACACACGTTCAGGCAAACTCTTTGTGGTCAGCAAGGTCTTCTTCTGATGCTATCTTGGTTACCACTGTGTCTCCTCTTTCAATGATGTCTTGGATCAAGTGGTACTTCCTCTTTATGTGTTTTTGCCTTTTATGACACCGTGGTTCCTTGGATTGTGCTACTGCCCCACTGTTATCACAATAAAGTGTGATGGAATGGCTAGCACCTGGTATCACCTGAAGATCCATAAGGAACTTCTTCAACCATGTGGCTTCCTTTGTAGCTTCTGATGCTACAACATACTCAACCTCTATTGTAGAGTCATCTACACATGATTGTTTGATACTTCTCCAAAAGATGGCCCCGCCATTAAGAGTGAGAACATAGCCTAAAGTTGATTTTCTTGAGTCAATGTCTCCTTGGAAATCTTAGTCTGTGTAACCAATGGTTTCAAGACTCCCACTGAAATAGATCAACATATAATCTCTCGTTCTCTGAAGATACTTAAGTATATGTTTAACTGTTATCCAGTGTTTCTCTCTAGGATTAGATTGGTACTGGCTTACTACTCCCACTGCATAGCAGATATCTAGTCTGGTGCACAGCATAGCATACATAAGGCTACCTACTGCTGAAGCGTAAGGTATCCTACTCATGTGTTCTCTCTGCTTAGGAGTTTTAGGAAAATGCTCCTTAGAGAGATGAATCACATGCCTGAAGTGTAAAATTCCCTTCTTGGAATTCTCTATGCTGAACCTGGCAAGTATTTTGTCGATGTAATTAGCCTGGGATAATGCCAATACCCTATTCTTCCGGCCTCGTAAGAGTTTAATACCAAGAATATAATTGGCTTCTCCTAGGTCCTTCATATCAAAATGCTTGCTCAGCTAGGTCTTTATGCCCGATAATACCTCTGTGTCATTTCCAATAAGGAGTATATCATCTACATAAAGCACCATAAAAGATACTACTTCCTCTTGGATCATTTTGTACACACACGGCTCATCAGGACTTTTCTCAAAACCATAAGACTTAATGGTTTGATCAAACCTGATGTTCCATGATCTAGACGCTTGCTTAGGTCTATAAATGGACCTTTGCAACTTGCATACCATATTTTCTTGCCCTTTGGCTATGAACCCTTTTGGTTGCTGCATATAGATAGCCTCTTCCAAATTTCCATTTAGAAAAGCAGTTTTGACATCCATTTGCCAAATCTCATAATCAAGATTTGCTACAACAGCTAAGAGAATCCGGATGGACTTGAGCATGACAACCGGTGAAAAGGTTTCTTTATAATCCACACCTTCTATTTGGGTGTACCCTTTCTCCACCAATCTAGCTTTAAAGGTTTCAACCTTTCTGTCCGATCCTTTCTTTCTCTTGTAGATCCACTTACACGCAATGGGTCTTACCCCTTTTGGTGCATCTACAAGAGACCAAACTGAGTTGGAATACAAAGAATCCATTTCACGATTCATAGCCTCAAGCCATTCCTGAGCATCAACATCTCCTAGTGCCTCATCATAACTCGTGGGATCATCATCTTCTTCAATGATGACATCCTGATACGATTCGCCCAACAAGAGAAATCTTACGGGTTTACGAATTAATATCCCACTACGACTATGCCGCACTTGTTATTGTTCATCTACAGGATGATCCAAGTTATGTGGATTAACAATTTCTGGGGGAACCTCATTACGTGGGTTAACCAATTCTTGATTTTGTTCTTCCACAAGTGGTACTTGCATTTCTACAGGTTCCACTTGTTGAACATCATGTTGAACTTCTAGTTCTGAATCTGGTTCCTGTGTGTGTTCAACTACAGGTATATTTTTCTCTCTTTGAACAACCATACGAACAAAAGCTGGAATCGCCTGAGGTTGAGGTGAAACTTGATCTAAGACTAGCTCATCAAGAATAACCTTACTCCTTGGCTTATAATTTTCCATATAGTCCTCCTCTAAGAAAGTCACGTGAGTGCTCACTATGACCTTCTTTTCTTTCGGACTATAAAACAACCAACCTCTGGTTCCTTTAGGATAGCCTATAAACATGCATACTTTTGTACGTGAGTTCATTTTATTTGGCTTCTATTGTAAGACATGTGCCGGAGTACCCCAAATCCGAATATGATTCATGGTGGGCTTACACCCTTTCCACAATTCTATTGGTATCTTTGAAACCGACTTAGATGGAGCTAAGTTCAAAAGGTACATAGCAGTTTCTAAGGCATATCCCCAGAATGAATCAGAAAGAGATGAATAACTGAGCATAGATGTTGCCATTTCTAAAAGGGTTCTATTTCTCCTTTCAGCAACTCCATTCTGTTGGGGTGTCCCTGGAGAAGATAATTGTGAAACTATCCCCTCTTTGGTCAAGTAAGACCTGAACTCTCCATATAGGTATTCACCCCCTCGGTCTGACCGAAAAGTCTTAATTTGAACACAAGATGATTTTCTGCCTCAGCCTTGAACTCTTGGAATTTTCCAAATGCTTCAGACTTGTGACGCATCAGGTACACATGTCTAAATCTAGAGTAATCATCAGTAAATGTGATGAAATACTGATACCCGCCTCTGGCTTGGACATTTATTGGTCTACGTACATTAATATGTACCAATTCCAGCTGAAGTGTGGCACAATTTCCCTTGGCCTTAAAAGATATCTTAGTCATTTTACCCTCTAAACAAGATTCACAAACTGGTATCGGTTCAAAGTTCAGGGATTTTAAAATCCTACTATTGACCAAACCTTGTATTCTACTAGAGTTAATATGACCTAATCTCAAATGCCAAAGATAAGTTTCATTGGAAACTTTTCTTTTCTTTGATAAATTAACATGCTTAACATCTCCTAATTCAACATGATTTAACTTCACCGGGCACAGGACTAAGGAAATAAAGACCATTAATCATTTCACCAGAACAAATAAAAGAAGATGAACTTTTTTATTGAAACTGAGGAATTAAAATGAACTGTCAAACCATGTTTAATCAAACAACTAACAGAAATTAAATTCCTCTGAAAATCTGGAACAAATAAACAGTCTTGTAAAACCAAAGTTCTTCAATTATCAAAAGATAAAATAACTTGTCCCACTGCCAGTGTAGACACAAGCTCCCAATTTCCAAGCTTCAAAACTCTTTGTCCTTCACTTACAAGCAAGCTATATTTGAACCACTGCAAAGAGTAACAAACATGGTTAGTGGCTCTTGAATCAATGATCCAATTATCACTGTAATTCTCCACTAAACAAGCTTCAATCACATGTAAATTACCCATACCTGGTTGATTCATACGTGGGCAATTTTTCTTCCAATGCCCCTTTTTTCCGCACTTGAAGCACTTGCCTTTTGGCTGCTTCATTGCAACTGGTTTGGCAACTGGAATACCTGATTTCTTCTTTTTGTTGTTCTTGTTCCTTCCCTTGGGTTTCCCCTTAGGTTTCACAGAACTCTCATCAACAAAAAAGGCACAGTCCTGCTTGACTAGAGACTATTCAGCACTCTCAAGCTCGTGCATCAGCTGAGTAAGGTCAAGATTCATCTTATTCATATTATAATTCATCTTGAATTGATTGAAGTATTCAAGCAGTGATTGCAAGAGAAGGTCAACTTTTACTTCTTGTTCAAATCTGACCCCATGGTCTTCAGCCTTCTTGAAGTTTGCTATCATTGCCAGACAATGATCCCACACACTTCCTCCAGACATAATTGTCTTGGTGACTACATTCATTGCATTCTGCCTAGCAGAACTGCTAGACGTAGCAAACATGCCATCAAGAGTCTAGAGCATCATTGCTCCACTCTCAATCATGCTCACTTGCTTCCAAAGGTGACTAGCGAGATTGGATAAAATATAGCAGCGAACTGCCACATTTGCCTTCTCCCATCTTTCCTTCTCCTGTTGAAAATGTGTCTTTGTTGCCTCAGGCACATCTTCAGCGGGCTGCGCTGGCATAGGGGTAGTCAGAACAAAGTTGAGCTTTTCATATTGAAGAACAATATCGAAATTAGTTTTCCATTGTTTGTAGTTTGTTCCATCCATAGGTTTTTGGCTCAATATAGTAGCTAAAGGATTGAATGAAGATATTTTCTGAAAACAAGAAAAGGAAAGAAAAAACACACTAATTACAAACAAGAATAACAACAAACGGATATAGAGCTAGTAGATTCTAATAACTATTACTCGTTTATAGTTTAACAATCTATTAGTTATCTTTACAAGGCTTATGATGGGTAAGATACTTGTAAAACTAATATTATTATTTGGGCCTTCTGTTCCATTGCCAGAGCCTCAATGGGAGGGTTAACAACTTTACCAAAGTTGAATGTATTTAACCATTGTTTACTTTCAAAATTATCTTTAGTGTCCAAGTGTTGCCAACGATGGGTCGTACAAAACTTTACTAAAATTTTGAAAATATTAAGGTTTAATCTAGTGAAATCTGATTATCCTTATCCGATGGGGCTTCAGCGATAACAACTTCACTAATAAACCCACAATTGGAGCCCGTAGGTTTTAAATTAATTACTTAATTAAAAACCTTCACCCATTCAATATTTTAAAATTTTAGAATTTTCCAATTTCCAAGAATTGTTTAAATTCAAGTATTCTTTGTTTGATTTCAAAAACTATGTAAGCAGCCGCAAGCCGATGAACGTGCAAGCTTAGCTTATCGGAATTTTGAAATCATTAAGGTCCTAAAATCCGATCATGATAGGCAGCATGTGCTCCACATAATCATGATACATGATTGTGGTACGCAATGTGTGCTAACACATTACCATTTTAGAAGACCCACAAATTACTTGCAATGTAAACAGTTCTCTTAGGAAATAATTTGGATTATTTGTCTTGATTTTAATTATTCAAAATTAATTAATTCAATTATTAATCTAGATTTTTAACAAAAATCATAATAATTTTAATTAATTTTTTTTGAAAATAATTTTGAATCAAAATAATCCTATAATAACAATCATACTAGTCGTGTAATGACAAAATAGCTATTATGCTCATGTAATTATCAAGTTATGCAACAATATGACACCACCTATTCTATATGATGTGATCACATTAAGCATGTTATCAAAACATATAATTCATCCACTCATAAAATTAAAGCAATTTAGAAATTAGACTTTAATCCATGGTTACCTAGAGAAAAGAAAAAAAAAATTAACCAAAAACATTCCACCCTTCATGTCCTTCCTTTTAGTCCATAGGTTATTTATCTCAAGCCCCTTTATGGTAACCATGGGACCAAAAGCGCAAAATACCAAATTTTGGCAAGAAAACCTAAGACGGTTTCAAGAAACCCTAACTATTCTGTCCACTACGCTATCATCCGAACTCGGATCAGTATGAAATTTTAGGGCTAGGACAGCCATGAAGAGACGAATCCAAGGCCATAGGAAGCACCCAAAAAGGATGTCCCATGCGCCCTCACTCTCTATCTTTACATGCATGTGAATCCCACTTGCAGCCACTTTGGGTGGCACGTGGCGGCGTGTCCAGTGGCTTTTGGAATATCTCTGACCTTCGTTTTGCATGGTTTTGTTTCTTCTTTCATCCCGTGTGGTTGTTTTTGGATTTCAACCATCAGATGATCACAAACAGTCCAAAATAGTGACGAACATCCATCTTTGTGCATGCATTTTGTTCTTCTTTCAATACAATTTTGTGATACAACCGAAAATAATGCTACAATGGAATTAATAAACCAAGGAGGAAACCTAATCATATGGGATTAGTCTCTTTGTTACAACTAAAGAAAAATACAATCAAATCTTTACCATGGATTAAAGCCAAAAAACCCAATAAAGCAATAATTTTTAATGGAAGGAAAATACAAGGATATACATGTGAGCATCATACCAATAATCATAGAACCCTAGGTGCCATATTTCATGAAGCAAAATTAATTACATGAAATATGTAAATTGAAAACTAGATCCACATCCAAACACACAAGTAGGCTCTGATACCAATTGTTGGTACATTAAATATTGCGAAAGCATATAAACCGTTTATGGTTTGGGATGTAACTGATCATCATAGTTTTATGTGTTTACCTCTTGTAACTTTCAACTCGATTGATTGACTCCTTGTCTCTAGCAAATCTTCCAAACTATCTCCTGAGAGGGAATGAGTAGGGTGTGTGGCCACCTCTCTATTTTTCTAGGTTTGCTATCTCTCTATTAATTACCTAAGTAGGAGTATTTATATTAGTCTTTGGACTCTTCTAATAGTCTCAGCCCAATTGGGCTCAACTAAAGAGAATAGGCCCAACAAGCGTCAAGTTCTGGAACTGCCATGTTCCAATAGTTTATTTGTGTTGTATTTATGTATTTTTGTGTTGTCTTTCTTGGAACCATTAATAGCTTCGTGTGTTGACATTGTTTTTACCCTTTTCTTTTTAAGGTTTGATATTCACATGATGTTTTTTTGTGGGTGTTATGTGTTTCATTTAAAAAGTAAAACCCACTTCTGCTAAAATGCTTTTATTTAAAGTATTTGCATTGTGTTGCAAGCGTTTGATTAATTCAACATGTGAATTTCTTGTCGCATTTTCTTTTATTTTTTGTGAACCATTGTTGAAGACTCATGGTCTAGGCAAATGAATCTAGTCAAAGTGTGATAAAGAAATGAAAGTATTGAGTATCGTATCCACAAAAACTTGTTTTGATACTTAGGAAATTGAACAATTAATGCTATCTAAAATAAAAGTAAACAAAAACAAGGGAAATTTTGCTGCAATTAGTTTTCAATTTTGTCAATTCATTGTGGCAAAAAAGCAACTTATATCAGTTTTTCAAAAGAGAATTTCATTGTAGCAAAACAACTAATCGCTATGGCAAATTAAAAATGTTTTTTAGATTTTCAAAGTAGAATAAGCACAAAAACAAGAAAATATGGTGAGAAACACTATCTCTAGATCAAAACTCCATAGAGTTTATCATTTGTGACTTGAATTCTAAATCTCAATTTCAAGCAACTAAGACTCAAACTCAAGTAACCAAATCCTAATTCTTTAGGTAGATGATAAGATCCTAAATTAGAACCTAATCCTTTAGGTAACCTAACACAGAAATTAGAACAAAATCGGAGTCTTTGAAATGGACAAACCTAATTTCATTCCTAAAACTAGATTCATGCACATTTCTACTTCAGATCTAGAATATAAAAACATTTCCAAAACAATCCAACTCCATAAATCTAGGTTGATCAAGCCTAAGCATGAAATTTAAGCATAAAAGTATAAAAGGATTGCATAATTGAGAAGAGAATAAACATTACAATCACATACTCTAAATCTACTTCATTTTATTCCAGAAACTTCAAATTCAGTTCACATGGCTAAGAGGGAATCCATGGAAGTGAAATAAAGAACATGCAAAGTTGCACAGAGGGAAAATTGGCGAAGAATGAGAAAGAGAGAGAACTTTGTGGTTTGATCTTAAAATTTACCAAAAGTAAAAAAACAAAAAAAAAACTTCCCATTAATCTATTACAAGAATATTTATAAAAGCCATACAATTTTGTTATTTTTTTCTGCCACATTAGCCATTTTCTATAGAAACTCTTCAAATCTTGCAAAGGACTGATAATTGTTTTTCACACCTTATTTTGTGAACAATTATCTTAGTTTTTCTTTAACGTTTGTACATAATTATTATTTTTGTTAATAAAATGTATAAAATGGTTTTAGAAACTAAAAAAGATAGTTTTTGTATAAATTTGGATGTTACAGGAACATATTTTGATCATCAAAGATTGAAGAGTTATAGACATGATCCTACCAAAACAAGATAAGCTTTCACCTTGATTAGCTGAAACTGACAAAGATTCACTACAATGAATCTACAAAGCTAAAGACCTTAAAATTATGAGAAACTCGCCACAACGAGTTACCTATTTCCCCAATAATAAGGGTCCAAAGGCATGAAGATCAAGTGCAGAGTTCTTACTTCATAAGTGTAATTTCATTGAAGTGAGGGAACTCTAAGGCACAAAACAAATATGCAATTTCAAATCTATATAAAAACTATGTAACATCCTTTGTATAGACTTTTGGTTCATTTGTGAACTCTTAGAAATAGAATCTTGAATTCTTTCTCTCTTCTCTCTCTTCTCTCTCTTTTCTCCCTTCCCTCTCCCATTTCCTCCATTGTTGCTCTTTTGAGGTTCTATTTGGATCCTTCATGATCCAAATGAGCTAAATTTCACAGTTGGTGAGTGATTGAAATAGAATTCATGTAATTTCTATTTTCTAATCAATTCTCGTATTTAATATGATCCTATTTAGTTTTATGCTTAGATGCACGTTAGGAGTGATCAACCTAATTTTTAGGGATTTGGATTGTGTGGAAATAAGTTCAAATTCTAGATCTAAAATGAAATTGTGTAAGGCTTTAATGCCAGGAATGGATTGAATACTTGCATTTGTAGAGACTCATTGATCCATAAATGAGGTTCAAGGTCTAAATCACCTAAGGAATTACGAATTTGGCTTAAAACTAGATTATTAATCACTAAGGAATTAGGATTAGTCATCATAGTTTGGATCTTGGTTGCATTGAACTAGAAGATTGATTAGGAATGAGATTTATACAAAGAATTCTATGTATTTCATCTCAACAACATTTTTTTTTGTTTGATTTAATTTTCGCTCAAAAATTGTGTTTGAAACCAAAAGTTTAGTTTTGCCATAGCAAATTTATGCATTAGTACAATGAAACCTTCTTTTCTAAAATCTAAACTTATTCGCCACAACAAATTTACAACTTACTGCAGCAAATGCATGTAAAAATTGTTTGTTAATTCCCCTTATAGCACATTGTCTTTGTGAATATGATTACTCAATATTTATTGTTTCTTTCTACCATTAGACTAGATTCACTTGCCTATTATGTCTGAAGTACAATAAGGACACTTCCATTAAAGCTTCCTCATTTTCGACCGTCATCTCACTTAGGCTAGGGTGACACTAGATGTGACGAGTTTCCACTAATAACCTTGGTCTCAAGGTATGGATTCGTTGAGGCAAGGTGTAGATTCGTTGTGGTGAGTCTTCACATTCTTTCACTTGATATCTAGTCCTTTCTCATTATGACATTTTCCTTCAGTCATTGTGGAAAGTTGAAATTTGCAACTCCTCTTTTAGCTTTTCTTCAATTGAGCCTTTGTAACATCTAAATCATACAAGAACATTAGAAATTCTATTTTCATTTTCTAAGAACGGTTTATACAAATTTATTTACAAACACAAGGGTTTTTACAAAAAATGCAACATAATGAGAGAGTAATTTCCCACAAAAACAAGGCATAAAAGACAATTATCAACCATTGATAGTCTAAGTGCCAAAATCTTCTCTGCATAGTCTTCAACTTCATGTTTTTTGAGGTCTTAGGACCAAAGCCCATCTGCATGTGATATTTATTTATTCATTGTTTTTGTTTTGGGTCCCACCATGAGTCTTTGTATGCTTTTCTCCTTTGTTTATTTCTTTGCCTTTTTGCTATGAAATTTGAAACTCATGTGTTGTTGTGATCAAGTGTTTTTTCTTGAAAAAAGTTTTCTTTATCTTCTTTTAAATTGTGCATTTTTCTATTAGATTTTTGGATTGAAGCAATAATTTTTGGCTAAGTAGAAACTCGCACAAAGAAAAATATTTGCAACTTTTGCTTCAAGCTAAAAGGTTTAGCGAAGCTACACATGTCTTTTATGTTAATTATATTTCATTTTTTTACTTATAATTATATTTAGTGTATTGTCTTTTCTCTTTTTATATAATATTTGTTTGTGTTCATCATTTTTGTTTTTCTACATCCTTTTTCATGTAAAGAACTTTATTTTTATGTCACTTTTGTATTTATATTTTGTTGTAAACTAACTATGTAGTTGCCATGTCTTATTGTTTCTTTTATTTTCCAGGATGACACCTCTTAGGCCAACCACTATGGCTTCTACTAGGAATAAGAAAGAAGTTCTAAAAAAGGGACCATCTTCTTCTCAAATTTCTAAGAGTTCTTAGGAAATGTTCATCCTCCTTTTAAGCCTCTCAACTTGCTCAAGAGGTGATCCCACATGCACCAACACATCAACCTCCTCCACCAAGGCTTGAACCTTTCAACTCAAAACTTTTCTAGATTCAATGCAACTATGAAAAGTTTAAAGAAAATGCCAACAGAACTTTGTACAAATAAAGGGAAGCAAAATTGATGTTCGAGGAGTATCCTGAGTTTCAAAATGAATTAGAAAAAAGGGGATGGACCAAGCTAGCTCAGTTCCCACTCAAGATCAATGAACAACTAGCTTGTGATTTTTATGCTAATGTCATTCTCTGAAAGGAAGCAATCAGACTCGCAAGTCTCAAGTTAGGTAAACCACCATCAAATATGACATTGTGACTATCAACAAATACCTGGCATTTCTCATAATTAAGAATAAGATTTTTCTCAGCACACCTCTTTAACACTATTTCCAAGTTGGACAAGCACAAATCAAAAGAACTACCGCAGATGGAGAAGTCATCCAGTGCAGAGCTTCAACTAAAACTTAGGAGGAGCCATAATAAAATTTAAAACAAATATAATATCTAATATAATAATACATATTTAAAATTTAAGTTGTAATGTAAATATAAAGTTGATCAAAACATAATATTATAATACTTGTTTACAAATTACCTTAAAGTGTTATATTACTCTTTAATGTTATCCCATTTTAAATAAGTTCTTCCTATTTCATCCACTTCATTCTGTAGATATTGAAAATTGAGAGTAACTTCACATTCTAAATAATCATCAAACTCATTATACAACCAACAATTTTTTTATACTAAAAATCACCACAAAGAACAACAACAAAGCATGTACACAAAATAAAGAAAATGCCAACTTGGTACCAATATACTAAAATAGAAAACACCAACTGAAGTCTAAAAAGGAAACCAACAGTAACCATGTCAAGTATGTAGTAAAACAACAATTAGAAAGCAATAAAAATAAGGAGAAAGAAAGATAGGGAAAAACTAATTCCCTCTCTGATGAAGCAATCTTCGTAGTTAGATCCTTCTGCTCCTCATAACCATCTCTGCTACTACCATCATCGTCTTCCTCACTAGACTCCTCATCATCCTCACTAAACTCATCATCATTCTTATCAAACTCCTTATTATCTTCACTCTCAGCATCTTCATTTCCTTCAGTAGCTTCCTCCATGACTTCATCCACAAGTTGAGTTGCACCTGTGGTATCACAGGTCCTCTCTCACACACTGGTGCACTCACACAAACACGCAAATTTACTGAAGAAGAAAACTTTCGTCTATTGATAATAGTCTACCAAGCCACACAGACTCCTTTACATCATATGCTGTTTATAAGCAATAGAAATTAAACCTAATCAATTCAAATTTTAAATTGAAACAAAATCTCTCCCCATATCTTTCCACAATATCTCTCCCCATATTTTCTACCCATATCTTTTCGCATATCTTTCCACATAATACTCCTTTTAAAATTTAAACTACGTAAACAATATTTATTTAAAATTTTATTCCAACAAAATCCCCCCATAAACTTTAAATACTTCTTCCATCTTTCATTCCCAACATCTTCTTATAATTCTCCAGCAGCAATGTCGGTAGTGGCTTTGTGAATATATCTCCGACTTGTTCTTGGCTCGTCACATAAATCAACTCCACTTTCTTCTCTTTTACTTGACCTCGGATGAAATGGAACCTGACATCTATATGTTTGATTCTTTCGTGATTTACCGGGTTTCTCGCTAACTCGATTGCTGACTTGTTATCAACCCAGATCTCAGTTGCACCAATCTGAACTTGCTCCAGTTTTTCCACCAAATTCCTCAACCAGACTGCATGGCAGACACACCAGGATGCCGCAACGTACTCAGCTTCACATGTTGATAGAGTCACAATTGGTTCCTTTTTTTGACATCCAGGCAAACGCTGTGTTTCCCATGAAAAATGCATAGCCAGCCGTGCTATTCCTATATTCCACGTCTCCACACCAATCACTGTCCGAGTAGCCCTTTAACTTGTAATTTTTCGACTTCGAATAGAGAAGTCCTTGTGAGATCGTTCCTTGAATGTACCTTAGAATCCTTTTAGCTGCTTTCCAATGAGAGTAACTTGGCTCTTCCATAAACCGGCTTATAATTCCAACACTTAAACACAAATCCGGCCCCGTGCATGTTAAGTATCTTAAGCATCCCACCAAGCTTCTATAGTTTCTCGGATCAACACGTTCTCCTCCATCATATTTTGAAAGTTTTGAACCGGGTTCCATTGGTGTTGAAACCGGGTTACAATCTGCCATCTTAAATCTTTTCAGTATTCCCTTCGCATAAGTCTCCTGAGAGACAAAAATTCCAGCTTCGTCCTGTCTAACTTCTAAACCGAGAAAATATCTCATCAAGCCAAGATCAGTCATCTCAAATTCTTTTGACATCTTCTTCTTGAACTCTTGTGCCATTTCTTCAATGTTCCCCATGAAAATTAGGTCATCAACATATAAAGCTACAAGCAATAAATCATCACCCATTTTCTTAACATATAGGGCATGCTCATAGGGACACTGTTCAAAACCATCCTCTTTGAAATATGCATCAATGCGGGTATTCCAGGCTCTCGATGCCTGTTTCAGTCCGTACAAAGCTTTCTTCAATCTTAGCACTTTCTTTTCTTCTCCACCCTTTAAGTATCCCAGAGGTTGTTCAAGATACACCTCTTCTTCAAGTACACCATTCAGAAATGCCGACTTGACATCCATTTGGTAAATCGGCCACCCAAACTGAGCTGCTTGCGAGATCAATAATCTGATTGTCTCCATTCTTGCAACAGGTGCGAACACCTCATCATAGTTTATTCCTGCCTTTTGTGCATACCCCTTTGCTACCAATCGAGCTTTATATCGTTCTATTTCTCCATCAGCATTCATTTTCTTCTTATAAACCCATTTAACTCCAATAGATTGACTTCCTTTTGGCAACTCAACCAACTCCCTAGTGTCATTCCGTTCAATAGCCTTGATTTCTTCATCCATGGCGCTTTGCCATTTCTCATCTCGAATTGCTTCTTCAAACCTTATTTCTTCAGAATCTGTCAACAAACAAACAAGATGGGCTTCGTTAGTTGAATCATACAAATTCTGCAAACTCCTCATCCGGGGTTGTCTCATCTCGTCTTCATCAGTTGTCTCACGTCTTGCCGGGATCCAACTCGGTGATCCGCCTTCCTTCTCGTCTTGAATAACCATCTTTCCGGGATCTGAGTTGATCTCGGATGGAATGCTCCAATCCCATTCATCATCTTCATTTACTTTCACATCTCGGCTTATCATTATTGTCTTGGTACCGGAATCTAACATCTTGTATCCCTTTGTCTTCTCGTCATATCCAATGAAAATATACTTTCTGCTCTTGTCTTCTAACTTAGTTCTTTGCTGATCAGGAACGTGTGCATAGGCCACACTCCTGAAGACTCTGAAATGGCCCACTGATAGTTTTTTACCAGTCCATAATTCCTGTGGGGTCTTTCCATTCATAATGGAATGCGAACAACGGTTCTGTACATATACAGCACACAAAATAGCCTCCCCCCAAAACTCCTTAGGCATTCTCTTCGTTTTCAACATTGATCTTACCATGTTAAGGATGGTTCAATTTTTCCTCTCTGCTACTCCATTTTGTTGTGGCGAGTATGGTGCAGTCAAGAACCTTCTGATGTCATACTCCTCGCAATATCTTCTAAATGCATTTGATGTGTACTCTCCACCTCGATCAGAATGTATAGACTTGATCCTTCTACCAGTCGCATTTTCAATCATCATTTTGAAATTCTTGAATACTTCAAACACTTTGGATTTTTCTTCCAGCAAATACACCAAAGTTTTACGACTAAAATCATCTATGAATGTAACAAAATACCTTTTTCCACTGAAAGACCCAGGAGAAATAGGTCCACACACATCGGTATGAATTAGTTCTAGTGGTTGTCGTGCTCGGTATTTGGCCAACCTCTGAAATGAACTCCTCGCATGTTTGCTCAGCACACAATCTTCACAGAATCTTTTTTCACAATTCAATCTTGGCAACCTGTCCACCATATTCTTTTTAATCATCTCGGCCAGTCCTCCATAGTGAAGGTGCCCAAATCGATGATGCCACAAGGATGCTTCATCACTCATCTCGGCTTGCAAACAGCCGACCTCCACACTCCTCAAGGTTAGTTTGAACATTCTATTTTTCTCCATCTGTACTCGTGCTATCAGTCGTCCTTGTTTATCCTTCAAGAGGAGAACTCGGTCTGTCATAATAACCAAGTAGCCTTTCTCCATCAGTTGTCCCACACTAAGAATATTACTTTTGAGTTCAGGGATGTAATAAACATCTTGAATACGCCCAACTCGTCCATCTTTCTGCAAGAAGCTAATCGTACCTCGGCCTTTTACACCGACCTTTGAAGCATCTCTAAAAGAAACATGTCTGGCTTCTATTTGTTTCAAATTACTGAACAAATGCTTATACCCACACATATGATTACTTGCACCAGTGTCTATAAACCATTCCATCTTGGATGCCTGGTTGACTTTACCTCCAGCCATCATCAGAACTCCTCCATCTCTTACTTCTTCTGCAGCAAAATTTGCAGTTTCATTCGTTCTTCTTTCGCCTCGGCAATCCTTTGCAAAATGACCAACTCGACCACAGTTGTAACATTTGTCCGGGTTGCAATCTCTCGAATAGTGTCTGTACTTTCCACATTTAAAACATTCTACATTTGAATGTCGACCTCTTCCACGACCTTGGCCTCGCCAATTCTGTTGATTTGATTCAGCCTTCTCCTTATTCCATCCTTCTTGACCTCGACCTCTACCACCTCGGTCATATCCACGTCCACCTCGGCCGCGTCCTCTACCTCAAAAATTCTGAGAATAGAGCGCTTTCTCGTCCTTGACTGAAACTTTTGTCTGGAGTGCTTACTCTAGTGACTCTTCTTTCTTCTTTTTCTTCCTCTGTTCATGCGCCTCCAAGGAACAGCAAGTTCATCAACAGTGAGCGTTGCTAGGTCCTTTGACTCCTCAATCGCACATACAACATTCTCGAAGTCATTAGTGAGAGACCTCAGAATTTTCTCCACCACTCTGGTATCAGGCAACACCTCTCCATTTCTCTTTAGTTGATTTACTACGGTCTGGACCCGAGTAATGAAATCGGATACCCTTTCTTCTCCTTTCATTTTCATTCCTTCCAACTCTCCACGGAGAGTTTGAAGTCGAACCTACCTAACTCGATCAGCTCTCTTGTAGACATTTGCAAGAATGTCCCACGCCTCTTTTGATGTTGTTGCGCCAGCGGTCTTCTCAAATCCGGAATCATCAACAGCTCGGAGCAACATATACAACGCCCCTTTGTCTTTCAACCGCGTCTCTTTCAATGTCTTGTTCTGCGCCGCCGTGTATCCTGTCGTGGATGGTGGTTCTTCGAAACCATCATGGACAACCTCCCAACTATCATTAGCTCCCAACAGAGTTTTCATCTGGATACTCCAGTTCTCATAGTTAGTCTTTGTAAGGCGGGGTAATGGCAGACTACTATTTGGACCACTCTCCATTCTCTCAAGCTCTGATACCA
>CM023943.1:15929019-15952460 GCA_013407115.1 Glycine latifolia
TTCAATGTCTTGTTCTGCGCCGCCGTGTATCCTGTCGTGGATGGTGGTTCTTCGAAACCATCATGGACAACCTCCCAACTATCATTAGCTCCCAACAGAGTTTTCATCTGGATACTCCAGTTCTCATAGTTAGTCTTTGTAAGGCGGGGTAATGGCAGACTACTATTTGGACCACTCTCCATTCTCTCAAGCTCTAATACCAATTTGTGGTATCATAGGTCCTCTCTCACACACTGGTGCACTCACACAAACACGCAAATTTACTGAAGAAGAAAACTTTCGTCTATTGATAATAGTCTGCCAAGCCACACAAACTCCTTTACATCATATGCTATTTATAAGCAATAGAAATTAAACCTAAACAATTCAAATTTTAAATTGAAACAAAATCTCTCCCCATATTTTCTACCCATATCTTTTCACATATCTTTCCACATAATACTCCTTTTAAAATTTAAACTACATAAACAATATTTATTTAAAAATTTATTCCAACAGCACCATCTTTAGCATCATTCTCATGACTAGGTACATCAACTCCAACAAACATATGTCACACTGTGAATGGAAAATGCTTCAATTATTGTCGACAATTATGTGAGGCTCAAAATTATTGCTATAATTTTGAATTTAAAATTTCAGGTAAGGAAGCATACTTGATGAGTGCAACCACACTAAGAGACTAAATCTTTAGAGCAAGCACAATGGTTAGGGGTTCTATAATGGTCACTACGATGGTGCACCTTGTCGTGCTTTGTAATAAGGTCTTCTATAGTCGTTGTTGTTGTTATAGAGTTTTCTTAAATTACTAGAGGATCATAGTGAGTTTGGCGATGAATGATGCAGTAGGGGCAGTAGAAAGAGGAACTTGGTCCTGAAGTGGATCTTTTGGAGTGGCCAAAGATTCTACACTATCACAATGAGAAGATGGCTAAGATAGAAACACAATCATTGCAGGTGGCTATAGAGTCACAAGCCTGCAATTAGTTATAGTGTCCATCAATACGAAAAAGAATAAGAGATTAAAAAAATAGCACAAATAGCGTTATCTTGGAAACTAAAGGTGAACACATGTACAATTGAGGATGAATTCGAATGGTCTCAGCATGAAGGAGGAAGGATTCAATGCAGTGATGATGAGATCAGGTGGTGCCCACTTGTAAGGAACCTAATTCTCAAGTTAGTTAGAGAAGATGTGGAGTGTAACAAAGAGGATTAGATCCATACATTGTAGGAAAATTATCCTTATATATGAGTATTTTTGTTACAAAAGCTGTTACGTCTTTATGATGCACGTGGCCTACATGGAACCTTATTAGAGGTCACAAAGGATATCTAATGTTGTAAAAGTTGGCCAATCAATCTATGAAGGTCAGCTTGAAAGGTCATTATGTAGGTCAAGCATGTAAGACGTCCTGAATTATCAAGTTAAAAGGATTTTCATAAGCAATTGTAGAAGTAATGTCAATGTTCTTCCATTACAAGGTAGGGTTTGAAGAACAATAAGTCATTATGAATCTACTTTTATTGATTGGTGATTACTGTGAGATACAAGAAAACACAAGAAGAATGATTGAATTGTGTTTTAAAATATTTTCACAAATCCTTTTCAAAAAAACTATTTTGTCTTACATATGACACTATAAGTGTGCTGGATAAGACAAAATTGTTTAATAACTTCAAACACAATTAAGGATGAAACAACTATCTTTCTTTAAATAACTTAAGAAAATTACAAAGTAGATAAAGGAGAAAGACATATATAAAACACAATTTTTATATTGGTTCGTCTTAATCCAATATCACATCCAGTCCTTAATACACAACAAAAAATTTCCACTAATAAATAAGACTATTACAAGTATTCTTTAACTAAGCCTCTTCAAGTTAAACAAATCTTCTTTTTATGTGCTTCTCCAAGAAACTTTTCAAGTATTAATTTCCTACAAGTCTCTCTAATCTTGAAACCCAAGTATTCTTGGATAAGAAAGCCTCTTCGGATTTCCATTGATTTTAGTTAGAAAAGAACCAAAGGTAATGTTCACAAAATTACGTCATCTTAGTAAGACATATATGAAAAGTTAAGCACAAGGGACAAAGAGAGGTGTGGAAGAGAAGGCCATAAGGATGAATAAGAGAAATATGTGTGGTGTGAAAATAGAGAAAGAAAGGAATGAAGGGGGAAAAATGGAGGATGAGAAAGAAAGTGCGTCAAAGTTTCAAAATGAAAATTGTGGAAAAGAAAAAGATCTTTCAATTGTTTTGTATATGTTATTTAAAATTTCTTCATTTTATTTTAAAAATAATAATAAATTACAAAAAAAAACCCCAAGGTATCCATTCTTTACACATGCCTCCCTTCCTTTTTTTGACACTACATAAAACCCTCTAACTTTTGTGATCCTGGTACACTTGTACCCCCTCCATCGTTAACAGTGTTAATTCTATTTATTTTTTAGATCACATGGTAGTCACGTGACTTTTATTAAAATTTTAATCTTGAAATTATCCTCATCTAATTCCTTTATTTAAAACTCCTATTTTTAGCACACCATTGTTGAATCTTTACGAGCCCGTGTTGTTGTTGGGTGCAGTGAAATTGGTACTAGTTTGTTTTCGTGGGTTAATATTCATGGTGGTGATTTTCTTTTTTGTTTTTTGATGATGTTCAACTGTTATGTTGTATTTCTTTTACATTCTGACGAGTGAGAGGGAAGAGGGGTACTGGGTGTAATTTTGTAAAACAAAGGGGGCACTGCGTTATTTGTAAAAGATAGGGGGTGCATGTGTAAAAAAAATTACAACCACAAGGGGTACATGTGTAACATCTTTGAAACATCAAGGAATACATGTGCTCCCGCGAGATGCAAACAAAAACACGAAGGAGAATAAGAGGTGGAGTAGAAACATGCAACACATAGCACCACTGCAATATGTGAACAGAAACGCATAGGATACAACAACGCATGATGGTGACAAGGGAGAGGAGCTTACCTATCACCACTGCAAAGGAGAACACTTTTTGCACCACAACCACAGAGTAGAAACGTGCCTAGCACCACCTAGAGGAGACACACAAAGGAAAAGCAAGGAGGAGACATGTGAAGGAGACACGTTGCACGACGACGAATGTGACTCCCTTTGGTTGCGGGGAAAAAAAGGAAGAAGACCTTGCACAATTATATTTCTATGTGTTTGTGTCACTTAAAAATCAAGGACAATTTCAAGTTTTCCTAAAAACGAATTAAAAATTAATGTAAATATCTTTTAATTTTCAAAAAGAAACTTAACATGGTTACATAGAGAGTGCTAATGTAATGATATTAAAAGGAGAAGAGACATATATAAATAGAGCAAACCTCAAGAGGAGGCTTCTATAATTTGCTATAAATAAAAAACTATAAAAATTGAATTTAATAGCCAAACAAATCATTTTGATATATGGTATTTTAGATTCTCTTAAAAATTGAATTCTTACCTCAAAATCCTCCATATCTAAACACACTTTATGGTTAGCATATATAAATTTTTTTTTCTCTCCTCACACATTGTGTTAAATACTAGTTTGTAGTAAAGAGAGAGAAAGTATATAGGTTATTGTTTTTAAATGTAAATATTATTTAAAATACCTAAAATATGAGGTTGTCTAGAGAGCAAAGCTGAGCTCTATCTTGTTTTGATGTTTATTTTAGTTTAATTCTACTTTTGAAACTTCTAGTTTGAATATAAATATTTTTAATTTTTCAATCTTTTTTAACAGATTTTTATAATTGAATAAATATAATCTCTATTTTTAAAACTAATATGTTTAACAATATGCATTTTGGATACTTAGAATTCGACATTTTATAAATCCATTTAAATGTGGTTTTTTTTCTAACATGTACTAAAACAATAGTTTCCTCAATATGTTTCTTCACACTTTTGAGTAGATGTTAGCGCACTAATTCAAATATGGTATTATAGTCCTTGTTCATAAAAAAGAACTCTATGCTTGAACAAAAAAAAAATCAGCAAAAGAAAAAAAGGACTCAGAAAATCATCACTTGACATTAGATGTCTTAAACACAAGAAAAGGAACACAAATATTGGCAATTAATAAAAAATAGACTTGTAACCTTTGAAGTTTAAACACAAGTCTAGACTGGGGACTAACTAAAGGCAAGTTAAATTGAGCCGAGTCGCTTGGACTCGAGGGAAAATATTAAGAACAAGTTATACGTTAATGGGTTTGAAAAAGTATAGACAAGGCGGCCGGTTATAAATTCAAAGTATTTAATACTTTTGGATAAATATGTAATTTAATTAAAGAGGCTGCACTCTTAGAGATGTTCCTCGCATAAATGCACATAAATCTCTTGTCTTTTTTATGATTAATGTAGTACTTTTCCCCCTTATGATGATAGTAGTATAAAACTAATAATTACAAAATATAATATATTTTTTTATTATTAATATTTCTTATTAAAATTATATATATATATATATATATATATATATATAAGTCATATGCAAATGTGAATATGCTTATATAAAGATAATAATTTAAAAAAATGTTTACATAAATTAACATAATGCAAGACATGTGTGAATATAAAATTATTTGAATATATATTACTTGATAATGATTTTATATATTTTTAAATATTCATATACATATCCTCTAATATATATCATTATACTAAATTTAAAATAAATGGAAAATAAATTAAAATCATAACTAAAATAAATTATATATTGTAAAGTTAACACTTGTGCATGGCTAAGGTTTTTATATTAGTTCTAATAAATTTAAGAGTTTGCATTATTTTCCGTAAGTTAAAATTTATAGCTAGCTATCTAACGTGCAGATCAACTTGTTAGAATGTTAGTTTATAGCTCTGCCCATTCCAGTATTCCACTAATCCACTAATCCGTATTAGGTTAATTTTGAGACATTTAGGTTTCGAACGTTAATCTGATGTATTTTGAGGACTAGTTTGAATTGTACTTCGGTCATTAATTACAACCAAGTCCAAAGTCTAAAATTTTTATAATTTACAATATATAATATTCATTAAAAACTATATATATATAATGTTAATATTGCTTTATTATAATCACAAATCAGATTAACTCAAATTTGTCCATATATTTTAAGAATTAATTAGGTCAAGTTCGAGTTCAAATTAATAAATAACTCTATTAAAATTTCAAGTCAAATAGGATTAAAGATAAACTTATCGCACAACACCCCTATAACCTACCCTCCGATTATCTTAAGAAGCATATTAATAAGGTACAAAACTTGTTCTTTTTATATAAAAAATGACAAAAATTGGATGAACATTATCTAATCAAATGTTAAATATTAGAAGAGACTATAGAGCTGAAGTAAAATAATGTTGGGGAATGGGGATTTAGCTCATCGTATAGCGCTGGCTTCTTGTGAGGTTGCAGGTATTGATACCCACGTCTCCTTGGTGCCTTACATTTTGCTTTATCTTGTTTATTTTTTTATCATGATATTTGTATGAAATAATTTCTTTAAAAAATAGTGACTAATTTTTATTAGAGATAATAAACGCATTTAAAATGGATTTTCCTTCCAAAAATATTTATTTCATATCCAATGACCAATAAAAATTCGAATCCTAAATAATATAATTAAAAAAAAACACAATTTGTTATGACTCATGCCAACATTGATGTTATTGGTCATTTTGCTTTATTAGTGACGTACAAATTCAAGTTTTGACGCTGTGTTGAGTTTTTCTTTGTTATGGTTATTCCTAGTTTTGACGCTGTCAGGAATGAGGAACTTTTCTCTGAGCCCTACTTCTAAGGCTTTTTCATTACCTAATCTCACAAATTTTGCTTGGTTTTGGTGGCATATTAATTATAGGTTTGACACTATCAGGAGGGAAGTTTAAGGAAATTGCATTCTTCTTTAAGAGATTGGAGTACTTCGATTCTATTGTTCTCTCCTTTGACAATACAAGTCATAATTAAGCTTAATTCTTTTTATCTTTTATTAATTTTTATAAATATAAAAACTATTTTTTATTAAAGAAAATCTTACTTTAAATCGAATTAAATTATTATATGAAATACAAAATTTATTATATGAATATTTAAGATAATTCTATACTTATGACATAAATTTGAAATGATTAATTTAACTTAAAATAGTTTGGTTATTTTTAGTTCATTTTTTCTTCTTTTTTTTCCTGCTTCTTTTATCCTTTTTTTCTTTTATCTTAGTTTTCTTTTCTTGTATCTTATTTTTTCTCTTTTCTTCAACTTTTTTTAATTTATTATTAGATTCATTTACCATCGTCTTTAATAATTTGGGTTAAAAGTATTATTGATGTTAATATAATATAGTATTAATTGATTTATGAGATTAGTAGTATTTTTTTTATTAAGTTTCATCATTATTGACAATTAATTTAAATTTTTAATATTGGATTTAGAAAATAAAATAAAGATTTTGAGAAACGTTTCAAGGTAATGCACTAGTATGAATATTTAAAACAATATTTATTTATCAACATGGACTAACACATTGAGTCGAACCTCTGTTTGCACTAGCTATGACTTATATTTAATTCTTAATTTTTTTTTCTATTGGCAGATGATATGTAAATTTCACTACAAATCTTTATTAAAGTTGGTAGTTTTCCTTGCCTTGTAAGTAGAAGTGTATTTCCCTAATCCTAACTTTTTCTTTAAAGAAAAATATTTCTTTACTAAACTGTGGCATGGGTAAAAGTATAGAACGTGATCTCTAGCTTAATTTTTTAATTTTTTAAATTAATAATAGTTTAATTTCAGTATCTTTAAAAATAAAAATAAAAAAGAGTATTTTACTATGTTTCGGTGGCGTCCATGAAGAGTTTTTCTCGAAGCCCGTCGGCGCCTAGGAAAATCTCTAGCTTTTACACTATGGCTATTAGCCAATGGTAATTAAATTAATGGAATAAAAAATAGGTGCTTGCTTCGGTGCCGTTTATAATTGACGGGTTTGGTATTGCTACGGTGCCGTTTGTTTTTTTCAAATATTTTAAAAATAAGATAGTAATATTTTAAAAACCGTTGCAAATTCTAGAAAGTTTCATTTTTACATTATGTAATTGTTTTATTTTACTGTTTACACATCAATTAAGTACCACTTTTTTTTATTGGTATATTTGATTTTTTTAATCATTTATCTATTGCTATCTTTTTACATGTTGTTTATGTACAGTAATATTATTTATGTGCATTAATAGTTTTGTTTTGATTTATTTTATTTTTTATAATTATATAATATATAATATTGTTCAACATTTTTGTTATTATTTTAAATTTTAAATATGTAATATTATATATATATATATATATATAATATTATCTTACAGTTTTTAAGAATTATTTTTTTTTTCATTCTGAATAATTTGATTTTATATTATTATCATTTTCAATTTAAATAATTATTTTTTCATTATTTGAATTTTAAATTATTTTAATTTTCTGTTTATGTGTTGTTATGTTGTCATTAGTTTTTAATAATTATGTATTATTATTAAATGTAATTTTTAAATAATTTAGAATAAAAAATTACTTTAATACAATATTAATCATTCTTTAGTCTTGATAATTATACTTTAATAAATGTGGTTTATGATTGTTCTTGAAAATAATATAAATTAAAGATGGTCAAGCAAAAGGTTTAGGTCTTCAAAATAAAATTCTAGTGGTTAAAATATCAATATCTTTAAGGTAAATTCCTATGTAGTTACATTATATTATAATGATCTTTTTGCATTTTTAATTTTTTTCTTAACAATATCTAATAAGATTTTATATTCATTAAGATTTGTGAATTTTTTTGGTGAAATAAATTTCAAAAAAGGCACTACTAGAAAGAATGCTTTCAACATCGCTATTTTAATATTGATTTTTTATAAAATCAATGTTAACAAAAGAACGGTGACATTTTTGTAAATAAATTAATTTTGTTAACATCGATTTTTGTAAAAATCGATGTTTAATGTGGTGATGTTAACATCGATGTCTAAAAAACCCATGTTAACTTGGCAACGTTAACATCGGTTTTTCAAAAATCGATGTTGTGTTGATGTTAACATCGATTTCTTAAAATATGATGTTGTTTTGCAAATTTTAAGATCGATTTTTTCACTTTAAAAATTGATGTTAATAAATATACAACATCAATTTTTTCACTTTATTGTGTGTCATATCCTTTTAATTTTTAATTTTTAGTCTTCAGTCTATCTATCATCTGTGCACTCAATGCCCTAGTTAATTCCCTCTGGTTCCTCACCACAATGTCTACTGACACCTCCTTCTTGAACCACAAGCTCTATGGTTTCCTCTGTTCGGTTCTCACAATAGCCTTCGCCGAGCCTTGTTTTGTTCTCGGAGCGTGTACCACCACCCCTACCCAAGATGCGACACTTCGAGGACCACAATTCCCAACAATGACGTTGTTTCACATGCGCTCGTGGGGGCGGAGGGATGTGGACGATTTCGAGGATATCTTTGGAGATTGGGGGAGTGGGGAGGGTGGTGGAAGGTGGCGGCGGCCAAACCTAATGGATGCGTTGGAGATGGGTCAGAACACTTCCAAGAGGGAGGTTCCTCGAATCCTTGAAGACGAGTTCAAAAGTGCCACCAAGTCCGGTAGTGAAAACCTTGAAGGTGCCTCTGATGAAGAGTAAGACCTTCATGCCAACAAAAAGAAGCATTACAACCACCACAGCCAACACCAAATCCAAGAAATGGAAGTGTAAGTTTTCACAAATAAACTCTAACTTTATGATATTTTTTTGATACCAGAAATAATTCTGTCTATGTCAGATAAAAAATTATTTTTAGAGTATTTAAGTTCAAACTTAAGACTTTTGGTTAAATTGGAGCAAATTAAAAAATTGGATGAATTTTGTTTTTGCAGTTTTTTCAAGGAGTGTTTGCATCCCAAATGACAAGCAAAGGAAGGAACTGAGCAAGGAGTTAGGGTTAGAGCCTTTGCAAGTTAAGTTTTGGTTTTAGAACAAGTGTACTCAAATGAAGGTATATTTGTATATCTTTGGTGATATATATATATATATATATATATATATATATATATATATATATATATTAGCTTTTGCTTTTCTATTTTTGTGAGTTGTTGGTAAAAAGGGTGATGGTATTTTGTTGTTGCAAACACAACACGATAAACATGAGAAGACAAATCTTAGAACCAAAAACGACAAGTTTCGAGCATATAATATGAGGTATAGGGAAGCTCTTAGCAATGCTTTGTATCCTACTGAAACTGGAATCAGGTATCCACATAATAATGCTATAGTATCCACATAATCTAAATTATTAAATGGATGTGACAGAAATTGGAATCAAGTATAATGATATTGTATTAACAACCAAAATTCCATTTTTTTAAATTGCTATCATTACCAAAAATAAGGATTACATATAGTATCTCCCACTCTGTGTAATATTGGGAAACAAAAATAAAATGCCAGATGTTCTTCCAAGGACCTGCAAATCTTCCACATTTCCTTATTCCATTTTTTCTTGGCCTCACACTTCCTATCCTTTCCTATTGTATTCTCATTTCCCATTATTGAAATCCCTTCTTTTGCTATTAGTTATTGCCAACTCATAATTTGATTAGCTAAAAATTATTAGCATGAATATTCCTCCATTTCCCCCATTTTAATTTTCTTACCTACATGTAGCATACACCTTAGTATTAGGGGGTTATGAGAATGATAGTGCCAGCACAAGTATTTCAAAGATTGCATTAATTTCCTTTAACCATCAATGCTAATTATAGAGGTCCATAGGAAATTATTGATTTTTGCATATACCATCACTGGTTGTTATATTTTAGTAATACACCTAGGCTTAGCTGGTATAAGCTTAAAAGAACATAAATGTTGCACTGCATCAAGCAACTATAAAGAGTTGACTAATCATTATTGTCCGCTATATGAGAAATGTCATTCGATGAACATCACTTGAGACTTGAAAATGCAAGGCTAAGAGAAGAGGTACATCAATTAATTAAGTACCAACATTTGTGTGTGTGTGTGACACACTATGTGTTTTAATTATTCTATAGCTACTACTCGTTGGTCCAAAGGGATAGTTTTATTTTTCTAGTCTACTGATATTCTTCTTGATATATGGTCAATTTGGATTTATAGGGGCCACACCAAAGTTGGTTTTACAGCTCATGAATGTAAAGGGGCTTACTTTATCTCATGTCAAAAGCCATCTTCAGGTACTCTTTTCTCTATAACCACAAATAAAATCATGGGTGAAAAAAAGGCATTATAAGTTGTTTTCTCTTTTTTTATTTAATTTCTTTATTTTTAAAATAATTAAAGAATTTCTTCATATGCTTTAAGACAGATGCACAAGCATATGAGTAGTCAAGGTATATAAATAATTGTATTGTGCATCAGTTACTTATGTGCAAGTTCTCATGCCATAGATGTAGAAGTGTCTTTTCCACATCGGTTTTTGGTAGAACCAATAAAGAAAATTCATTTTCTACATTGATTTTTAGACAAATTGATGTTGTCATGTGCAACACAATATTAGTTTTTACGAAAATCGATGTTGTCAAATGTACGACAACATCGGTTTTTCTAAAAATCGATGTTGATTTTTGCATATTTTACATATTTTGATTTATTTCTTACTATACGACATCGATTTTCTTATAAACCAATGTTGTGTAGTGTATGTTAACATCAATTTTTGAAAACCGATGTTAACGTTGATACTTTTAACGTCAGTTGTTTTAACATCAGTTATAAAGCGATATTGAAAGTAAAAAATAACCGATGTTAAAGGTCCATTTTCTTGTAGTGAGGTCACAAAATTATAAATGGTGAAAGTATATCAATTAGATATGTCCAACAACTTGTTCAAAATATTCATGACAATGAAAATCATGCTCAAACAAATCTTAAAGAGGTTCACCACGTCAAACATCAAGTAATGAGATATGTTTTTGTCTTTTTATTGTTAGGTTTCTTACAAAGTGTGTGACAAAAAATATTTCTATAATGTTTAATAATTTTTATATGAATAAAACCATTTTTTTATGCTCTTCCAATAAACATGATGATATGAAAGAACTAAAGAAAAGCATAGATAATCTTCATGAATTGGCGTTGAATTTAACAGCACATGTTACTATTGGCACACCATTCAAGATGCCTTACAAAAAAGGAAGTTGACTTAATCTTTATGTAAGTGATGATGGTAAATGCTTTGAGAAGAAAGCAAGTGAGAAAAAAATTATTCTTACCTTTAAAGAAAAATATGAAACCCTCAAAGGTTTTGCGAACCACAACTTCTAATGTAGGGTACCTTATCAACGATAGATTTGCTATAGAGTTGACACAACTGACGAGTGCAATTGTTAAAAAAATATATTATTTATTTATTTATTTATTAAAATATATATTTGACAATATTTTTTTTGTTTGTACATCTAGTTGTTAGACACTAGACGATCCATCACTAGATGACCTAGACATCTCTTAAGGTTTTGATGAAAACAAAGATATAAATTTGTGTTAAACACTTTGTTGCATGTAAGTCGGCATGTTTGATGACTGGAAGTAACACCTGGAGAGACTTATCCATTACTGGATAACTCATCTATTGGAAGCATGAAGTACTCGTTCATTCCATCCAAACACCGATCAAAATGAGCATGTTATTTGAATTATCCATTTATGACAATTGATATGATTTTGTTTAAAAAGGAACATATCTGCGTATCTATCTTTTAATTCCTTTTATATGTCTAACAGTCATATTGAGTTATGAATGAAAAATATGGAAAGTCATGATCCTATCAAATAGAAATGCGTAGTATCCACTTATTTAAGGAAACAAGATCAACCTGTACAACAGTCATATCATTCAATCCCAGATTCTCTCCACAATTATGAGTGTCTCTCTACCTATAAATACGACATCAAGTATTGAAGAATTTTGACAAACGTACATAAAAAGAGAAGAGTCATGAATCAAGAAATGAGAGAAAAAAAAGCATTTGTCGATAAACACATTGAGCTTAAGAGAGTCCATCATTTGTAGTATGTAAAGTACTAATGAGAGATTAGAAATTTATTGTAAATTCACTCTTTGAATGTTGTAAATAATCTCTGATTTTATATTAAACTTCTGTTTGTGAAAGTTAGAAATGACTTAGTGACAAAATAATACTTGGGTGTTCTTAGATTCAGGGGCAATCTAAGGGGTGTGCCAGGAGTGGCCTTAAGAATATTTGTAAGCCAAAAGTGGTAGGAAAAATTACTTGTTGTAATTAGGCTTGGAACCCTTTACTAGTTGGTAAAGGATAACTAGACGTAACTAAGGTTGAGTGAACCAGTATAAAATGAAGTATTTTTACTACTATTCTTTAGCTTAATAAAGTATGTCATTTTCCACTATTAACACATTCTGCACAAGGTTTTTACTAAAGAATAAGTTTTATATCTCATTGGACGACAATCCACTTTTAGCCACTGAACAAGGGTTCGTATAAACTTGTTCATGATAACATCCATTTCCGAAAGGTTTTATATTTTAACTAACACACTATTCAACTCCCTTCTAGTGCGATTTGTTGTATTTCAATAGTGGTTAAGTGGATTGCTTAAAATGCACATACTCCAAGTCATCAATCTAACCATAGAAGAAGTTTTTGTTTTATTGTACATCAAATGTAGATAAAATGTATAGGTAAATTTTTTTAGTTAAAAACTAATGATAGTTACATTGAATATGAATTGAAGTGAACAATGATTTTCTTTTTGAAAAAGAAAACTTGCATAATTGTTATTATTGGATTCTAATTTACTTATTTGTAATATTTCAACAATGAGATTTTAATAATTACACCCATAGATTTTTGTAGTGGTAGTAGGAAACATTAAAAGATTTGGCACTTAGAAAGAAATTTGTCAATAAGTAATCATATCTATCTACCTTTCTTTTGATATTAATTTTTTATTTATTAATTGACATTACTAATGGGTAATATTTATAGATACTTGACCGGGTGACCTGTATGATGACTGTGAAGTTTGATCAAAATCCAACCACCCAAGTGTTTGATTCATGCCTATCCATGTTTCAATATTTTTTTTTTCATCTAACACCATTCCATTCAGTTAATTTGAACATTATTTTTACTTGCCTTTTTGTTTTAAAAAAATAATATTAACGTATCTTTTCACTTGGTAGCATTATGCTCTTGATTTAATTAAGCCTCCAACAAAACAAAAGAGAATATTATCAAGATTCTTTTATGGGTAAAGTTGAATTTTTACAAAGGTGAGTAACATCAATAAACTTTCATTGTCATTTTATCCTTACATTTTGATAGTCTAATTTTACTCGTGTATGAATAAATATTTGTTCATATCAATGAGGAAAACTCGTTGGTTTTTGGTGATTATTGATGTGTCAAAGAAAGATATTGTTGTCCATGACTCACTTTCAATAACATCAAACAGGGATGAGAGGAATGAGAATTCAATGTTAAACTATTGGTAAATATTACTCACTATTATAATATGCTTAAAATGACATTAATCCAATCATCATTGTTAATGTAGTAAATAATTTTTTTGTGTAGACTTGATATATAGAAAAATTTATGCACATGAATCCTTCTACCCATGTTCCTCGCCAAAGAGATTGTTAATGAGCAAATATAAAATTGTGCATATTGAAGGAAGAGACATACAAAAGCATGACTCATAAGTTTATTTATTATATTTATTTTATTGAATATGTACTCTAATTAAATAACAAGTTAAAAATTGGTGATTTTATAAAATAGGAATGATTGTGGTATTTGGGTAGCAACTTGGATGATGCAAATGGTTACAAAATACAAGTTTAAATATTATTTTTAGTTAAGTATTTTATATTTTTGTTAAATTTTACAACTATATCCTATTAACAAATTATTGAAAAAAAATTGTTTATCGTTGAACAATGGAACAAGAATGTAGCTCGCCTTAGATTTGACTTTGAAGTCTCATAACCTGAATTGTAAAAATTTGATTGAAAGATTACTTGAGCACTTGAGTTCTGTGCTGACATAATACTTGAACAAATTATTTTATAGTATTTTTTATGATATTTTTTGTGTCGAAAATATTTTATTGGATGCAATATTTTAATTTTCTTTAATATTTTAGATATCAATGTTTATTCGTTAATGTTTTAATGTCACATTGTGAAAATTTCTTATACAATATTTTTACTTTTAATATTTGCATCTTTTGTTGTACACATTTTATTAAATGTTTTTACACATTAATTATACTACAAATCCTTTCCACCAATTTATCGGTTAAATGATACAACGGTAAAAAAATTGGTTGTTATTATTCTTTATATTATTATTATTATTATTTAGTTATTTATTTTGCATAATATAATTAATAATATAATATAAAATTATAATTATATTTTCAGCTTAAACATATTTTAAGTTATTTCATATATTTAATTTCTTAAATTATATTACTAAATATTGAGTTTAAATTTATATATATTGTTATTGTAAAAAAAAAAATTGGTTAACGATGTAAAAAATCTTAATATTATTGATGTGTAGTAGTTTTTCTTACCAAAATGTATAGCAATTAATTTCTTAAATATTAGTGTTTTATTAATTAAATATATATTAGAATTAATTTGTATAAATAAGAGTTTAATTTTTTTTAATTGTTAATATTTATTTGGTTTTTTTATTGTTCCATAATGACATTATATTATTGGTTTACTTATAAAAATATTTAAAATCCCCTTCAACTAACTGCGACACGGTAGAATTTACCTAAAAAACATTTGACATTCCTTTTTCTTTGAAAATTTTTGCATGCTTATCTTATTATTTTTACACTCTATTTTTGTTTACATTCCATATTTTGTTAATGTATTACTATTTCCTATTTCTCTTATAAATTTTATCTTTCAATATTAAGGTGTTTATTTAAGAATAATTTTAGTCTTGAAAATAAGATTTTCTGAAATGATATCACAAACCCTTTATGTTACGTTTGATATCCTTAATAAATTTTAAAAAACTTATTATAAAATAAAAATATTTAAGAAATTAATGAAATCTCTTTATCTTTTTTCTTATTACTTGTTATCCATTTTATAATACATGAATAATGAATAATTCTTATAAGAATAAATTATATCCAATTTCCTCTATGATTCTGAATTGGTGAGGATGATTTTAAAAATGTTAGAGAACAATTTTAAGTGAAAACATTTCTTCAAGTGTCAACAAACGCATAGAAATGTTTTATATTATTTACCACGATATTCAGATCCAAACTTTTGAAAATTGAATCTCCAAAACTCCAGTGAACGTAGACGAGGTCCCACCATAAACTAAGGTCCCACCATTAATCACAAGTATCACCTGCAAGATCCGGTATTAAAGTTGAATATTACGAATTAAATTAAAATAATTTTGTGTCAGCTAATTAAGGTGTTCGGTAAATTTATTATATGTATATACATACTATTCATTATTAATATTTTAATAGCAACTAAATTTGTATTTAGAATGGGTTACTGACTTTCTTAAAAAAAATGGGTTACTGACTTTAGAGTATGTGGATTTTGTATATTTAGTCTTTCTTTACTCGCACAAACCAAAGGGGATCCAATAAAAAATGTATTCATCCAAGGAAGACTGAATTGGTCCTATTAAGTAACTTGTGGATGAAAATAAAAATGTGATTTCAAGAAATTTTTTTAATGATCAATTAGATTTTTCTTTGACAAAAATTAATTTATCATAAATTCGATAAACACTCCGTATATGTAATAAAAAAAAGTGCTACTCAACATTAATTTAGACAAGAAAAAAAAAAAAAAAGAAGGTTTCGGCCGGAAATTGGTATCCAACTTCTGTAGACGTAGTGGAGTTGGAAACGTGTGGCATCATTTCTGTGTCTCTTCCAGAAGCCCACCCTATCCTACCCAACATCTCAAACAATCCAAACAGAAAAAATAAGACCACAAAATCGTCATTTTCTTCTAGATACATGCAAATAAAAAATATCACAAAAACTAGGCCTTTCACTATCAATAATTTTTTGTCATTTTCATATATGTGGCAATAAATATAATAACAACCATGTTGCGCTCATATTTCTCAGCAATACCCCCAATCTTGGAGTTATTCAAGTCACAAAAAGCTCTCTCAAATCTTAATTCTTCAACTGCTCCTCCTACTCCTAGCTCTTAAGTCTCAAATTGAAGGTTTTTGAAGCTCGCAAGCAAATATTTGTGACATGTGTATTATAATGAATAAGGCTCATGTGTTGGTGGTGTTGGTAATCATCATTGCTTCATCAGTGGCAGAGAAGCCTTCTGTTGTGGAAGCAAGGACACTTTCCTTAACATCATCTCATCAAGGTGAGCAAAATCTTCATAATTAGTCTCCCTCTCTTTTATCTAGTGGTAGTTTTTTTAATCAGTAGAAATTAAAAATAGTGTCAAAAAGATTTACAATAACTCACGCATTTTTACTTAATTAACTGGATTAGATCTCCTCGACTTTTATTTAGTGGTATGGTTGGTGATTTTGTGGGATGAATTTTCAGGATACTCAAAGATTTTTGCCACGCTTGGAATTATTTGCAAGTGTTGTGACGGGGGTGAAGGTGGTGCCTGCACAAGCACATGGACAGAGTCTTGTTCTAACCTGCAGTGTTCCCCTTGGAAATCACACTCATGAACATGAATAATCTCCTACATCTTTGCTTTTTCATTTGCATACGGCTTTAGGAAATATTGTAGAAATTAACATTTGAATCTGATTTTGTGTTCAATTTATTGTAAATTTTGTGTATATATAATTGTGCTAAATTTGGAATGTATCCGTCAATAGCAGTAGCAAAAAGAAGTCTAACTACCACATGTCCGCTATGGCCTTACTATTCCTTTGAAATTAGCTTTAAAATGAAAATTTGAACTCTAGTTAATCATTGGGATGATGGCTTGATGAGAAAATGGCATATTTGAGAGTTTAAATTTTAAATGGGTAAGGGGGAAGTAGTGGGATACTAATCAGGAGCGGGCGGACTCAGGATAAAAAAATAGGGTGAACAATGACAAATTTTCTAAAAATTTATTTTTGTTTGTGACTGACAACCGTTCATAACAGAATTAAATTAAAATCATTTTCAGTAAAAAAAATAAAAAAGATTAAATTGTGGATACTAATATTCAAATTAATTACATGTTTTACACATATAATACAAATTAACACATGAAAATAAATAAATGAAATTTAAAACTTTATTTTATGAGATAAGAAACAAACAAAACTATCATGAGTGTTAATACTACATTATGAGAAAAAATAATATGCTAGTATAAAATATTTTGACATAATCACTTAATCATACATTATTGTCTATAATAAATTTGTTGACTTTTATAATAATTAAATTAAAAATATAAAAATGATGATTTGTAATTAAATTACATTATAAAATTATTAGTATAGCTATTAAACTCTTATAATATACTTGTATGAGTCTATACTGTTACTACTTAAAAAGAATTTAAAATTTTCAAAAGAATTAAAATTGAATGACTTTTCTAAGTTTATCATATATTTTTAAAGGATTATTTAACAATCATGAATTAGAGCCAAAATAAAAATTCCACAAGACATGTACAATGTTGAAAAAAGCCTTTAAAGGTTCACCCCTTAACAACAACAAATAGGTTCGCCTTCGCCTTGATATTAAGAGCATCTCCAAAGCAAGCTCCTTGGTGGGTTTCTTAAGCTAAGCAACCGGTTCTTATGTGTTCTTCGGTGTTGGAACAAACTGATGTGGCGCAACCCATTTCTTCAGCGCACGGTCCGTTTCTTATATAAGGAACCGTTTCTTACCATTAAAAAACAATTATTTTGGCATAAAAATTGTTATTCCCGTTATTCTCAACATAGTCCAACGACGCCATTAAAAATCAAAGTGATTCAACAAATTTGGGAAGAAGATGAAGAGTTCAAACAATAAATATCACAAAAATCAAATTAAAGAGTACCACTGACCGTCAACAAATGTGGGTTGCGCATGCGAGGATCCTTTGTAGAGAAATCGGCGACGGTGGTGGTTGGAGATGAAGGGTCTTCACGCGAGGAAGGAGGAAGATAAGTTGGCCCACACGAGGAAGGACAAAGCTGCCGCGTGAGGTGGAGGTTGTGCAAGGAGGCTGACGCGCGCAAAGGAGGAGGTCGACGACGGCGAGAGGACAACGATGGCTTAGTGACGAGATGACACGTGTGGAGGAACGACACGAGCTGGAGTGAAATGAAGAGGAATAGGAGAGGAACGCGTGTGTGGTGAGAAATGAAGAGACACGGTTTGTGAGAAATGAAGAGATAGCAGAGGAGAGGAAGGTTCTGGATAATGAAGAAAAGGAAGGGTGTGGGGCGCGCGTGTGGTGATATTTTTTTTTAAAAATAAAATATGCTCACTACAAATAGTATGCACCAAAATAACCGTTGAATGCAAAAAAAAATAATGTTAAATAAATGCAAAAAAAAAAAGGATGCACACAACAATTTTTTTAACGTTAAATAATAAAAAATGCAAAGTACAGTAACTGTAACAAATATAACTATTGGAGGAAAGTAACGGTAACAAATATAATCGTTGAATGTTTGTTTATAAATATAGGTATTTTTTTGCTTCTTGGCAGTGCAAGTCACACTTCTAATTTTTTGTGTTCCAATCTATTCTCAATCTTTTTTTTTTATTTTCTCTGAAATAGATCCCAATCAGTATAATTATCAAAGTGTTTACAATTATTTGCAAAATCAACCAACCCCTATGTAACATCCCAGGCGTTGACGAGAGCGGGGAGTGATCGCCGGTGCAATGAGGCACAGACAAGGAGTGACTCCTGGCAGACTTCCAGCGGAAGGGGTACATGAATGAATCGAATATACACCCGAACGAGAGGGATCCAGAGGCTGTGCAGGTATGTGACTGTACAATTGAGGATAACTTAAAGGAAATAATAGGTACCACCGATACCAACAAGGTGCATCTACTTTTCAGTAGCTCATAACTTAAGAACTCAACAGTTAAGCGTGCTTGACTTGGAACAATTCTGGGATGGATGACCTCCTGTGAAGTTTCTCAGGAAGTGTGTGAGTGAGGACAAAGCACGCTGAAAAGTCTTGTGTTGGTATGTGGGGACAGTCATTGATCTTGCAAGTGGCCGGGCGTTACACCCTACCAGTGAAAATTTCGCAAATCCACAACATCAACCACAATATGTTATGTATCCACCAATATCACATACCAATGAAAATTTGCAAAATCCACCTCAGTATATAATGTATCCACCACCCCCACACATGTGGTATATGCATCATCTGTCTAATGTAGAGTTACCTACTGGTGGTAGTTCTCAAACTCCGCAATTTTGTAGTCAACCATCACCCCCCACCAATCCAAACACGTGTTATAGGCCTTCTCTATCCAATAATTCACCCCCTATCAATGAAGTTGAATCTACAATCGGTGTAGACAATATGCAACTAGATGAGGGTGACCACAATGGTAGTGGAAAAAAAACACGTATAGCATTCTCAGTGGTGGAAGATGTGATTCTCGTCTGGTTGTGGCTCAATGTGTCAAAGGATTCAATAATCGGTGTTGACCAAACATCAAAGCAATATTGTGCAAGGATTAAAAATGTGTACAACAATGACGATGTGCGTGAAAGCGGGTTATTTTGTGAAAGAAACTCCACTCAGTTGAAAGCTCGATGGAACAGGGTCCACCTAGCAGTTCAAAAATTTAATGGGTGTTATAAACAAGCCAATAAGCACAGGAGAAGTGGAAGTTCAGAGAAAGATTGTATGACTAATGCTCATTTGATTTACTCGCAGGATACAGGTAAAAAATTTGAAGTTGAGCATGCTTGGTTGTTGTTGAAAGATCAACCAAAATTCGATGCAGACTTTATGTCAAATACTTCAAAAAGAACAAAGGTTTCTGCAGGTGGAAATTACTCATCGTCTTCTAACACAGAGACACCCATTGAAGCCAAAAAATATGATGAGCCATCACCAGTGTCTCGCCCAATGGGACAAAAAGCAACAAAAAGAAAGAACAAAGGAAAACAAGCTTCTAACAATATCGATTTATCTGGTATAGGAAATGTAATGAATGAGAAGAATACAAACACATTAAAACTTATTCAGTTAAAGGAGGCACAAGAAAGGCGCATGGAGTATGAGTCCTCATGAATAATACATCCAACATGTCGGAACAACAACGCCAAGACCACGAAAAGTATTGTGACCATATTAGGAAGAAACTGTTTAATTAAAGTTTAGTCCCTATGTTCGAATTAGTTGTTATTCAATTACTTTGTATGCAGTTATTAACAATGTAGGTCCTTGTTGTTTGTTATATTCAAAATTTTATTTTATAAAACTAGACGTTGGAAACTAGCCATTATAAAACTAGCTGTTGGAAACTAGCCATTATAAAACTAGCCGTTATGAAACTAGCCGTTGGAAATAAAGCTATATAAATGTCTAATGTTTCATCATTTTCATATGTTCTCATACAAATTACGCAATATATCTCCCTCATTTCAAACACTTCGGATACCATATAATGGATTTAAACATCAATTTAAATGAAGTTTTAGATCAAGTGATAAGTGAGGAATTGGAAGACAACACCGATGAAAAACTCATTAAGTTGATACTTCAAAGCCAACAACAACTACATGGCAACACCGTCGGGCGTATGCAAAGAAGAGTTGTACATCGAAATCATGAAGAAGGTCATGATCAACTGTTCAATGACTACTTCTCAGTAAATTCTGTGTACACAGAGATTCAGTTCCGACGAAGATTCTATATGCGAAGGCATGTGTTTCTTCGTATTATAGATGAGCTCAGCAATCATGATGAGTACTTTTAAACTAGGTTCGATGCACTGGGTCGAAAAGGATTATCTCCATTACAAAAGTGCATAGCTGCACTTCGTATATTGACTTATGGCTCACCTGCTGATAGTGTGGATGAATATGTTCGAATTGGTGAAACAACTATAGTGGAATGCTTGGAGCGATTTGTAGCTGGCATCTGCACCATATTTGGGAATAAGTATTTGAGGATACCAAGTAACGAAGACACCGAACGACTACTATAACTAGGAGCGGCACGCGGATTTCCAGGTATGTTAGGTTCTATTGATTATATGCACTGGGAACGGAAAAATTGTCTTGTTGCATGGAAAGGTCAATTTTTTCGAGGTGATCATCGCAACCCAACAATCATTCTTGAAGTCGTTGAATCACAAGAATTGTGGATTTGACATGCATTTTTGGCACCACGGGTTCAAATAATGACATTACTGTGTTAAATAGATCTAATGTGTTTGATGAAGTTTTGTCGGCACGTGCTCCCGCAGTGCAATACACTGTGAATAGAACCCAATATAATATGGGATACTATTTAGCCGATGGTATTTATCTTGACTTTGCTACATTTGTGAAGACCATCTCAATGCCACAAGGAGAAAAGTGAAAGTTATTTGCTCAACGACAAGAATCGGCAAGAAAAGATGTAGAACGGGCATTTGTAGTGCTCCAATCTCGATTCGCAATTATACGTGGTCCGTCACGTTTTTGGGATATTGCTAAAATGAAGAATATCATATATGCATGCATCATATTGCATAACATGATTGTCGATGATGAATGTGACATATATCAAAGTAATATTGATAACGATAATGTAGGTAACAACACGTCAACATTCGAAGTATCTTTAGGTGCTCACCCTAGTATCAGATCGACATACCTTCAAAGGATAGCAGAGGTTCATGACAAACAAAAACACCGACAACTCCAAGGAGATTTAGTTGAACATATTTGGGAATGTTTCGGAAACGAAAATAACAATAACTAATTTTATGTAATATTTTTTTTCGAGGTCTAGGTTTTTTATTTATTTCGAAGTTATTGTGTTTAATTATTTATTATTATGTAATTTTTTTTAATATTGTTACACATTTCATTTTATTTATTTTAATTTATATTTATGAAAACCGAAAAAATGTTAAGTTTTATTAAAAAAATATAAATATGTGGATTTTTTTGAGTTTCTTGTGATTTCTTGCATTGGAGCAAAATATTAGATGGGTTCCTTATGAGTGACATGACACTGTGGGACCACAAAAAATACTGCAGGGACCACAAAAAGTTACTTAAGAAACTCATTGAAGCTCCTTACATTAGAGATGCTCTAATATACTATCGCTCTAATATGCTTGGTGGTTGAAAGAGAATAAGGGAAAGGGGAAATTGTGAGTTTGAATTCCTTTCACTAACAACTAACATTTACCAATATAAAAAATGCTATCCCACATTATGACAAAAGTAACTAGCAAAAACTTCCAAAAATATATTATTTCAATTTTGTAAAATGGAACGAGAAACGATTGTATTTTTTGGGCTAAATTGATCCACGAGTTCCGAGTTCCAATACTTTGACTACACACTTAATTAGGTCTTTGAGCTTTTAATTTTTTTAAATGGGTCCTTGAACCTTTTTTTCAATTGGTTTCTGGCCTGTACTAAATGCACTATAGCTTTTTCTTATACACTATAATAGAATAGTGTAATTCCCATTATAGCCATTTGTTTATTTTCATTAAACAAAAAAATTTGAACACTGCCTGGCGCCGTTTGGTTTCTGCTTTCTTCTCCCTCCGTTACCGCATTCCTTCCGCAGAAGTGTCTTCTCCGGTGATTCTCCAGTGGCGGTCAAATAGGCGGTGGAGCACCGTTCTTGGTCGGCGTTGGTGGGCGATTTGTTGACATTGGTGGTTCTTTGCGGCCGTCGACGAAGGTGAGCAGACATGCGTTGGTTTGATATCATACGGATTGCAAAATCCGCGAGGAAGAAGTGTTATGCACCATACGGATTAGCTGATCCGTATGGGTCATACGGATCACACAATCCGTATGGACCATATGGATTACTTGATCCGTATGGATCATACGGATTGTGTGATCCGTATGTGTCATACGGATCACACAATCGTATGAAGCTTAAACCCTTTAAATTTGTTTTGAAATTATTAAAATTGTTATAATTTATGTATATTTGGATGCTAAAATGTGAATGACTGTATATGGATTTCAATATTAGGGGAATTAAGGTAGCATTGTATGTGATAGATACTTGCTTGTAATGTATGTATATGATGGACAATTGGTGACTTGTGTGCATTGAAAAATCATGTTATTCACATTTGTGACTTGTTTGCATTGAGTAGCCACATCTTATTGACATTGGTCACTTGTGTGCATTGAGTAGGCACATGTTA
>CM023943.1:15953719-15972862 GCA_013407115.1 Glycine latifolia
TCGCTTGGATGACTCCAATCGATATATGTGTAATGAGGAATTCCATCCCAAAAAAGGAGTCACCTCAGCACCTTCAAACACAAAATCAAATGAATAAATATAAGATACACACTAATATAAGATGAATAAATATAAGATGCACATATGCAAATTTTAGACCACTTAATTATTCATTTTAGTCATGTTACGTACCTTCAACAGGTTGTTTTGATTGTGCACATCCTACGTTCGGATCATGACGAATTTCAGATGACCCCCCCACATCAGTGCCTGCTTCGAATCCACTCGCATTCACACCATCATCGTCGTCATTATCCGACACGCTAGCATCCTCCTCAAGAAGACGATCTTCCATTGCAATGTTTTCATCATCGTCATCCTCATCCATAACCCAAGTTGGGTCATGTGAATCTTCCTTAGACACGTTTACAAATGGAGGAGCATATGACGATGTAGGCATAGTAGACTTTAAAGGAACTGACCTGATGGCTAAAACATCATCTGCTACAGTAAAGTCCACGTACAACTCTAGAAAATCTATCGTTGGCAGCTTGAAAAATTCTTCCATTAGCAATTCTATGTCTTCATCATCCACAAGTTGAAAACCCATGTACTGTTGACGTTGCCATAATCTTCCCGTAAGTAAATTGATACATTGGTTGTCCTGCAGACCCAATTTTTGTTGTATCTTCTTATGTAATTCACCCATTGTTGAGCTTCGCTTAATACGTGTCTGCCTTTTCTCCCCTTCAAAAACAATACCCTGTGGCCCTTCAAATTTCCTTCCATTAAAAAATAACACAACACGGACAAACTCACCACCTGAACTCATTTCTTCCACTAAACAAAAACAATAACTTCTTCCTAGAGCTTCCCTATAGACATCATAAATTTAAAATAATTGTGTTACAACATCTTATTGCCATTACAGATAAAAAAGTTCGCATGCCGTTGAGACGACTAAAATTTTAAATTTTGGGTTTAAGGTGTTAGGGTTTAGGGGTTTAGGGTTTTAGGTCTAAGGGTAAAGGTGTATGGTTTAGTTTTGACGGTTTTGGGACTTAGGGTTTAGGGTTGTTTTTAGGATTTTGGGTCTTAGGGTTTTGAGTGTAGGGTTTAAGGAGTCCAAAAGCTACAACCTTGACATACGTTGTTTCCACTTGTGCGAAGTCAATCATCATATACACAGCACCAATCACTCTCTTCACTCTTCACTCTGCACTGAGAAGAAGCAAGAAAGAAAACGTGTGATCATGTCTTTCTCATATTCACATTCTTCATCATCTAATGATCATAGTCCTCAAAGTAACCCTTTATACTACTTTGATCAACGAGGACATTGGTCTTATTACTGTCCTTCGAAAACCCTCAAGTGGAAACAACGTACATCAAGGTTGTAGCTTTCAAACTCCTTAAACCCTACACTCGAAACCATAAGACCCAAAATCCTCAAAACTACCCTACACCCACAACCTTAAAACGTAAACCATACGCCTACAACCTAAACCCAACACTAGACTAAACCAGAAACCCTAAAAATTAAACCATACACCCTAACTTTTACACCCTAAAACCTTAAACCTTGAACCCTAAACCCCTAAACCCTAACACCTTAAACCCAAAACCTTAAAACGTCAACCATACGCCTACAGCCTCAACCCTACACTAAACTAAACCGGAAACCCTAATACATAACAGTTGACTACAAAACTAAACTACATCATAACCCTTAAACCCTAAAATGAACTAAATAAATTTAACAACAAAACCCTACACCCAAAAACAGTAAACCTAACCACAAACCCTATATCGTAGACCCTCAGCCCCACACCCTCAACCTAAACCATTCACCCTAAACCCTTCACTAAACTAAATCCTATAAGCTAAAACATAACATTTTTCTACAACATGAAATAAATAGTGTGGCTCTAACAAATTTAAAAATCAACAAAATAATATATTCAATAATACTAATAATTAATAAATTTACTTACTTGTTGGCAGAGTTTCGGCAGAGTTTCGGTGGAGAGAAAAATCCCTCAGAAGCTTTAGAGAGAAGGAAGAACTTTTAGAGAGAAGGCGCAAATGGAAAAAGTGATCGAAAACCCAAATCGGGGGGCTTATATAGAGGTAGGTCACGCCCAGAACTAGGCATGACTACCCCCCTAGTCACGCTGGTTCTGGGCGTGACCAGTCATGCCCAATTCTGGGCGTGACCAACAGCCCCAGATTGGTAATATGTTTCAGAACAGCCCCAAATTCGTAATTTTTTATTAAAAGTGTATTATTTGGGTTCTTTTGCCAAAGAGTTCAACAATTTCTTCTGACCCTATTTATTCCTCAAAGATAATAAGGATTTACTTACATGGGACACGAGCCCAACTAAAAAATATATCAACCATAATAATAAGATAATAAGGATTTTTACTCACATGGGACATGAGCCAAACTAAAAAATATAGAATATAACCCTTCATGACCAATCGTAAAGAAGTCACATACCCTAGCAACTAGCATATCGTTAAAGACAAAACACTATTTATTATCTCCATGCCAGAGCATCACAAGAAGCTTCACATTGCTGTGTTTCCATGGCTAGCCTTTGGTCACATATGCCCTTATTTTGAGCTTGCAAAAGTCATATCTTAAAAGGGTCACAAAATTTCATTCATTTCCACACCTAGAAACATCCATCGCCTCCCTAAACTACCTGAAAATTTGCAACCTTTCGTGGATCTCATAGAACTCCCACTGCCCCATGTTGATCAACTCCCAGAAAATGCTGAGGCCACAGTGGACATTCCTCAGAACATTGTTCCATACCTCAAGAAGGCTTATGATGGTCTTCAAGAACCTTTGACTAAGTTTCTGGAGAGATGCAAGCCTGATTGTATCATATGCGACTTTGCACCATACGGGTTGCCACCAATATCTTCTAAGCGAGGAATCTCATGCATCTTTTTCTCTATTTTTTATGCATTTGCCACGTTCTCTGTTTTGGATTTGTTTCTGCGAAAGACAAGTGAATCTGCAGAGGACAAAGCTTTTTTTGATGTGCATGCTGAGTAAAATGAATATGGGGTTTCAGACATGTTTCGATATGTAGAAACCCTGAAGGGTGCTCAAGTGTTTGCTCGAAGAAGCTGCATGGAGATTGAAGGCGAGTCTCTCAAATTGCTTGAAAGTATATGTGGGAAACCAGTGATTCCAGTTGGGTTATTGCCACCTTCACTACAATTCAGTGAAGACACAATAATGATGACACTGAGTGATGAAGAATTTATTGAGATTGCTATGGGATTAGAACAGTCTGGTTTTCCCTTTTTCTGGACTCTAAGGAAGAAAAATACCTCACCTATTGAGTCACAGGATTGGGTTCTGAGTGAGTCCAAAAGGGGAATGGTGTGGAGAACATGGGCCCCACAATTGAGGATTTTAGTGCACAAGTCTGTTGGGGGTTTCCTGAGTCACTGTGGTTGGAGTTCAGTCATAGAGGGCCTTCAAGTTGGGTTACCAATTATAATGTTTCCATTCCAATGTGAGCAATGGTTAAATGCTAGGCTTATGGAAGAGAAAAGGGTAGGAGTCAAAGGACCAAGAAATGAGCATGATGGGAAGTTCACAAGGGACTCAGTGGCCAAGGCATTGAGATCAGTGATGTTGGAAGAAGAAGGAAAAACTTATAGAAGTCAAGCAGAGAAGATGAGTAAGATATTTGGGGACAAAGAACTGCACCAAAATTATGTAGATGAGTTTGTTGATTATATGGAAATCCATAGGCCTGCCGTTAAGGATTGACATTTCAGCAATTCTATCATACATAACAAGTGATTGATTTCCAATTGATGTATTGAAGTATTGGATTGAGCATTCCTAGTTCAGAAGTGTGTGAATAAAAGTTGGGCTTTATAATGTTTTGCATATTCTGTTTCCTTAGCACTTTGTTGCTATGTAAAGACCCTAGCATCCAAGATTTCAGTTTTTATTATAATTGGGGACAAAGTCACTTATTTTCGAAAAAAAAAAGATTTGGTGTTGTTTTTTATTGTAATATAGTAGTGTTATCAACCAGTACAACGTTTATATTTTGGTTTAGTGTTTGTAATTTGTGCACCAATTCAGAGTTGAAGGTTTTTCCTTAAAAATGGTTTGTTGTTGTTTCCCCTTCTAATATGTTATCAACCAAGACAAAGTTTATGCTTTGGTTAATTGTTTCTTATATTGATGTACCATTCAGAGTCCCAACTTTGTTTGCTCGTTGAGTTGGTCAGGGGATAGTAGTGTTAGAAACAAACTGCATTTGTGATTTCAATCTTCATTTTTAAGAGTGAATTTCAAATGTCATTTGGAAATTAAAAGTAATTAGTTACTACTAACATGATACTTGTTTTGTTTTGTATTTAATTATATTTCAAATTGTCACTTTATCTTAGAGAATTGTCTTCCCAACTTATTATTGGGAAATACCAAGAATAATTTTTTCTCTCTACGTGATTAAGATGGACAATAAGAAAAAAAAATTAAGAGAGTAACAGAAGAAAATAACACCAACAAATTTTTAATGTGGAAAACCCCCTTAGCATGAAAGGGGAAAACTCACAGGATCAAGTTTAAAAAAATATCTCCACTATGAAATAGGACTACAATGATCTCAATCTCACACAATATGATGGTTTACAACATTTCTCAAACATTCACCAAATATGGTAGAAATATAACTCTCTTTTCTTGAAGCATTACAAAAAACTCTCTCACTCTATCATTCTTGAAGGATCTCACTTGCTTGCTTGCCACAACTCCTCAGAAGCCCCATTTATATAGTGAAGTGATATGGCTTCTCCCAAAAGTAATAAATGGATGTAAATTAATGTTCATATTTCCAAGAAGAAACCTTGAAAATGTTATCTCCATTTTTCTAAGATAAATGTGATATCATCAAGCGTCAAAGATGAAATTCCAAAACCTTGGAATCTTCACCTTTTATTTTTCATGCATTTGATGTTATCAAGATTTGGTGAATGTGGTGCTCCATAATTATGGAGGGATTTCTAACAAATTTCCCCCTTCCTGACTTAATTGGGGAGCACCACCACACCGGTACATTGACAACAATCTTCAAACTTAGTTGGTATCACCTTGGTCTTCATGTCTGAACAGTTTTCATTGGTGTGAACCTTCTCAAGTTGTAAAAGTTTCTCCTCTAACATATCTCGTATCCAGTGATAACGAACATCTATGAGCTTTGAATGACAGTGAAATGTTGAATTTTTAGTTAGGTGTATGGCACTTTGATTATCATAGCGCAACACATAATTTTGTTGTTCATGGCACAACATAAAGAAAAATTTTCATCCACAACATCTTTTTGCATGCTTCAATAGCTGCAATATATTCAACCTTCATAGTTGATAGAGCCACACACTTTTTAAGTTTTGCTTGCCATGACACAGCTCCCTCTGCAAAAGTAGTTAGATATCCCAATGTCGATTTTTCTAGAATCCACATCTCCAGCCATGTCCATATCTGTGTATCCTTCTAACATAGATTTTCCTTTACCAAAGCACAAACACCTCTTGGTTGTGCTGCGAAGATATTTGAATATCCATTTTACAGAAGGGCAATGTTCCTTCCCAGGATTAGACAAGAATCGACTCACAACACCGACTACATAAGCAATATCAGGTATTGTACATATAATAGCATACATGAGACCGACAACAATAGATGAATAAGGAACCTTTTTCATTTCTTCTTTGTCTCCCTCACTTGTTGGACTTTGCTTTTTGCTCAGCTTAAATTGCATGACAAGTGGAATGCTAACTGGCTTGGCCTTATGCATATTAAATCTCTCAAGAACATTCTCAATGTATTGTTCAAGATAGCCACAATAACTTCTTAGATTGATCTCGAGTGATCTTCATCCCAAGGATTTTCTTTGTTGGTCCTAAGTCTTTCATGGCGAAGGATTTGCTTAACGCCAATTTAAAGGCATCTATTTTATTCTTATCATGCCTAATGATTAACCTATCATCAACATAAAGCATAAGTATAACAAAATCACCACTAGCATACCTCTTTATAAATACATAATGGTCAGTGTCAGTCTTCTTGAAATTGTGCTAAGCTATGACATAGTCAAACTTCTTACACCATTGTCTTGGTGCTTGTTTTAGACCATAAAGACTTTTCTTGAGTCGATACACTAAGTTTTATTTACCCGAAACTTCAAATTCCTTGGGTTGCTCCATATAAATCTCCTTTTCTAGATCTCCATGTAAGAAGGTTGTCTTGATGTCAAGTTGTTCGATCTCCAAGTCTAGGCTTGCAGTTATACCCAAGACAACTCTAATGGAAAACATCTTCACCACGGGAGAAAATATTTCTTCAAAATCAATGCCTTTTCTCTTATTGCATCCTTTGACAACAATTCGAGCCTTATACCTTGGTCTCGAGCTATTCTCCTCGATTTTGAGCCTATACACCCATTTATTTTTCAAGGCTTGTCTTTCTTTTAGCAACTTTACTAGGTCATATGTGTGGTTCTCATACAAGGATTACATCTCCTCTTTCATGACTTTAACCCATTCTCTCTATCATTGTTGGCAACAACTTTTTCATAACTTTGAGGCTCTTCTTCATCTGGAAGTGCCACATATCTTTTAGCGGGACACCTATCTCTGGTGGAACGCCACAATTAAGGTTGTTTAACAACTTCTAGCTAAACAAATTTTGTATTATTTGTCTTTGTTGAATGGTCCATTGAGGTCTCGTTGTGTTCAGACCCATAATTAGCTTCATTTTGTTTCGTCTCGACAACTTGTTCCCTTAAAACATCATGTACCATAAGGAATGAGTCATGATTAGAGTTGACCTTACGTCTAGGTTTGTTTGACTGCTTCAAATCTTCAATGGTCTAATCCTCAAAAAATACAACATCTCTGCTTTTAAAATTTTCTTATTCACAGGATTCCATAATTGATAGTTGAACTCATCTTTTAGTGAACCAAGATAGATACACAACTTTGTTTTTGAGTCAAGCTTTCCTCATTCGTCCTTAGGAATGTGGACAAATGCTCGACATCCAAACACCTTCAAGTAGTTGTATGATGCCTTCTTTCCTGACCAAATTTCTTCTAGGATAGCTTCATCCAAAGGACTTGCCGGTGATAGATTGATAACATCCACAACGATCATCACAACTTCTCCCTAGAATGACTTTGGGAGTTTGGCACGAGATAGCATACATTGAACTCTCTCCTCAATAGTTCAATTCATTCTTTCGGCCACACCATTTAATTGTGGTGTCTTTGGTGGCATCTTCTCAAGTTTAATTCCATATGTTTTGAAATATGCTTCAAAAAGGCCAGGATACTCTCCACCATTATTAGCTTGTACACATTTCAATTTTCTCCCAGTTTCATGCTCTGCCATGACATGGTACTCCTTGAATGCTTGAATTACTTGATATTTTGTATTTAACAACTATATCCATACTCTTCTTGAGTGATCATCAATGAAAGTGACAAAATGATACGCACCTCCAAGGGATTTTTCAGACATTGAGGAAACGTCTTAATGCACTATGTCAAGAACATGTTTTCTCCTCTTGGGTTTGTCTGATTTTTGAAATGATACTCTACATTGTTTTCCAGCCAAACAATTTGTGCAGGATTCAAGTAGTTGACCTTTTACATTAGGAAGATAGTTTTTCCTAGCAAGGATTTGAATCCTTTCTCGCTTATATGGCCAAGTCATCAATGTCATAACTCCATGCTTGAGTCACCATGGGCAACGTTGGTCTCTACCTTGTATATTCTTCTCTGCATGACATATAAGGAGTCTTCTTTCTTTCCTCGAGCAACAATCATACTACCTTTTGTGAGTTTCCATTTGCAAGCACCAAAGTGATTGATCAGCCCACCTTCACCAAACTTCCTGACTGAGATAAGGTTGAGACGCATATGTGGTACAAGTCTCACCTCCTTCAACACGAGCGTATGCCCTATGTTGGTCATAAAAGTGATGTCACCAATGCCTACTATTTTTCTTGTGACGCAATTTTCCATTTTTATCATACCAAACTCACCACTTTGATATGTTGAGAAAAACCCTCAATGTCGGCTAACGTGGAAAGACACACTCGAGTCAACAATCCATGAACAATCATCATAAGCAACATTAAGATAGTTGTCTTCTCCAATGAGGAATACATCGCCATCTTGATCTGCTGCCACGACCATAGTGCTTTTATCCTTATTTTACTTTAGATCAATTTAGTCTAGCTTAACAGTGCAAGTGTTTTTTTTTTTTTTTTTATCTTGCTTGAGATATCAGCATTTAGATTTCTTATGATCTGGCTTGCCATAGTAGTAACAGGTAATCCTGGAAGAGTGAGATTTAGATTGTTCTTAAGATTTATCACAGCTTCTACTTGCACTTCTTTTGTGATTTTCTACAATGTTAGCTTCAGATTGGACAACCATACCTAGTTCCTTCCTCCTAGATTTTTTATTCAATAACCTATCAACAATGGTATCCATAGTGAGCTTCCCTTCAGGGGATGAATTACTTAGAGTAACTACTAACGTGTAACTCTTTGGTAGGGAACTAAGGAGTTAAAGAGCTTGTAATTCATCATCAATCTTCATCTCAATCTTCGTCAATTGATTCATGAGCCCTTTAAAAAATGTTTAAGTGCTCAATCATGCTATGGCCATCTTTGTACTCCAACTTTACCAACCTTCTCATGAGATGGGCTTTGGTTTGAGGTGTCTTCTTTTGAATCATAGACTCAAGTTTTGTCTACAATTCGTATGCATTGGTGTAAGTTGACACATGCTCGAACAAGCTTCGATCAATGTATTTTCGAATCATAGCTACTGTCTTCCAGTTTTGGAGGTCCCATTCTTTATCGACGATCTTCCTCTCCGAATTTTCCGTTTGGGTAATTGGCTTATGCAAATCTTTGCAGTATAAATGGTCTTCCATCATCGGCTTCCAATAGGAGTAATTTTCAATAGTTAGCTTGAACATATCTTCATCATGAGTGACAACACCTTCCATCTTGAATCACACAAGATGATAGCTCCCTCGATCAACCTAGCTCTGATACCACTATTAGGAAATATCAAGAATAAATTTCCCTTTCTATGTGATTAAGATGGGAAATAAGAAAAATAAATTAAGAGAGTAAGAGAAGAAAAATAACATAAGAAATTTTTAATGTGAAAAATCCCCTTAGTATGAAAGGGAAAAATCACAAGACCAAGTCCAGAAGAATATCCCTACTATGAAGTAGGATTATAATGATATCAATCTCACCAAGTATGGTGGAAATATAACTCTCTTGAAGAGGATTACAAAAAACTCTCTCACTCTATCACTCTTGAAGGATGTCACTTGTTTGTTTGCCACACCTCCTCACAAGCCCCGTTGGGATATGGCTTCTCCCAAGAGTAATAAATGGATATAAAATAATTTTCATATTTCCAAGAACCCTTGAAAATGTTATCTTCATTTTTATATGATGAATGTGATATCATCAAGAGTCAAAGATAATATCCAAAATCTTAGAATCTCCACCTTTTATTTTTCATGCATTTGATGTTATCAAGATTTGTTGAATGTGGTGCTATATATGGAGAGATTTTCAACAAATGTTATATCATACGCCCCATGGTAGAATAAAGTTGTTTTCTCTATATTTGAAATAAGGATTACCTAAATATCCTAGAGATATGGAAATGGTTTTTTCTTCTTATCACAACTTTTGGTTGAACTAGTTAATATGGATAAGTTGACTTTTAACGATGAATTTAAATTTCTAAAAATTGAAGGTTCTAGATACCTTATCTTAAAGAATGTGACCCTGATTTAAGTCACTTGTGGTCCTTGATTGCAAAATATCACATGCAGGTGACCAACAAATGTAATTGTAAGGAAATCGAAGGCCAAATAGTAATATTGTTAAAATAGAATGTTACATAAATTGTATAACTTTATATAGAAAGTGTATGATGTCTCAAATTATATGTTTGACTAAACGACACTAATGAATTAGAAGTACTTAGTTGGGACACAAACCTAATTAACAATCCATGGCAAAATAGTGTCAGATGCTGCACATTGTTGTGTTTCCAATTTCCATGGCTAGCCTTTTTTGAGCTTGCAAAACACATAACTCAAAAGGGTCTAAAATTTCCTTCTTTTCCACACCAAGAAACAACCATCGCGTCCCTAAAGTACTAAAAATTTACAACCTTTGGTTAGTCGGATAAGAAGTGACCACCTTCTTGCATATCAGTCTCTTCTTGCTGTTTATAGTTAAATGGATATTGAAGGCAAATGAAAAAACCTATTAGGACAATGGTTAAACTATAAGGATTATTTGGGATTTTTTAATTTTATTTTTTGCTATTAATTGCGAATGTTTTACATAGCAATAATTGGCAAAAGGGTCAAACTTCAAGTGGGTTGCATACCCTTTTTCATATGTAAAAGACAATCAAATATGTTGAGAAACTAAGTATCATATTATAGAGGGAAAATTTTAAAAAATAATACATAAATCCAAAAAAATTTGAAATTTGGGGATGTTTGAAAACTATTTTGAAATCTGGGGTTGTTGAACACGCCCAATTTAGGCGTGTTTAAATACGCCCAATTCAGGTGTGTTTGGGTGCTATATAAGGCAAAAAAAATTGACTTTTTACCATTCTTACTATTTCACTTTCGCTCTCTAAAAATTTTTTAGCCTTCTCTGTGGAGTTTGAGTAGATTATTTTTGCAGCGAAGCTCTGTCAACAAGTAAGTGAATTTAACAATTTTGCATATTATTTAATATGTTATATTATTGAATTAGAAAATTGTTAGAACCATATGAAATTGTTAGCGACGTAGATGTTAGGTTTGTAGAAAATTGTTAGGGTTTAGGGTTTAGGGTCTAGAGTTAAGGTTTAGGGTTGATGGTTTAGGGTTTAGGGTTTATGGTGTATGGTTTAGGGTTAGGGTTATGGTGTATGGTTTAGGGTGTAGGGTGTAGTGTTTAGGGCGTAGGGTATAGTGTTTAGGGTTTATTATGTTTATGGTTTAGGATTGGTAGTGACATGCATTAGGTTCAATTTATTTGATAGGATGATTATTTGTAATGTTTTGTGAACCGAAGTTAATTTTTTTAATTTATATTTTCATTTATTTATATTAAGTGGTGTGTTTTGCGTAAGAGTGCCCATGGATCCGAAAACACATGTTGTCTCTACCACGTATAAGTGGGGTGTTTTGCATAGGCGTACTCAGCAGACCCACGTTTCACAAGCTATGTAGAATGAGGACACAACTCAACTTTTGAAGACTCGACGTGGTAAGTTAACGGGGGGGCCACATCATGATGATATACCTGACATTGTTGGTGATATGTTAAGAAATGCTGGCTTTTTACATGTCACACGCATGCGACATATTCAGGTATGCAAGTAGAAAATGAGTAAACAATTTTTTTTATAACTGTACATATGAATTGATTATTTAAATATTTTTTTAGATCGATGTTGCACTTATTACTGCTCTGGTTGAGCAGTGGAGACCAAAGACCCACGCCTTCCATATGACGCAGGAGAGATGACCATCACATTGGAAGACGGGGCTAGTATTTTAGGATTGCCCACTGAGGGCAAAGTCGTTACAAGAGCCACCATAGCCGAATGGGACACCGTCATTGAGGAGAGTTTTGGTCATGAACCTCAGCCAGACACTGAGCTTAGAGGTGGATATTTGCGCGTGTCTTTGTTTGACAGACATTTTGCGCACTAGGGTGAGGTAGTTCCCGATTTGGTCACCGTGATGCGCTTTACGAAGGCACACATTGCGCGCCTTATTGGAGCATGGCCGCTGAGCGACAGATCCGGGGGGAGCATGGTCGCGGTGCATTACATCCCATTGCTTGCTGGGGACTTCGAGGATATTGGAGGATATAGCTGGGGCTCTGCGGTCCTTGCACATTTGTTTAGACAAATGTGCGAGTGTACTGATCCATGCAGAAGTGACATTGGTGGGTGTCGTATGCTGCTTCAAGTGTAGGCATGGCTGAGATTCCCACCAATTGCTCCAGCTATTCCGCAGCCTACTCACCCGGAATTCAGTGTTGTATGCTACTTCAAGTGTGTGAGTGTACTAATCCATGCAGAAGTGACATTGGTGGGTGTCGTATGTAGCTAGTATATTTTGTTTTTTTTAACAATTCTTGGAATTCAGTCTTATAGTATTCTAATGTCAGTTATTTTGAAATAAGGTTTAATGCTTTAGGCCGGTTTCGAGCACACGAGCTGCTCTGGTATAGGATGAGATTGGATCCCTTAGTCGGGATGAGGTACGTTTAGTTATTTTTAAGTGTTATTAACTGTGCATTTATGGTCCATGTCGTTACATAATTGTGTGTTTATTTGGTCTGTGTAGGTGGTTTGGCAACCATATGGAGAGTACCACTTTCTTGGTGCATCTGAGCAGCAGTGACTGTATTGGATGGCAACTACTCTTATTATATGTTTCCACACAGTTGAGTATTCACAGCCGGATAGATGCATGCACCAATTTGGGAGGGATCAGCCAATCCCACGTACTCCCAGGAAGCTGAAGGGTATGCATGACCTTTCCTTGCGCGGTAAACGTGAAGATAACTGGGTCCGCAAGCTGAGACCGTTTATTAGACGCTAGGAGGTTTGGGACCAACACATCCTTCCCCCTCTAGTTCAAGGCTTCATGTCACCAAACCATGAGTACATGGTTTGGTACAGGGAAAATGGGAAGCGGTACATCTCGAAGATGGCTGCCAAGACTGTTCGTGGTGTAAGTTTTGCTGACATTAACATTTTTTCTATTTATGTTTATTATGATAGAGAACATGATTCAAAGTAATGTTTATATATTTTATTTTATAGTTAGATGAGCTGGAGATGCTGTACTTTGCACTTGGTCATGAGCAGTGGCCGGGCTACACCCGCGAGTGGGCGCAGGATGAGGTCAGTCGCATAATGTCTATCTTCAGAGAGAGTTGTTGCCTGGAGGAGGCAGGGCCACATGCACCCGAAACCCAGCTTCAGGAGGGGCCACAATTGTCTGTTGGCATTAGCCGTCGAAGACAGGAGGGACATGGGCCAAAGCGTCAACGGAAACAGATGCACCATGTTACTGAGCCCATTGCAGGTCCCAGGCCTTGCACTCCGGGTTGGTTTAGGCCTCCAATTATAGCGTTGAGATACGACAGTCAGCCCTTGTATTACGAGTCCAATCAGTAGGGGGGCATGGGGTACGAGGGATTCAGTACGCAAAGTCATACGCCTCCACCGACTACCTCGCAGACCCAGCCTGTATATATGGCTACTGCAATGGTGATGGCATTGGCGGATGTTGGGACAAGTAGTGACGTAGCTCCTGCGGAGTGGATTGGTGCCGACATTGACGAGATGCTCTCCCAACTTGATTATTCTGTAGGAGGTTGTGGGGGTTGGCCATCAGATGTACCATATGACACCCTAGCTACTGAGCATCCCCGGCCCTCATCTCCAGAGCAGGCCACTCCATGTCCATCTCCCTATGTAGACCCTTATGAGGCAGGCCCTTCTCAGCCAGACCCTTCTCCACGACCGTGTAGACGAAGGCTACCTAATCGTCAGGCGCGTCATTATCAATGGCCACCAGAGTCTTAGTTTTTGCATTGTTTGTGTTTTTTCATTTTAGTTTGTAATAGATTTTATTTCTTAACTTGTTAGAATTAAAGAAGCTAAAGCAAATAATTCAAAGAGGATTGAAGAAAATGAGTTTTGATATTTTACATGCCCAATCAATTTGATGGCATATGTAAATTGTGTTTAAGTTTGGTTCATTAGATAAAGCTTTATAATCCTCATTAGCTATTGATAATTCATGCATTCATACATTCATTGATAGGAATTAATCATGTGGTAATATGCAAACAAGTAGAATTTCATAAAGGCAATTAGAAATTGTGTAAAACATATTGTTACTGCTTTGATCAATTACTTAGGTGAAATAATTGATTACAGGCGCGTTAATGTTTTCTGGAAAATGTCTTATGAACATTTTAATCAATTACCACTAGCTCGTAATCAATTAAATTAGCTTTACACAGAATTTGGATATGTCTGTGATAATTAATTATCTTGGAAAATAATCGATTACATAAGCTTTTGCATAATTTTACACAACATTTTTATCTGGTTTAATCGATTACCAGATGTTCGTAATCGATTAAATGTGCATTGTAAAGTTTTAGGCATGGTCTGTGTTAATCGATTAAATGGGTACTTAATCAATTACATGGGTGCATTGTAAAACATAGTTTCTCTGGCTTAATCGATTACAAGGTTCTTTAATCGATTATTCTATTCGTATCAGATTTACAGAATTCTGATGAACAATTTAATCGATTATATGGTTAAAATAATCAATTACAATAGGTAAAATAATCGATTAAATTGACGAATTAATTGATTACAGTTAGTTAAAATAGTTTTTTTTTATAAATAGAAATCGAGTCTATTTTAGAAGAAAAGAGAGATACTCGTGAATACTTCTGAAATATACATTCTCTAAAGCTCTCAAGTGTACCCAAGGCTGAAATTAGTGAAAAACTCATATGTGTTGAGTGTCATTGAGATTTACAAGAGATTTGGGTCTTGATACTCATTGTTTGAAGAAATATTCAAGCTAGTGCATAAATAAGCAATCAAGAAAGTGTGGTAGTCATCTTTTGCATATAATCTCAGGTTGATTGAATCATTCATATCATTCTAATAGCTGAGGATTATATGGTGATATCTTTCTTGTACCTAAAGCTTGAGTTTAGTTGATATTTGATGTATAATTGTGTTGTATTTCCATATAACATTTAGATTCTTTAAAGCTTTTTCTAGAAAGGGTTTCTAGAGGGAAGAACAGAGAGGGGATCTCTGGTTTTTAATCTTTTGAAAAGTCTATAGGGAGTAGATTTTGAATTTTACCTAGGGAGGGTAAGAGAGATCATTTTGTAAGCTTGTAAAGAACATATATTTGTTACAGTGGAACTCTAACCAAGATTTGTTTGGAAGAGAACTGGATGTAGCCTCCGGGGTTGAGAGGTGAACCAGTATATATCTTGTGTGCATTAGATTTCAGTTTATATTTCATTAAATTCTTGAAGTATAGAATTTGTTCATCATATAAACTTGGTTACAACACAAAAGTAATTTGATTGATGAAGTAAATTGATTTCTAATTGGTTTTAAATTGATACGATCCTTTTTAAGTCTTCCACTGTTATAAATTTTGAAAGGAAATTTTTAAAACTCTAAGGTAAAACCAATTCACCCCCCCTCTTGGTTTATTTGCATAAGTGTTCATTGTATTTTCATTACTAACACTGTGAATAACAGTAATTGATATGAAAGGCAACCAGTAAAAATTTAACATAACAAAACTTCATAAACACTACTTAATACAATGAATCATTCCATTTGGGTAACTGGTTTGTTAAAAATCGCTAAAATCTCAATTGGACAAAAACGTTTCCAATAGTTGGATTCTGCTAATATCTTTAACATGTCTTCATCGCTTATCAACTCAATTATGTGATATTCGATTGTGTAGTCTGAATATTATGCATGGGCTGGCTGTCGAAAAAACAATTTTCTTACCACCTGTGAGTTGTGAATTCTATAAAAGGGAACCCCATCAGGGCAACATTCTTGATGACATCCTTCAGTGTTTCAATGTTACAACCTAAAGGAATTTCAAACCTTATTGGATTTGTTCCAGTGAAGGAATAACCCACAAAATCGGCTTGTCGTGCTATGTTCCACTTGTCGTTGTAATATACCATTGCACTATGTGTAGGGATGATGGTGGATCGAAGTAGGTTGAGTACACCATATGGGTGTTCTGTTGATGGTGCATAATATTTCTATAGGGCCAACACTTGAAATTTGGTCATTGCACATTAACATTGTGCAAACATCATCATCATTTGTGAGTTGCAAAGAATGAAAAAAATATTGCTGACCTGCATGTAGGGATGGCTGTCGGTAGTAGATTTCATCAACAAAATGGTCATTGGTTAGCAGAAGGGTGTTGTGCATCCTACTCTTGAGTGTCTGAAAAGAACACTTATTAGGAACTTGCATTGGTATTGGAGTAGGACATTGAAAACAAACACCAGTTTCGTTGTGTTTCATTGATCTATTTTGAAAAATGAATGCTAATTTGGAGTTACCAATGGTCTGACTGCTTGTTTCTCCTAAGAATGCCATAGTATTTAGATTGAAGGCCGATTGTGGAGGTATGATGTGTGGGAGTGGGAGTGTCTGTCTTATATAGGGGTCAATGATGCCCAAATTAAGGCATGTTCAGTCATGCCCTATTTAGGCGTGTTCAGTCACACCCTATTTGTTAGGCGTGTTCAGTCACACCCACCCTAGTTGGGCGTGTTCAGTCACTCCCTATTTGTTGGGCGTGTTCAGTCACATCCTAGTTGGGCGTGTGTTAGTCACGCCTTGTTTTAGGGTTTAAGGTTTAGGGTTTATTGTTTATGCTTTACGGTTTAGGGTTTAGGGTTTAGGATGTTTGGTTTAGGGATTATGGTGTTGTCTTTAGGGTTTAGTGTTTAGTGTTTAGGGATTATAGTGTCGTCTTTAGGGTTTAGGGTGTTTGGTTTAGGATTTAGGGTTTAGGGTGCAATGACGGTAGAGCCCCATTTTCGTCCACCTAATTTGTTATTTACTTTTCCATTTTGAAAACGTGATCGCCGTATGTGTAATCACATGCAAAACATGATGAGTAATATCACCTCTCTCAACCAAATACAGGGGTAAGACAACATATTTATAAATGAAATACATTAACATAACATTAATTAAAAAAACATAATTACAAAATCATAAAGTACCACCACGAGTAGGACAATTTCTCCGATTATGTCCAACTTGTTTGCAAATTCCGCATTTGGCGCGTCTTTGACTTGTTTCGACTTCATCCATCTCGTTATGTATTCTGGTGGACCTTGGACGACCCTTTGGACGCAACATTTCCCTATCAGGTATGACAACTAGATCTTCACTAGGTGGAATAGCACGTTCGATGAGTTTAAAAGGCCAAGAACTGATCGTAGCTCGGTCACGGGGACTCCCCACTCTTCTATTGCCTTCACATTACCGATTGGCTGCCATGGCAATGAATAAGCCTGAACCAAGTTTCTTACAAGGATGACATCATCCACATACTGATAAGGATTTTGGCGAACATGTAAAGCAGCAGCTGCAGCGTGACTACATGGGTATTTGAAGGCCTTAAACTTGCCACACTGACAAAAAATGCTCTGCAAGGTTGACTGAATATGACCTCTCCCAACCCTCCTACACCTCAAATAATGTTTGATCAACATTATATGTACGTACATGGTGGCCTGTAGCAAGGGACTGATTATGCCTCATAGTATCAACCACATTTTTGCAATGTCGTTGTGAATGGTCAAGCTGTGAAGCAACTGCCTGACCCCTGCATACAAAATAATGAACCAATCGGGTGTACGTGTGCTTCACAATAGCAGTGATAGGCATGTTCCTTGCTCCCTTGAACACCCTATTCACTGATTCTGACAAGTTTGTTGTCATATGGCCATATCTTCTCCCCTCCACATCATATGCACGTGTCCACCTTTCCTTAGGGATGCCATCAATCCATTCTGCAACCTCAAGACTGGTATCACGAAATCGTGCAAACGCAATGTCAAAATCAACCATAGAGTGAGTATAACCTGCAGAATAATAATATCATTAACACTATTTTGGTTACAGATTTGTCTCACCTTAGTATATTACAAATAGTTGTTAACATACCTAAAGTCATGAGGGTCTTCTTCAATCTTGCATTCTTGAACTTTTGATTAAAATTACTGGCAATATAACAAAGACAAAACACGTGATGCACAAAAGGTGGTTGCCAACCGGCATGATTCTCCATAGCAGACCGATCTGAAATGAGAGATATATTTTGCATTTGGGTAACGTGGAAGCGAATCTTAGCAAGGAAGTATTCCTAGGCTTCCAACGTCTCCCCCTCAACAATGGCAAATGCCAGTGGCAGGCATTCATTATTTCCATCCTGACTCGTGGCAATCAACAATTTCCCTTTATACTTGCCATATAAATGAGTCCCATCAATTTGAATGATGGGTTTGCAATATTTAAAAGCCTCGCAACACTGTCTAATAGTCCAAAAATGCGATGAAACACACGCTTTACCTGCACCAGTCGATGTGACACAAAATAAGCATTTGTTTGAATATCAAAAAAAGAACCTGGTGAAAAATGAAGCATGTAGCTGCACCACCTGGGCAAAAATGCATAAGATTCTTCCCAATCCCCATAAATCATTGTCATTGCTTTCTGCTTCGCATACCAGGCTTTTCCATATGAAACTTTAAATCCATAAGAATTGGTGATCCTCTCCTGAACCTGTGTAATATGGTCATTCAGGCAATTGTGTTTTCCACCCCATCTTGAAACAAGCCACTTGTCATCGTACGTCGGTTTAATTACCCTAACCCTCTAAGGGCAACCATTGTTGTTTCGAACACACTTCATGCTAAACTTATTAGGCTTGCTCTCAACCACAATTGCTTCTTGATGCTCTTTCATGAGGTTTCGTTTAATTGCAATTTGTGTGTCCTTATTGGATGCAAATTCCTATTTAATAAACAAATCGTCCCCTAATTGCCATGGACCTTACACTGAATCCGAACCCGAAGCAGAACCGGTAAAAGATTCTTCTTTGCTTGGATGATTCCAATCAATATATGTGTAATGTGGAATTTCATCCCAAAAAGGAATGACCTCAGCACCGAAACATATCAACCAAATAAATACTATAACATACAAATATACATATATGACTACATTTTCATTGATTTCAGTCATCTAACATACCTTTGTAAAATAAGGGAACACTTCACACTTAACCAAGAGGGGGTGAATTGGTTAGCCTTGGTAATTAAAAAAAAATTTCTTTCTTAATCAAAAATCAGAGTACAATTGCCCTTTGGATCTTTATGACAAATCAATCAAGAAACTTTATTCAAACTCAAACCAAGACTTGTAA
>CM023943.1:15972962-16002121 GCA_013407115.1 Glycine latifolia
TTTTTTGACATCCAGGCAAATGCTATATTTCCCATGAAGAATACATAGCCAGCCGTGCTCTTCCTATCGTCCACGTCTCCACACCAATCACTGTCCGAGTAGCCCTTCAACTTATAATTTTCCGACTTCGAATAGAAAAGTCCTTGTGTGATCGTCCCTTGAATATACCTTAGAATCCTTTTAGCCGCCTTCCAATGAGAGTAACTCGGCTCTTCTATAAACCGACTTATAATTCCAACACTTAAACACAAATCCGGCCTCGTGCATGTTAAGTATCTTAAGCATCCCACCAAACTTCTATAGTTTCTCGGATCAACACGTTCTCCTCCATCATACTTCGAAAGTTTTGAACCGGGTTCCATTGGTGTTGAAATCGGGTTACAATCTGCCATCTTAAATCTCTTCAATATTCCCTTCGCATAACTCTCCTGAGAGACAAAAATTCCATCTTTGTCCTGTCTGACTTCCAAACCGAGAAAATATCTCATCAAGCTAAGATCAGTCATCTCAAATTCTCTCGACATCTTCTTCTTAAACTCTCGTGCCATTTCTTCACTGTTCCCATAAAAATCAAATCATCAACATATAAAGCTACAAGCAATAAATCATCACCTTTTTTCTTAACATATATGGCATGCTCATAGGGACACTGTTCAAAACCATCTTCCTTGAAATATGCATCAATTCAGGTATTCCAGGCTCTTGGTGTCTGTTTCAATCCGTACAAAGCTTTCTTCAATCTCAACACTTTCTTTTCTTCTCCGCCCTTCAAGTATCCCGGTGGTTGTTCGAGATACACCTCTTCTTCAAGTACACCATTCAGAAATGCCTACTTGACATCCATATGGTAAATCAGCCACCCAAACTAAGCTGCTTGCGAGATCAACAATCTGATTGTCTCCATTCTAGCAACAGGTGCGAACACCTCATCATAGTCTATTCCTGCCTTTTGCGAATACCCCTTAGCTACCAGCCGGGCTTTATATCGCTCTATCTCTCCATCAACATTCATTTTCTTCTTATAAACCCATTTAACTCCAATGAGTTGACTTCCTTTTGGCAACTCAGCCAACTCCTAAGTATCATTCCGTTCAATAGCCTTGATTTCTTCATCCATGGCACTTTGCCATTTCTCATCTTGGATTGCTTCTTCAAACCTTATTTCTTCAGAATCTGTCAACAAACAAACAAGATGGGCTTCGTTAGTTGACTCGTACAAATCCTGCAAACTCCTCATCCGGGGTTGTCTAATCTCGTCTTCATCAGCTGTCTCACTCCTTGTCGGGATCCAATTCGGTGATCCGTCTTCCTTCTCGTCTTGTATAACCATCTTTCCGGGATCTGATTTGATCTCGGATGGACTGCTCCAATCCCATTCATTATCTTCATTCACTTTCACATCTCGGCTTATCATCACTGTTTTGGTGTCGGGATCTAACAGCTTGTATCCCTTTGTCTTCTCGTCATATCCAATGAAGATAAACTTCCTGCTCTTGTCTTCTAACTTGGTTCTTTGCTGATCAGGGATGTGTGCATAAGCCACACTCCCGAAAACTCTCAAATGGCCCACCGACGGCTTTTGGCCCGTCCATAATTCCTGTGGGGTCCTTCCATTCAATATGGAATGCGAACAGCGGTTCTGTACATATACAGCACATAGAACAGCTTCCCCCAAAACTCCTTTGGCATTCTCTTCGTCTTCAACATTGATCTCACCATGTCAAGAATGGTTCGATTCTTCCTCTCTGCTACTCCATTTTGTTGTGGCGAGTATGGTGCAGTCAAGAATCTTCTGATGCCATACTCCTCGCAATATCTTCTAAAAGCATTCGATGTATACTCTCCACCTTGGTCAGAACGTATCGACTTGATCCTCCTTCCAGTTGCATTCTCAATCATCGTTTTGAAATTCTTGAATACTTCAAACACCTTGGATTTTTCTTCCAGCATATACACCCAAGTTTTACGACTAAAATCATCTATGAATGTAACAAAATACCTCTTTCCACTGAAGGACCCAGGAGAAATAGGTCCACACACATCGGTATGAATTAACTCTAGTGGTCGCCTAGCTCGGTATCTGGCTGACCTCTGAAATGGACTCCTCGCATGTTTGCTCAGCACACAATCTTCACAAAATCTCTTCTCACAGTTCATTCTTGGCAATCCGTCCACCATATTCTTATTCAGCATCTCGGCTAGGCCTCCAAAGTGAAGGTGCCCAAATCGACGATGCCATAAGGATGCTTCATCACTCATCTCGGCTTACAAGCAGCCGACCTCCACACTTCTCAGGATTAACTTGAACATTCTATTCTTCTCCATCTGCACTCGGGCTATTAGTCGTCCTTGTTTTTCCTTCAAGAGGAGAACTCAGTCTGTCATGATAACCGAGTAACCTTTCTCCATCAGTTGTCCCACGCTCAGAATATTACTTTTGAGTTCAGGCACGTAATACACATCTTGAATACGTCCAACTCGTCCATCTTTTTGCAAAAATCTAATCGTACCTCAGCCTTTCACACCGACCTTTGAAGCATCTCCAAAAGAAACATGTCCAGCTTCTATTTGTTTCAGATTACTGAACAAATGCTTGTACCCACACATATGATTGCTTGCACCAGTGTCTATAAACCATTCCATCTCGGATGCATGGTTGACTTCACCTCCAGCCATCATCAGAACTCCTCCATCTTTTACTTCTTCTGCAGCATAATTCGCAGTTTCATTCATTCTTCTTTCTCCTCGGCAATCCTTCGCAAAATGACCAACTCGGCCACAGTTGTAACATTTGTCCGAGTTGCAATCTCTCGAATAATGTCCGTACTTTCCACATTTAAAACATTCTACATTTGAATGTCGGCCTCTTCCATGTCCTCGGCCTCCTCGCCAATTCTGCTGACTTGATTCAGCCTGCTCCTTATTCCATCCTTCTTGACCACGACCTCTACCTCCTCGGTCATATCCACGTCCACCTCGGCCACATCCTCTACCTCGGAAATTATGAGAATAGAGCACTTTCTCGTCCTTGACTGAAATCTTTGTCTAGAGTGCTTGCTCCAGTGACTCTTCTTTCTTCTTTTTCTTTCTTTGTTCATGCGCCTCCAACGAACCCGCAAGTTTGTCAACGGTGAACGTTGCTAGGTCCTTTGACTCCTCAATCCCACATACAACATTCTCGAAGTCATCAGTGAGAGACCTTAGAATTTTCTCCACCACTCTGGTATCGGGCAGCATCTCTCCACTTCTCTTTAGTTGATTTACTACGGTCTGGACCCGAGTAATGAAATCGGATACTCTTTCTCCTTCTTTCATTTTCATTCCTTCCAACTCTCCACGGAGAGTTTGAAGTTTGACTTGCCTGACTCGATCAGCTCCCTTGTAGACATTTGCAAGAATGTCCCACGCCTCTTTTGACGTTGTTGCGCCAGCAATCTTCTCAAATCCGGAATCATCAACAGCCCGTAACATCATATACAACGCTCCTTTGTCTTTCAAACGCATCTCTTTCAATGTTTTGTTTTGCGCCGCCGTGTATCCTATCGTGGATGGTGGTTCTTCAAAACCATCATGGACAACCTCCCAACTATCATTAGCTCCCAATAGAGCTTTCATTTGGATACTCCAGTTCTCATAATTAGCCTTTGTAAGGCGGGGTAGTGGCAGACTACTATTTGGACCACTCTCCATTCTCTCAAGCTCTAATACCAATTTGATATCACAATGTTTGATATCACAGGTCCTCTCTCACACACACACTAGTGCACTCACACAGACACAAACACACACAAATTTACTGGGGGGGGAAAACTCTCTTTCTATTGATAATAGTCTGCCAAAGCCACACAGATCCCTTTACATAATATGCTATTTATAAGCAACGAAATTAAACCTAAACCTAAAACAATTCAAATTCAAATCTAAACAATATCTTTCCTAATATCTTTCTATAATATCTTTCTCCATATCTTATCTTTCCTCATATCTTTTCTATCCATATCTTTTCACATAATATTCATTTCAAATTTAAACTACGTAAACAATATTTATTTAAACGTTTATCCCAACAGGATCTAGTTCAAAAAGCATGCTAGTTTAAGTGATAGTTCCTCTAAAAGTATCCTAGATAAGGGTCGTAAAATTGCCAAAGAATGCAAAGGACTACCAGTTGCAATTGCAGCTATGGCTAGCAACTTAAAGGGCCAACAACACCAAGAAGAATGGAATGCAACCTTAAAATCCTTGCAGAAGTCCACAACCCTATAGCGTATGGATGAAAGTTTGGTTAAAATTTATCAGTGTTTGAAGTATAGCTATGATAATATGAAAAATGAAAAAGCTAAGGGATTATTCCTTTTATGCTCTGTGTTCCCAGAAGATGAAGCACTTTCTACTGAAAAATTAACTAGATTTTCCATAGGAGCAGGCCTTGCTAGGGAAATTGATGACAATTATTGTACAGGTCGAAATGAAGTGGTTGTAGCAAAAAATAAACTCGTAGATTCTTGTTTATTGCTGAATGGGGAATTCGGAAGAGTAAAAATGCATGACTTGGTTCGTGAAGTGGCATTATGAGTACTAACAAAGAGATCAAGCATTGAAGACAACTAATAAAAATCACAGTTATTTGTTGAGAGGGCGAAGAATCTTAAATATTTGCTATATGGAGGGAAGGGCATGGATGTGTTTTCCTTTATGTTTGAGGGATCTTAACTTGAGATTCTAGTTGTCTACTTGCATGAAGATGAAGATAATTATTTGAAAGTCCCAAACTCATTCTTCAAAAACATGATAGGGCTTCGAGTTTTGTATTTATTACGTAAGACCTGAAGGAAGCTAACTCTATCATTACCACAATCAATTCAATCATTGACCAATATTCGATATTTATATCTTGAAAGATTCATCTTACGTGACATCTCAATTCTTGGAAAGCTAGAGGGCCTTGAGACCCTCGAATTGGTTCAGTGTTTAATGGATGAATTGCAGTGTGACATTGCAGAACTACAGAAACTTAAATTGTTAAACTTGAATTATAGTATATTTGAAAGGAACAATTATTTTAAAGTGATTGAGTGTTGCTCTTGATTGGAAGGATTGAACTCCTCAACCCACGCACTCAGTAAAAAACCTCCACCCGAAGAGGCAAGCAAAAACCAGAGGTCAACTGAGTCCTCTCTTGAGAAAGATCATATCAATGTTGAAAGCAACAAAATCAACAACACCAAAGGTGTTCCAAAGTACAACCCTAAGGACATTGACGATTGCCTGAAAAATCTTGATGATGATCCATTCGCACTGTTGGACTTCATGTCAAGAGATGTTTCAATGTCATCGTCTAAGCAGTCGAAAACCAGTGTTCAACAGTCTTCGACAACTGAAACATTAGCCTCTGCATTGGATGAACTTCGAAAACTTGCATTATCTCAATCAATGCTGGAGAATATTGCTAAGGTTGAGTACAGGGAGAAGGTTGATATAATGACCCTGTGATAATCCGGGTTGTCACATAAAGGGGGTGTATTTTGGAACCCGGACAGGAAGGGGTGTAGATAACACCTTTTCAAATCCGAGATCATGATGTATGTAGTACTGATAAGAAGACCGGGTTAGTACATGACCGGGTTATTTCCACGCAAGTGGTGCATATACATAGCACTTTATGGAAAAGCGTTTATGTATGGAAAAGAACTCGAACAGAGAAGGAAAGAACGACTGGGTAGTGATCTCGGCTGAGCTCATATATTCCTTTTCCTTGAGAAATCAAGTTATGATCTCGAGAGAGCTCGGTAGAGCTTGTGTTTCCCTTTTCTTTGTGTTCCGGGTAGTGATCTCGGATGTGTTCTGAGTAGTGATCTCGGATATGTTTTCGAGTGATGATCTCGTACGTGTTACCGAGTTGTGATCTGGGATGAGCAACCGGGTAGTGATCTCGGTTGAGCTCGGGTGAGCTCGGAAGAGCTTGTATGTTGTTGACTTGTAAGAGCTATCGAGTAGAGAAACCGGAAGAGCTCGCAACCCTTTTTGATAAAGTTACCGGGGTAGTGATCGCGGAAGTGGTTGGGAGGAACCTTGGACTGGTAAGGTACCAAGGTAGGAACTCGGATGAGATCGGAATAGGTCGGATGAAGTCAGACGAGGAAGGAACCTTAGATGTACTATAGTACCAAGGACTGGTTCTTATGCAATCGATTACATGAGTTTTGTAAGCGATCAAAACAATTAGTACTTGTTGTTTAAACCGGACTTAGCCTTGTGGTTGGAATGAGTGCTCAGGAACCCGGGGTAGGGTAGTGAAGTTGCACTATATATATATAAATCCTACCCGGCAGCATTAGTGATATGAAGAGAACCCGGCAACGTATGTAGGGTTTAAAGACCCGGGTAGTCACACGTAACTTGTATGAGGTATAATAAATTGACTTGCCATACAGTAGACCCAACCCGACAGTCAAATATCTCTACATTTTCACTTTACACAACTGACAAGTGTTGACTCTTTGCTGGTTGTTTTGACACAGGAAAGGTCCTCATATTACGATATGACGCGTGTCGATTTTCAGGATATTTAAGATATGCATGAGTGAGATATTTTAGTAGAAACTTTATTTTCACTGTCTTTGCTAAAACACTTTCTTTCTCTTATTCCATATTTCCTCCATTGTTAAAGTGAGAAAAGCTTCTTAGATAATCATCCCTTAACCTAAACACCTTCACCTCTAACGTAAGAATTAAAGAGTATCACCATACAAACTAGTTTCCTTTGTTAGTTGTGGAAATTATTAGGCGAAGAGATCATTTCTATAGAAGAAAGTTAAAGTTTCAACCTTTAAAAGTTAGAAGGCACGTTAAGGACATCTAAGCTTGGAGAAGTTGTCCTCTAGCCTTCCTTGTGGTTTTAAGGTAAGATATGTAACTTTCATAGTATCTTTTGAGTTTGGGTTTTGAGAGGATAAATGACCCGTATGAGTTAGGGTTGGTTTTGAGTGATGTTTCTTTGGAAAAGTATGCTTAGGAGGTTGTTGTGATGAAGGTTCAACCTTGAAAGCTAACTTTTCTGGGTTTCGGGTATTTTTTTTATGCTCAGATAGATGTTATGGGGTTTACAAGTCAATGGTTAGTTGGTTATGCTTGAGATCTGGAAAAGAACTAGGTTCTTTTCATGAAACGGTTGAAAACCGTTCTTGATATCTTGCTTGCCTAATGTAGGGCTTGATACAGAAGATATCGGTGGTTGTGATCACGAGGCTGAGAGAGCAGGTGCTGTGATCAGTGAAGGTAAGCTCTCTGTTCTTGGGGAGTTTGTATCCCTTGATTGTGTTCCACTATACTCTTGGGGAGTTAGGGTTATTGTATGATGCAGTGCGTGTATTTAAATTATGTGTTACTGCTTTTTGATTGAAACATACATGTAAATGATTTGCACTATGATGTTTGTATTGTGGTTGAGGAAGCCCTCTGGCCAGGAAGCAGACCATATATGAGAGTGTAAGACTCATCCGGGATGAGCTTCTCGACAATTCATATAAGGACTAGGGTGCATGAGATGTGCATGGTTGATATATATTTGTGCATGAGATGTGCACTGGTGAACTTGTATATCAACATATACATTTGTGCATGAGATGTGCACTAGTGAACTTGTATATCTGTGCTGGAATGGCACGTGGGTGTGATTATATACATGTGATGTTATGAAAGCCAGGATGGCTATGATTTTATGAAAGCCGGGATGGCTATGTTTTATTAAAAGGCCGAGATGGTCATACTGCTGTTTTATTAAAAAGCCGAGTTGGCTATGTTAATTATAATGCCAATGTAAATGCTATGTATTGTGGAAGTGAACCAGGGGGAGAAGAGACTCCAAAAACCCTGAGTTTACTGAGATTATATCTCACCTCGGTTGGGGAATTTATTTTATTGTAGGTGATAGCCATCGAGCGGAGGACGAGGTCCAGGGTAAGAGGCCCGAGTAGAGGTCGTTCAGTGGATCTCGATTAAGAGGCTGAGTAGGCCGAGGCCGGGTTAGCTATAAATCGAGGATCCCAAATTTTGGAAGGCGGTCTTTTGAGAGTCTGTTGACTCAATTTTATTGTATATTTTGTAACCCGATATGGGTTTGTATTTTGATGTACCTCTTGAAACAGAACCCAGATTGACGGGATGTATATCAAATTCCATACATAATTTAGATTATATTGTGTGACGTAAGATGATGTCTTATTATTTTATGTGCTTCCATGTTTACTTAAGTTTATTAAGTATTTGCTACGCTTAAGATCATATTATAATATTAATGAACCGGATGCATACGGGGTCGTTGCAGTTGAAGCAGCTATTAAAAAACTTGATAAGTTTTCTAACGATATTGATCAAGACTTAGATAAGAGAATCAAATCTTTTGTTTGGATTTTCGAAAAAGCAACAGAACTTTTCCAAGAGCAGTCTTTGATTGTTGAATTGATTAAGAAATCTGATACAGAGAAGGAGGAGGATTTGGAGAAGTCACAAAGCACCAAAGATAAAGTTTGTCAGCTTGATGAGGCCATTGATAAAAGAAAGCCAAAATTTGAAGACATCTAGAAGCGTCAAAAAGAGGTGAAGGAAGCAATTAAGAAACTCTAGGAGGAATTGAATGAGATGGAGAAAGACAAGTCAAAAATTGAGTCCACAAACACCAAATTTTCAGCATTTCAGCATTACATAATTGCATGCACAAGTCTCAAATACCAACCTTCGTATGTGAAATCCGTTAAATATGGCTTTAGACTTTAGCCTCAATTGTTGTTACATGTGACTAATAGCTTTTACACATGCCTTACTAGTCTAAGTCATAGTTTGAGTTATAACCAAACTATGATTGATGTATATAAACGGGCACAATAAGTTACAAGTTAAGTTATTGTTGTACATTTCTAATTTAATCTATTGGTATGAAATTTTTTTATCGTGGTGACGAATAAGTATTAAGTGATGATTTCCTTTAGACCATTGACTCAAGGAAGGAATTTTGTTTCATGGTTGGATTCCAGGTCCATTCCAAAGAGCTTTCCAGTAGTTGAAAATTGAAATTTCTAAATTAAGCTACTCCTATGTGGAATTGTTGTAAATGAAGAAATAAATGGCTAAAAATAATATAAGAAAATACTTAAAGAAGTAGGTGAAATAATGCAAATAATAGTCAAGAAAATGAATTGGTTTTGTGTATAGATGCCTATGTCTTTGTTACAATGTTATAGGTCGTATTTATAATGATCGACTAATGATTACATTAGTTAAAACACTATTAAAAATCCTTAAAATCTAGGAGATCATGACTATTGATAAATCATATTTTGAGTGATATTTTGTGTTGATTTTTATGTCATTTTCTTAGTAGAAGTCACGTTTGGACACTAGTTTTATCTTATAGCAATACAACCGCTCAATTAAGTGAAAAAGTTGAAAAGTACACAATATTTTATGCTATATATTCGTACTTGATAACTGTCGTGGTACATTTACCACAGTTGTGGTCAGCTTCAACAGGGTCATGGTCAATTTCATAAGGAGGGTCATGATCATATTACAATGCCCCAAGGCCTTAGCATCATAAATGTCGACAACGGCATCTCACCTTATATTTCTAATTTAATATTGCGTTAGATGTGTTGTATTTGTTCTAAATATGAGTTCAATTATTCCATCGTAACACACTAAGATGAGTCATTGAAAGAAGATTTGAAATATTTGTTTGGTATTCCATCCTCAACACACTTTATATTTCCAATAAATTTTGATGTCTCTGTTGGACAATATAATATTGCAAAACAAGTCTTAGATACACATGAAGCATGATAGACCCATTGATTCCAAAGATAAAAATCTCCAATTAAAAAAAAAACTAAAAGTAAGATGGCCAAATTGAGGTTATAAGGATGCTGAAAGACCCCTCGAACATAATTATATATTTTGGTTCTAGAAGAACTCAGGTACCTAAAATTAGTGAAAATAAAGAGATCTCATATTATGTCATAAATGAAATACAATGGAACCGAAATAAAGTCAACGTTGACAACGCTTTTGCATATAATGTAGTGTTAAATGTAACAATGATAATGTTGATCAAGAACCTAAGTTTATAAAGGATTTTAGACAAAGAAATGATTGGTCGAAATAGAAAGAGTCAATTGAGGAAAATTAGACTCGCTTCCCAAAGTGAATGATTTTTGGACCTAAAGATGTAAAACACATTGGGTTTTTGGACATTCTCAAATAATGGACATACAAGGGGGAGTGTTATGAATAATATAATTGTGGTTATCCATATTATTTATGTTATTAAGGTTTAGGATCTTTCCGTATTTGAGTTTATCTTTTGTAATCTCCCATATTTCTTTTGTACCTATAAATAAGTTATTATTATTGGAAAGAATATACACAATCATCATTCTCTCTCAATTCTCTTCTTCTCTACTTTATCTCTATTGTTCTCCTCACGAATCATATTATATTTAACACATTATTATCAATTTGATCCCCAAATTATTTTAAATTGTTCAATTTGGTCCCAAATTTTTAACAGGTTCAATTTTTTTTGGATCAAAGCTTGAAGCCCTTAGATTTAGTTTTGATTTGATAATTTTGCAATGCCATGCATGTTTAATAGATGTGGCATTTGTATTGGGTGTTTTAGAGTAGACTTGTGTGTGATATAGTCTAAGTCTTTTTCATGCTTGGTAAGGATCATATGTGAAGTGAATGAATTATTTTTTTCCTCTAAGTTTCCTAAGTAAAAGCAATACGACTTGCTTCTACTAGAAATTTGGCTGAAACCATAGAATTAATTGATTGTTCGGCTTGGTAATCGAGTATCAAAGCCAATTTCAGAAGAAAGAAGGATCTGTAACATAGGATGATCGATTATCCCGCTTTTAGAAACATGAGAAGCTCCATGTATGATTCTATAATCAATTACCTCAGGTGATAATTGATTATCCTAGAAAGCATGAGAAGCATTCAGACTAAAACGAATTAATCGATTACCTTTCTTATAATCAATTATCCAATTTCTGGAAATGCAGAACAAAGGAGATCTTGAATTATTAATCAATTGTCTACTTTCATAATCGATTAAATATGTTTTAGCTGTTAAAAATTATAAATACCTGATAAGTGCCATATTTTAGTTATTTTCGAGATTATCTTATGATTTCAACAGTTTTCTTATAAACTTCCCTTAATTCTAGTTTTTCTTATATTTTGTACATTTATAAATTTTATTATTTAAATTTGAAAGATTCATCTAAGCAATTCTAATGTGTTGATAGGTATTTGTTGGATCAAGAAACCAAGCTAAAATAGAGGGCAAAATAGTTAAATTTTCAAGATTTCAGAAGTGAAATTCACTCAGGCTAACAATCAGCTCGCTTGGGCTAATCAGGTTACCTCTCCATGAAGCAATCAGCTAGCCTGAGCGAGCTACCTTTCTTCAAAAATAAGCAACCAACTCGCCTGGGCGAGTTGGTTTGGCACCTCTTAGACCATTTGGCTGTAAAAAGCCATGCAATGGAAGCTTGAAGAACCAGAATGTACCAGAGACAGAAACACACTGGAAGAGGTGAGAGAAGAGAGAAAAGGAGAGGAAACTCTGCTAGAAAGGATCGTTATTCACTTCCTTCATCATGTCTTTTGTTGATCTTGTGCTCTACACAATGATCGGCTAGTTTCTCCAAAGGATTGGATGTAATCTTCGTACCCTTATGTATCTCTTTTGATCCAAAGGATTGGATCTAATCTTTGTATCCTTATGTATTTCTTTTGATATTTGATATATGTATGAATCTTTTCTACTCATTATTGGTGATTTCATTTTGTTCGTAATGCTTGATTCTACTTGATCACTAGTTTCATGAAATTGGATTCTAAATTTGACTGGAAAGTGCTCTTAGAATTTGAACTAAATGATTTTACTCTTTACGTTATGTTGCTAGGAATAGAACATAACATTTTGATTGCAAATAGCACGAGATTATGATTGTAATGCTGGGTTAGTTACTTCATATGCAAGGGATCGATATTCAGTAAATATCCTTAGGATTCTCGAATGCGAGGGATCGATTTGAGGTGAATTAATGTGTGCATGAGTAATGTTAGAAAATGATTCATATATGTTAATGTTAAATTGGATATTGAGGGTATGAACAATGAAATTCAATCCTATTTTCTCTTAAATTAATTAAATTCATTTTACTAGCTTTCGTAATTTTCCATATTTTTGACCCACTAATCTGTCATTTCCGTAAATCCATGAAATGTCAATTATATTTGTTGTACATAACTATTGAACTGATTACTTTTATCTGGAAAATTTGAGTAGCGCAAGCCCCTGTGGAGACGATCTCTTATAAATTCTATAACCTACGACAACATTGGTACGCTTGCCAATAGTCTAACAATATCGTATGTGTTCTTTTCATTAGTGACTCTTGACAAGTTCTATTTTTGAGAAAAATATTTCAAGAAAATCTTCTAAAGGCACTACATTTTGTTTAAAGATTGAATTTGATCAAAGAATCATTCATTTATCCATCATGATTTGTTCATCTTATGAGAAAAGCTTGAAAATATTAAAGATCTACACTTTCAGGTGTATTCAATCATTTTCTTAAATTCTTTTAGGTTGTAATTCTTGGTTAGAATTACCAAGAGGTTCAGAGAATTGACAGGGTTTTAATTCTGGATCTCTCTCTTATAGGTTTCAAGGGAAAGATTGGAGTTTCTTTTAGGGAATTGTGTGTGCATAGTATTTTACTTTATTCTCTAATACTGGAACTGTGGAAGTTCTAAGAGATCTCAAAACAATTAGATATAAGTCCTGTATGGACTAAACCAATATAAAATTTTGTGTTATTCTCTTTCTCTCAAACTCGTAGTCTTGTGATTCATCTTGGTATTGGAATCAATTTTAAAGGGCCATAAAAACTCTATTTTCACATTATCTTGTTTTCACAGTTTTCTTAGTTGTGATAATCTTTTTGAAACAATCTTTTAAGAAAACTTTAATTAATCAAAAGGAGTCATTTAAATTGAATTAAAGAATAAATTGGTAAAGATTTTGAAAGAATTTATTCAACCCTCCTTCTAGATTCTTGACTAACCAACAATTTGGTCCCCAAATTTTTAAAATGTTCAATTTAATCTTCAAATTCTTAAAAATGAATCAATTTGTCCCCCAAATTTTTAAGAAATTGAGGACCAAATTGAATCATTTAAAACCAAATTGATTCATTTTAAAAAAAATGAGGATCAATTGAACCTTTTAAAAAATTGGAGACCAAATTGATTCATTTTTAAGAATTTGATGATAAAATTGAACTTTTTAAAAATTTGGGGACTAAATTGAATAATTTAAAATAATTTGAGGACCAAATTGATAATTAAGTCTTTTAAAAAATATTTCCTAAATTGAGACATGAAAATTTTGGTACATATGTTTTGGTTTTTTATTTTTATTTTTCTTTAATGGCTCAATTTATACCAAGACAAGATTAGAGAATACTCTAATGAGATGTATCTTGATTTAGTCACCAACCATTTGTGACCTACGTCCAATCATCAAGAATAGCTTAAGATTTTCTCTCACTAAGATCTTTTTTTTTTTAGAGGGTCAAAGATCATAGGTATTGCCCAAATCACTAGATCAAAAACTAATCTTGTCCGCACTGCATAGTTATTACTGGTCCAAAAAATTTTGTACATGGAGTACATCGAATACATGCTTATCGCTAAATAGATTTTTGAGTTTTTCTTTCATTAATCTAACCATTACATCATTTGAATCTTTACAATATGGAATTTTTAACATTTTTTTATATAAACCTTGATAGTTCTTGTACGTGTTATAATATTTGAAATCTTTATTTATTTTTAAAATTCATATTCCACTAAAATATTAAATTATATCAAAAGATAACATTGTTTTTCGAATACATACATTTAAAATATTATTGGCAATTTGTAACTATTGTTATTTAATATTAATCATATTAAAGAATATATTATATGAATTTTTCATTTTGTATATTGAGGGTAGAATATTAAAAATATTTAGTTATAAAATTTAATAAAAAAATTTATAATCTATAAAAAAAAATATAAATGTTGTCTATTACCTCGAAATTTGTATATATGAATAAATCTTGTTGGTAAGTATTTGTAAGTCCTGTGATCAATTAATGAATTTTGTTTCGACTCTCAAATAAATTTTGTTCATTTGTTATTAGTTACTATCAATTTGTTAAAAAGGGACTAATTTATGAGCAAAATTTATTTGGAACTGAAAATAAAATTTACTAATTTATTAAAAAAATTACTAAAAATTAGAAACTACAACCAAATGTCAAATATATAATTTTTGTTCATTTTGTTATTAATCCCTGTCAAGTTTTTTTAAATGGACTAATTTATAAGAAAAATTTATTAGGAATTGAAAATAAATTTTACTAATTCATAAGGATAAAAAACAAAATTTACTAATAAATTAGAAACTACAACCAAATATCAAAAATCAAAAACACATTTTATCCTTTAATTATTTATACGCCACACATTCCCATGGTGCTTGGTGTTGTTACTAACTGGTAACTATCTATGATCAATTACAGCTACACACAATGTCTTATTTAGCACCTTGTAAAGCGCATGTAGTTTAATATCCTTCTCATGATATTTTAAAAAGACTATTACAACAATTCTACATTGCTTATCAATTAATTCTTCGTCCAAAATCTATTAACTTTTAAAAATTATCTTCAATACAAGTGTTTTGAAGAGAGAGAGAGAGAGAGAGAGAGAGAAACAGCTGATATTTTTTTAAAGTTAAATATTTTAATTCTTCAAATTTTGGAGTCTATCAGTTTTAGTTCCACAAATAAAAAATTATATTTTTTAATCCCTTAAATTTGGAAAATATATTTTTTAATCTCTTACAGCAAAAGAAAAAAATAACACCACAAATTGTACATGCGGACCACCTCAAATCAACTAAGAGGGACTAAAAAAACATTTCACAAATGTAAGAGACTAAAATATCAATTTTAATTTGAAAAGTAAAAAAGAATCATACCCTTTGAGGGACCGAAAACCTTTTTTTTATTCTCTTCTGTTTCTTCAAGTGCTCTCTATTCAAGTGTTCATAGGTTAATTTTTAAGAAAAGGTTTCTTATACTTAAAAATCATTCTTTAGTCCTTACATATATTTTAATCTCTTTTTAGTCCCTATAAATACCTTTTTAATCCCTTTTTCCCATTGTCTAAACTCATAGGGGCTAAAAGTGATTAAAAATAGTATATATAGGGAGTAAAAGGAATGGTTTTTAAGTACAAGGACTAAAAAGGTAAAAAAAATATTAAGTCAATTAAAATAGTGGATGATTTTTAACAATAAGGACTAAATGAGCTATAATATCTTTTGAAAATAAAGATGTACTCAAGAAACAAACACTTCAGAAAAAGAAACTGTTTTTTTTCCCCCACAAATGGTAACCAAAACAAGGCCTTTGACATCCATATGGTTTTCTTGTTCTCTATTTGAGTTCTGGAAATACCAGGTTTGAATCTCAATGTTAACAGTTAAGGAATGGAATCAAGTATCCTTATAAAATTTGCTCAGTAATTACATTATATTTCATGATAAGGGAGGGAACTGTACAAAATATTAATTAAAATAAATATAAGTGTTATATGCAATATGAAGATTCAATAATATCATGGTGCTGCAGTTCAAAGTAGAGTGATTCAAAGGCAGTGGCCGCGCTGGAAGGGAGAGGAGAGACCCAAAAATGGTGAGGTTAAGATGCTAGGCTGCAAAGGCTGAAAAGAAAATCCCGCAGACTGTGGAACTCCAATTGGCGGATGTTGAACTGGACTGCAAAGAGGACAAGCCATGAAAACAACACAGGTTAGAAAATATAGTAGTACAAATTTAATTTAATTAAAATATAAAATACAGCATTTTTATATTTTTGTATGTTATTTGCACACTTCAACCATTCGTGACCGACATATATTATTATGTATAATTTAATTTTATCTTTAGCAATTAAATACGATATTAATAGATTTATAACACTCACCCACACTATTCAACCAACTAAACTAAATTCTCTTGGATATTATTATGTGTATATACATACATACAAAGGTAAGGAACTGTCTCAATTTAAGTGGAGATGGCATGTTGCTATCATTCTACGACCAAAGTAATGCTTTTCTTAAGTTAATTAAAATAATGTATTAAAACTATTTGATAAAATATTGTAATCAATTTCATGATAGTGAATCTAGTTAATCTTTATTAGAAAATATGATTAATTTTCGATAACAAAAGAACAATTAAAAATTGTTTATATCTATATTTAAGACACACACACATTTATATATATATATATCAAGTTAACATTTGAGAAACTTAACATAGTTTTTGTGTATAAAAAAAAAAACTTAACGTAATTAGTAATTAATAGATCAATAACACTTTAATTTTTATTTAGTTGTTTCGGTATATTCAATATTTTAAATGTATAACAACGACTTATGTGGACTCAATTAAGATAGATAAATGAGACTAAAAATAGTCAACTAATATAATGATAAAGTAATTGCTAATTAATAAAGAGTCAAATATCAGCAGCAGACTCTACTTTCAAGAGGAAAAATATCTATTTCTAATATTACTAGTATTTTTTTAATTTTGTTTTTGAGAAAGTAATAAAAATATTTTTCAGGCTTTTTAAAATCATAGTTTTGCGGCTGAAAGCACAAGTGCTAGAGACCGGGCATGATGTTCAAAAAAGCATCTGTGTGAATAATAATAATAATAATAATAATAATAATAATAATAATAATAATAAAATACACAATACTGTAAAATAAACAAAGTGGTGCACAAAATAAAGTTTTGTTGCAGATTTTTTAATGTTACAAATTTCTGAGAAAAACTTCTATGTTGAAAAAAGAGAAATTTTGTATTGGTGTTCTCCACCAATTGTGTATTTGACTCCTAAATTATGACTAAAATAACTAATTACAGGCATTATTTCAATATATTAATTTGTCTGAAAAAAATCAATATATTAATAATTTATAACGCATGTACACATAATATCAACTATTAATTTTTTCATCAACTAAAATTACTTATCCATTAATGATTTATATTACTTTATCACTCTAAAGGAATCATATTACTTTGTTGGTACGCATCAAAAAAATATTACTCTGTTGGTTATGTTTTCTCGTGGGCCATAGATAATAGATTTGCCCCATCCGGGTGTTTCCAAGAAATTTAGAATATGAAATGTCAAATAAACAAAGTGGTGCAACAAAATAAAATTATCTTTCACATGAAATGCATCATGCATTATTTCCCTATTCTTTCACATGGATTTAGATCTCGAGCTGCACTAGTTGATTCGCCAAAACAACATTAGTTTAGTCCAAAGATCTAACCAAATTAATGAAGCTTAAAAGTCCAAGACTTATCACAAACTTATCTTTTATTTATTTTTAAAAGTAGTAAATTAGCCCTAGTTCTGCTTTACCTTTCGATAAATAACTGTTAATATTTATTCCTCAAAAGCATTAATAATTTAATAAGATTACAATTAAAAACAAGCAATGAGAAAGATGATGAAGCAACCTACTAGATTTATGGGATGAGAAAAGGCAAAGAGCATATGCATACCTGAATGACAATGACAACGAAGTCTCTGCTGAGTTATGAATTCCATTTTGATCAGGAGATAATAATGTCCAAAACACTATATCAAAAATAAACATAACTCATCATCATCAAGTAAAAAACAAAGGAACATTAGACGAAAAAATTTAAATGAGAAGTACAGCCGGAGAGAACAGAATGAAGCTTTCATAAAAAATAAATCAAGACTAATCTAACGTTAAACTTTCCAAAGTTAAAGGCTATCTCTTCTCTCTATAAACATAGCAAAGCTTTTGAAAGATTTATCTCTATAAACATAACAAAGCTTTTGAAAGATTGTTATGCAAATAGAAGGTAAGAAACTAATAATCACCTGACTGGTCTGAATGATCATTGAAATCCGAGCAAAATAGCACATTCTGCATATTCATATAGAATTAAGTCAAAAATAGAGGTAAACAGATGTTGAATTGGATTTCAAAACAAAAAACTAGAATCATGCGGCAGGAATTACAGCACCATACACCAACCTCTCTGACACCCTGAGATACATTTTGGACCACATCTGCAGGAAATGATAATAATTATATGGTCACCAACGTGTACTATTAATAAAAGAAGAAAATGAAAAAAAGTTTTGAAATGTGAAAGGAAGCCAAAGAGTTAAAAAAAATTACTAAGTGAAGAATAATAAATGGAAAGGCTTAAACATTTCAAACAACTAACATCATTCATAAAACAGAACATATATTCAACATATCAAATTGAAAATCATTTGCAACAAATTGTAACTGACAACAAATGCAGGTCAGGGGGATGGGCTTCCAGGAAATGTTAGAATATTTTCTCAGTAGAGAATATAAAAATTTAAAATTCCAGAAAAGCCTTGAGAAAAAAAAAAAAAGCTACAGCAATTCAAACAATCAAATTAAACACCTTTAGTTATAAATAAATATTTAAGGTTTATGTACCTAAGTTTGAAACACTAGGCTTTACACCTAAAGTCAAGCCAAGAAAACAATCATCAGGATCAGGGCCAAAATCCTGCAGTTTCAGCTCAAGATTTGGCTTTGCCCCTGTAAGTAGTGAAGGAAGAAAAAAATGAAGCTATCTGACAAACTGGAATGTTTAATATAAGGATACAAGACAGAAAGAAAATGAAAATTCCCTACTCTTGCTACTCAGCTTCAGCTCAAGTGGATCATTGAGTGGACAAGGAACCCATGCATCCACCTGTCCAGTATATATGTTAGTAAATTGAGAGGATGGTGCTCTGATACCATATATAAGTGGGGGGGACAACCCTCACCCCATGAGCTAACTTTTGCAGTTGAGTTAGGCCCAAACCCACATTCTAAGAGAAGACATTCAAACTTCAAAGAGAAAGTTACATGGAAAAATGGATGTTGCAATGACTGATCTGCATCTGGCCTTCTTGATGGGTCCCAATGTAACAGTTGCTACAGATTTTATGAAGCAGTGGATATTAGAAGATAGCACTATTTAGTATTTACAATGTCTGCATGTGTGTGTGTGTGTGCATAGAGAGAGAATAAGTTCAATTGATTAAAGCATACTGTGATCAAGTCTATAGCTTCCAAACTAGCATTCGGAATAATATTAGAAAGCTTCACAGGTGGAACCTGCACAAGCATCAGGGGAATTAAAGAATAGATTAAATAAAAAGATGATAGTATTAAGAATTAAGAATGGTACACAATCAAACTCCTGTTATGCTAACACTTACAACTTCATGAGCAACTATGTCCAATAACTGAGAGTTGCATGCCCCTATGGTGAAAGCAGTGGAATCTGGCATACCAAGAATGCCGTATATTTTGTACAGTTGATCTATTTCACTGTCAATGGAGGAAAGGAATTTTATAAGATGTAACAGAAAGCATAATGGATCATTTTTAGGAATAAGCATATCCCACTTGAATCAATATCAAGTACAATACAGTGGACAAAAGTCTGATCAATATATGTGATATGATATGAAAAAGGAAAAGATCACAATGTTTGATTTGAACTATTAATAGCAACCACTTGACTATCAATGTCTCATAGGCTAAATCACATCTAAACGAAGAAGTGTATTTAAGAGAGGCATGAACATTTTGCCTTAAAAATAGAAAGAAATTCATAGAGCAAAGAATGAAGAAGAAACAAATACATCAGTACAGAAATGCCTTTCTCTATTATAAAATCACAAATTTTACCTTTGGTAGCTAATTTCTTAATGCCATCCATATTCAAATGCAAACAGCATAGCAAATAATTATTTTGTTGATGGAAAAATGTTCATTAAACATGTAAGGGTACAAAAAAAATGCATTCAACAGATCAAAACTAAATCTATAACTATTATAAAGGAAATAATCACATTTGGTGTCATCTTTCTTCTAGTCATTTTTACCCTCAACTATTATAAATCACTACATCATTTATTTTAACTTCCAAGAGCAGTTACATCTTTAAAAAACAAGTTACATCAAACTGCATATATAGGTAACTTCCAAGTTTAGGCAAGGAGTGTTTTTTTTGCACTAGTGTATAAATAACAAAAGCACAATTAGTTGTCATCATCACATGAGTCCTTTTACATTTAGAGACCAAAAACATAAAATACAGGACTGAAATATACCTTTCACCAGGAAATATGGGGGTCAAAGTAAAAAGCTCAGCTAATATAGCGCCAACTGCCCACATGTCTGCAAATAATTTCTATTTGTTATTTCACCACCTTAAGAAGAAAGCAAGCATAATATCATCTGAGTTACACCATAAATAATGGCAAACACATTTCACCATAGAGAATGCTCACATCCATGTATTTTCTCTCTCCTTAATTCCTATTGTTTTAAGTTGTGTTGAATCAGTATTGATGTAAATATGTTATCATGAGGTTCAGAGGATAAAAGCAATGCAACTTTAGACAACACTAAAATTGAAAGGAATAGTAATGTTGCAATAGTTAATTCCAATTATTTATTATAGCTAATCTCCCAAAATATGCTAAGTGTTAAGAACCATCTCTTTACCCCATGAGATACAGAGATACCACACATCAATTTAACTGAAGGAAAAAAATGTCAAGTGGGCATTAGCTCAAACTTCTTCACACCATAAAATAAAGCAGTATAAGGGAATGACAAGGTAATTTATCCACAAATAAGTCATCCTTGACATTGCTCTAGTCTAGAGAGTATACAGGCTTGACTAATCATCCCCCACTAATAGTGTCTGAGCTTGCTTTTAGGAGACCCCATGCAAAAACCAGATTGAGGAGGCAGAACTAAAAATTTCAACTTTTGCCTCCAAAGCATTCCATGATAGCTCCCAAAAAACAAACACCAGCTTACTATCCATACTAGAAACAAAATATAACTAAAATAAGTAAATAATATAAAAAGAAATAAAAGAAGAAGACTTATGCATACCAACAGCAGGAGTATAACAAGGGGCTCGCAACAAAACTTCTGGAGCTCGATACCTGAATTCCAAAAAAAAAAAAAAAAAAAATGCAATAAATTTAATTGTGTCCATATAGAAATTTATGCACACATGTGAAAATAAAAAAGACAGACTAATAAGATAACATAAAAGTGTACCACTCACCACCGTGTGGAAACATATTGAGTATATGGAGGCATCGATGATACTTCTCTAGCCAGTCCAAAATCAGCAATTTTCAAAACATCATTTGTTACCAGCATATTCTCTGTATAGCAGAAAAGATTCCCAAAAGATCATGATCCATATGACCTTTTACACAGACTGGACTGGAAAGTATAAACACAATATACCATCAGAAATTTGCTGAATGAAATCATATATATGTCTTACCAGGTTTTAAATCCCGATGAAAGAATCCTTTCTTGTGCATGTGACTAAGTCCTTGTAGCACTTGCCTCACAAAGCACCGTATCTCTTCCTCTGAAAAGGGCTTTTCTCTCTCCTTTATCAATTGATAAAGATTACAATCCTGAAGAGATGAAATCTAGTGTCACTGTCAAGGAATATCGGATAAAGCAAGGGTCAATACAGAACATTCAACCTTAATTATGGATACTGAAGAGTTTTGATAAATTAAATTGTAGTGAAAAAATTTCCAGTAAATATGGATGTAGCACTGAGAATCGTGTAACAGTACCACATTTTGTGGTGCACATTAACCTACAGGCATAGCCCTAGTCCTGTGCTTCTTTCTAGGCTGTTGAAATGGGTTTAGTTAATGGAAACAAGCCAAGATATCAGTTTGTTGTTTAGATAGTTTCTGTACCATTTTTTGTCTTGAATTCTAATACAATATCATTTGCTATTAATTGTGTTTCCTCTTGTTCTCTCTCAGTAATTTTATTCTTTTAACTTTTACAGGATAAAGCCACAACATATTACTAACAATCTTAAGATTTAAAAGTCATTCAACAATCGACATATTTATACCATAAAACAAAAATAAAGAATGAGAGTTTCTTTACCATGTATTCAAAAATGAAAAATAGTTCATTATTTTCTCTAACAACCTCTTTCAACTTTATGATATTTGGGTGATTCATTTTACGGAGAATCTGCAAAAGGAACACAATACACATCAGCGAAGAGAAGACAAATTAAAATTTAAACAAAATCTTATTACAGTTCCAGGAATGTGAGAACCATCTATAACTACCATATACAAACAAGTACTGTAGCACATACCATAACTTCTCTTAAATTTGTGTATTCTTCCCAGAAACAAAACTTTCTTTTCAACCTTTTGACAGCAACCTGATAGACATAATCAGGAAAATAACATCAGAAGATATTCCAAAATGTAACATCAAAAGGTGCAGGTTTATATCTCAATCTACAAAACAATAACAACAAAGCCTTATCCCACTAGGTGAGGTTGGCTACATGAATCACACAATGCCATTTGGCAAGGTTAAAAACCAAAGTTTCAGGAATAGCACCTCAATGTACAAAAGCACCATCTAAATTAGTATGGATAGCACCTCTTGAGGGAGCATCATAGAAAACGAAAGGAACATGTAGAATTGAAGCAAAAACATGTATCCATTTTGACCTTCAATGTACAATGTATACATGAATGTTTAACATTGTTATCAAATTCTATCACAGAATACCTTGGACACATCACACTTTAAACCTGTTAAACATTTACTATGAACTTGATTATGACAATACATGGAAGGGTCCACTTGTATCACTATTGTTATTAGATCTACTTTTAAAAATCATCCAGGATAGTAGGATACTATTACATAAATTAGATAGTATATAATTGGGTGTTAATTATCTTTACGATCTGCATATAATAAATGCACAGTTGTACACCAGTACTATAGCACTTCAAAATAAACATATTCAAAAGTGAAACTCACAAAAAACCTTTGATACAACCAGAAAGAGGGTTATTCAATGTAAAAAAGTCAAACTTCCAAACACATGCATTGCACATTTCCGAAGGATCTTCCCTTATTTCCTCTAACCACAGCCTCTAAACTTAATCTAATCAGCAATTAATACTCCATGATTTTCAGGGGGTATATGCCCAGATAATCCAACATGTAAAGCAAATTCCAAGGAGGTTCCACCCATACCATAACAAGTGTGCATACAGGAAATAGAAGAGGCAATAAACATAGAATTTAACATGGTTCAATCAGCAGCAAACTATACAGAGAAAAATTACTACAAACAATGAAAATTACAAGAAGTGATCATTCAATACTCAAATCTTCAATCAACAGTAAGATCAGTAGTTAGAATGAGGATCAAGTGCATGCTTGTATTAATAACCAACTCTCTTAAAGGCTTAAGCTATAGGTGCAAACACTTGAATAGTTTTTTAAGTCAAACATGCACCACCATACAAGAGCCATTTGAGCTTAAACTATGAAAATAAACCACAAAACATTTTTTTTCCCTCGTGCTTAAGCTATTAGGTAGAAGCATGAATACTAAAAAAATGTCTTCTTACAAAATATGAAAATTGTGCATCTCATTTTTTTTTAATTTTATTAGAGAAATAAATAGATTGAAGTACAAAACATTGGAGGATAAGAAATCTCCAACAAAGATTTTTTTTGCTGAATACTCCAACAACGATAATACCCCAAAAAAAGAATTAAAGCCGAGGAAAAAAAAAATCAAACAGGGACAAGGAAGGGGAACTTCTAAAATCTGTTTACTGTAGGACGAATATAACTACAATAATGGATAATTAAACAAGAATAGTAAAAGAACATGAGTAGATGAACATGCCGAAGTTGAAAGAATTGTTTATAGGTAGCAAGAGTTGCTTACAATCTCATATGTTGTCATATCACGGGCTTTATATACATGACCGCAAGAACCATCCCCAAGCTCTCTCAAAATTTTATATCTAAAAAGAAAAGGACAGACAAGAAATAAATTATTTTACTGAGAAAATTGAGAGCCCAGAAACAATGCACAAGTCAATCTATGAAAAGAAACAAACCTTTCCATTATTAGAATTACAACACTATAGCCAATAACACTTTAGAGAGACTGCAACAGATTCCATTAAGAGGTGGCTAACTGTCAACACAGTGTTGGCACTTAGTTTGCAGACGTGGGTTAGAGTTAAAATGTAGCATGAAGCATTTAATATCATCAATAATCCAATTTTCATTGTAGAAGAGATCTACAAAAAAGGAGAGGTCCATCAACATGTTGCAACCTTCAGAAAACCCAGTTGGCTGGGCGATGTCTTGATCATATTACACGTAAATCCATTTTGACTTTGACTATATCCACTTCAAACTGAGCTCATATATTGGAGAACACATGATAAGCTGCAATACAAAGTATAAGCGTTAGTGCTTTTGAAAATTACCATAATTAGTTAGCCCCCTTCAACATCAAGTGAACAATATGTGCACTTACAATGCGTAATAATATGAAAATGCAGTATTATATTATTGGCTTAACTACCTTTTTAGTCCTTACATTTTAGTGATATTTTACTTTTCATCCTTGTAAAAAAAAAAAATTGTCCTTGCAAATTATGTTTTTTTGTTTTTTGTCCTTAGAACGATTTAAGTAGCGCTTGAACAGTGCTTAAAAAAAAGAAAAACAAAACAAACATAATTTGTCAGCACTAAAACGAAAACAAAAAAAAAAAAAAATAAAAAGGAAGAAAAGAAAAAAAAATGCTAAATTACAAGAATTAAAAAAGTATTTAAACATATATTATTTCATTGTGCAAACTCAACAGTAAAAATTACAAGGAAGGTTTGTCTTTCAATCCAATTCTGGGGGACCCTAAGCCCCAAATACTTTGTGGAATTTGCTCCTCCAAATTCAATCTTAAAGAACCCCTATCCCATTTTTAATCCCTATATTATTTATGAATTTTGTGATTTCAATCTAATATACGCTGATCAGAAAACAAACAACACAATTATAACCATGTGTAGTTGCATAAGAATTTTAACGTATCCAGTACCCTCTACTCTTATGTAATATATTATATTATAAGTTTATAACCAAGAATCAGTCCAAAAAAAAGTTTATAACCAAGAATTCAGCTCATACCCGTCGGCAATCATGAGCCACAATAAACAAGTGAATCAGACCAAGGAATCAATTTCAGAGAAAAAAAATTAAACAAAAAAAAAAGAAACAAAAAATGTAAACGCATTGTGTTTGGCTTAAGGTATGGAAAACAATTTCTTTTTCTTTTTTCAAAAGTTCTATAATGAAGCCAAAGAAGAGAAAAATAATATTTCCACAAATAAGCGAATTCAAACAAGCACTATAAACAAAAACACAAAATATATATGTATGTGTATATAAAAAAGAGGAAGAAGAAGTTATCTTCACAATCTATCCATAAAAAAATAATTCCCTTAAAATTATAACAAATATTGTATATCAAGAAAACGCACGCTCAATACAACCTGCTCAGAAGCAATTCTAAATACACGATTTCCGATATTTTTTATTGTGATAAATCCATAAAGCATAAACTATTCCCTCAACTCAAACCGGTGAAGAAAAAAAATTATCTTGATTTTTTATTCTTCAGTCTCTTATGAAACAAACCGATCGCAAAAGAAAAAACAAAACGCAATCCAAGCTGCATTTGAGTTTGCGTAGCAGCTACGAACCAGAGGCAACGAAAGCAACATGAGGAATCGAAAATTGACGTAACCAAACGAAGAAAAAATCGAGAGAAAAAAACTTAAAGGACGAAGAACGCACCGTGTGTGAGAATTGGATAGAATCAGAGCGGAATCAACAGATATGCAAGCACAGATCGGCAATGTGAATGAACTTTCTCGGAAAAGAAACGAGAAAAATAAATTTGTAGGGAGAGAGAGAGAGAGAGAGAGAGAGAGAGAGGAGAAAGAAAAGTTTAGAGAGAGAAAATTCGGATTTGCTAAGAAGCCATATGAGAGAGAGGGGGCAGGATTCCATAGAAGAAAAAGGAAGGAGAAGAGACTTAAGAAATAAATAATAAATAAACAAATATATTATTTTTTATTAAAAATTAAAAATATTGGTTTAATTGAAGTCTTTTTTTTTAAATTAAAAATAAATATAGATTAAGGAAAACACAACCCTTTATCTAAAAAAAAGGAAAACACATCTTTTTTTAGTTACGCATAAAAAAATTATAATTAAATTTACATATCATTTAAAAAAACACATACTATATTTTTTAAAACTTCAATTTGTTTGTTTATTAGATATTCATTGTTTAACATAAATATTAAAGAGAAAATTATGTAATAATAGTGTAAAATTTACATTGATATTCAATCACAAAATAATATAAATGATTTAATTTAATTGATTGAACATAATGAATGCATAGGGTATTAAAAAAATTTTATACATAATAAAAATCACAAATAAATATATATGATAAATTTATTGATTTTAGAATATATTTTTGATATAATATTTATTATTGAATAATCATATAAAAGATTTTACATATTATTAGATCAATACATTATGCGTAGGAATTAAAGACACTTTAAGAAATTTAGAATATTAACAATTAAAATAGACTCATTAGCTTTTACTATAATAATATTCTTTTATTAAATATTCTTTATTAATAAATATTAATTATTAGTTATTAATTTTATTAGAATATTAACATGACTAATTTAAATTCACAACCCTTCCTTTAGTTATTCCCTTGCTTCAACTATAAGTTAATCTTATAACTTTAATTAAATATTAAATATTAAACTAACATATAGAACAAACTTACACAAATTCATGAAATAACTTTAATAAAAAAAATAAGAATGTAATTGAGAAAAAAGATTAAAGAGTAATTAAAATATCGGAGAGAAGAAATATTACAAGTTTTTTTAAATTATTTTATTCCTTTTAAAGTTTTAAAATAGAGATTGCTTGGCTGTTAGCGGGGTGGGGGCTTTGGTCCCCACATTGATATGAAAATGTTTTCTTGAGTTTACGGTTTTGCCATTCAACGACTTCTATAATAACAGAAATATTCAGTTACCGATTTTGTCCCCACTTTAACTAATCAAAAGACGGAGATACCCTCAATAGCTTGTTGTGAGACCACTTTACCCCTCCAATTGGGTGGATAAGGATAAGGGATTCAAAAGTTATTAAGAATAATTTTCAGGTTTTTGATGTCATTTCGTAGATCGTACCATTATTCCCGAGCATATGCTGTTTCACACATCCGTGGGCTGGATTTGGCCGAAGAATAGTTCTAGATGGTTGATGACATATCTAAATTATTAAGTTATCTAAAAGGCCAAAAACAATTTTACGGAAAACATTTCTTTTATATTTTAATGTATTAACTATTAGTACATTTATTTTATTTTTAATATTTATTTTACTAAAGATTAATTTATTTATAGAAGATTAAAATTAATAAGAGAAATACAGCATTTCTCGCAGAGGTGTTTTATAATAACCTAGGTTTAAATAAATAAAAGAAAAATAAAGAAAAGTTTAAATTTATTATATTCCGTCAGAAAAAGCGTTAGCGACAGATTTTGCGACGGAATTAGCGACGGATTTAGCGACAGAATTGGAGTTGGAGGATCCACGCCAGTAGCGTGGGAGCCACGCTAGTAGTGTGGGAAATGCTCCAGAAAGTCATTTTCCACTGGAATGCCATGCTGGTAGCGTGGGAGCCACGCTGGTAACGTGGGAAGTGCTCCAGAAAGCCATTTTCCACTGGAATGTCACGCTGGTAGCGTGGGACTCGCGCTGGGGGGGCCTATAAAAGGCCATTTTCGCGTTTTTGCTTGCAAAAACTGCTTCTTCTTCTTCCTCCAGCGCCCAGAACTCCATTGGAGAGTTTCCCTAAGCTCCATGGACCTTGTTTTGTGACCCAAATCACTTCCTTTAAACACCAAACTAGTGAGAAACCTCTTGTGAGCTTGAATCCTTCATCAATCTTCCCTAGAAAACCCCAAATCAGAGAGTCCCTTTCTCAAGGGAAGTTCTTAGAACTCGAGTTCGGCGAGGAACGGCGGCGATTCACGGACACCCGGGCTAGGGGAAGTGGTCCAGAGGTCTTCCTTGCCATCTTTGAGGTAAGAAACTCGAGATTCCTTGGTTGATTTAAGAGTTGGGGTTTTTAGTGAATAGTGACCCACTTGTTATAAAGCTAGAATTAGCTCTGGGTCCTTTAGAGAGATATGTTTAGTATGACGAGAGGATGAAGGATTAGCTCTTGGTTTGTGTTTTGGTGAATGTTGGTTTTGGCTCCAGGTTGTGCATGTGTGACTTGGACTGAGTCACTTGATATTGAGACATGCAAGAGCCTTGTTGTTGGGTTTGATGTGCCTGAGAGGCCATGGAAACGGTGTCTTGTGATATAGACCGTTCAAGCCCTATGGAAACCCCTGAGTTGTTGGGTTGTGTGAACTTTGAGCTCATTGTGGATGGCTTGTATTGAGTCTGTGGGAACTCTGATGCCATGGTTAAGCTAAAATAGACCACTGAGGGTCTATGGAAGGGCTTGTGACGGATGAGCTAGATGAACCTTAAGTTAGATGACTTAGAGGTCATGGAAAGGACTGAGGTTCCTTCTTTGTGGCAGTTGAGGACTGCTTGATGAGCTTGTGCATGTTTGTATGATGAATGGTCTGTGATATGCATTGTATGCTTTGTTAGGGCTTGACACCGCGGGTGTCAGTGACGCAGGCCATCGCTCAAGGAGTGGAGCTGCAGAGCACGGCTTTGCCAGGTAAGCTCCTTGTTCTTGGGAGTGGTTTCCTTCCTTTGTGTTCCACCATACTCCGAGGGAGTATTGGTTATTGAATAACATGTTGCATGAATATTGGAATTGAATGATATTGATTGTGATTGAGACATGTATATGATGCATATATGTGTAGACATCTGAGTAAATGCTATATTGTGGGCAATGGAGATGTTGTTGAATGAGATATATACACTAGAATAGTGTACT
>CM023943.1:16007121-16050125 GCA_013407115.1 Glycine latifolia
TATATCTATCTTTGTATAGGTTGTATCTAAGTTGAACTATACATGTGCTATGTTGTGAAACTGCTGAGGGCCGTGATGGCTAAATTAATATGTGTTTTGAGATGAACAGGTATCTGATATACACTGTAATAATGTTCTGTGTTGTTGAGATTCTATGGCCAGTAGAATAGAATAGAATATATACATGTTTGAGAAAGTCCTGATGAGAAATGTGCCCATATAGATGGATGTAGCTTCCTCAGGCTAATGATAGGGAGTCCTAATGTGAAATGTGCCACATAGGTGGATGTAGCTTCCTCAGGCAGTGAAATCGGAAGACCTGAGGGATGAGTACCCTGTGTGGATGATCTCTCTCAGGCAGTGTATGAGAAACCTGAGTGAATGAGTGCCCGAGTAGATGATCTTTCTCAGGTAGAAAGAGTGTGAAAGCCCTGGAAATTGAGTGCCCTTGACGGATGATCTTTCCCAGGGATATGTTGTATCTCTAAGAGAAGGTATCCCGAGGGGATGAGAGTCTCTTAGAAGAGCCATATCTGGATGTTTGAAGTCCTGAGTGGTTTCTCAGGCAATGTTTTATATAGTTTCATGAGGCGATGCCTCTCTGATGTGGAAAGTGTCCAGTGGATGACAATCGTGTTATGGTACCTCTGTGAGCTGGTTATGAGAGCCAGAATGAGATGTTATGCTATGTTTATGGTTTTAGCATCTTCGTGTGTGTGGAGGTGAACCAGGGGGAGAGAATACCTCCAAGAACCCTGAGTTTACTGAGATGTTGATCTCACCCCTGTTGGGGCTGTGGTTTTACAGGTGATTCTTCTAGCAGAGAAGAGCGGCCACAGGGCAGGAGGGCCTAGTAGAGGTTGCTGCATGGCTATGGGCTGCAGTTGAAGAATGAAGTGAAGCATCTTGGTTGATGCCTGTTTTGTTTTCCCTGTGTGGGGACATGGTGTGTGCACACCTGTTATGCTGTACATATTCTTTTGTATAACCACAAGTGTGGTTTGAACTCCGAGATGTATATATGTACAGAACTGTTGTCATGTGTATTTGATGATGATTTCTCCTGATTTTATGTTTTGAGTTTTCTTGTATAACTGCTTATAGCTTATGTGTTGAGTTATACTGGATCAGCAGGGGCTTGTTTTATGATACTGTGTGAGGTGTTTTTATGTTCCATACATAATGTAATCAAGAAATTCGGTTCGATATGCTTCCGCTATGTATTTAAATAAAGTTTTAAGCGCTAATCTGATATTATGAATGTTAATACACCGGGTGCACACGGGGTGTTACATGTTTGGTATAAAGAAAATTTTAAATTTTCCAAAAATCTTAATTGAGAATTTTAATTTTCCGATGCTTGATTTGATTTTTAAAAACTAACATTCATACAAATAATGTTTTTCATAAAAAAAATTTGCCAAATTTTCCATAAAACTATTTCTGTAAGAAAAGTGGAAATCTAAGTTTTTCTAATAAAAATATCATATTACTCTAATTAAATTATTTAATAAGATAAATAATTAAAAATTATAATAAATATATTATTTTACTTTTATATTGATCGAAACTTAATATCCATTGACGAGTAACTATTCGTCGATGTGTTTAACCCACATTAAGCACAAATCTTTTAGGCTATCCACGATCAATGGGTATGTTTTCATGCCCATGATAAATTACGCCACCCAATTACTAGATGTAGTCAAACAAAATAATTTATTGGTTAAATTAGTTTTTTTTCCCTATTATATTATTTAGATTAAATTTAATTCTTAATTTTTTTTAGTTTAATTTTATCCTTTAATTTTTAATACCAATTTTATTTAGTCTTTTAGTCTAAATTATAAAAAATCACACTTTATAACATTTCAAAATTGTCATTAAGTGGTTTTAAACCGTCACAAGATATACATTTTCAAAAAAATGAACCAATTTTAAAAATTAGATGATCAAAATTGAATATAAACAATAAATTAAATAACAAAAAACTAACTTAACTTTTCTTATACCTATTAAGCATTGTCCATTTAGTCATCAATGTGTTTCTTTTTTTAATCCGTAGAAATTGAATGCAAATTTTAAGGGAGTTTACAATAACTCACATCATACTCAACTAATTAGGTTAGATCCCCTTGATTTAAATCTCTTTGGTCTCTTTAATTATTTATGTCTAGAATAAAAGGATTTATACAAATAATCTCAATTAGGAGCATAAAAATTAAGTGCATTAATTTATGAACACGAAAACCAAAAATCCATTAATAAGAAAAAGGAGAAATTAAAAACAAATATCAAGGTACAAGACTAGGAACCAAAAAATCCTTTAGTGAAGATTTTAAAAATCAATTAGAACCATTACCAAAATTCCTAAAGTAAAAGATACCCTCGATATAAAAATATTTCATTCTATCTTGAATATAAGAAGGAGAAAAATACATTGCACATTAGTCTTAGATATAAATAATTATCATTTAATTTTATTTTATAGTTAATAATGAAAATTGTTCTTACACCTCAGAAGGAATATATTTTCACAACCAACTAAGTAATGTTTACTAAATGATTCTATTAACAAATAAATGTTTAAAGATGAGACATAAAATTCATTTTAGATTATAAGTTCTTTTTTTAATCAAACAAGCAAGTTCATAGTTTCCAATTTATAAGAGAATTGCCTAATACTTAATACAAATAATAATAGTAATTTTGATAAAGATATCCACGAATAATTATACTAGTATCGTATAACAGTTGTAAGATAATTTGTAGGTATACTTTACGATAGTGTTTTCGATTAAAATTTTAATTTTGATAATTATTATACTTCAATAGTAATTTCAATATTAACCAAAAGTAGAGATTGGAAAAGTAAAAGTTTTGAGAAGAAATAGAGATTGAAAAAAGTAAAGGATATAGAAAGATGCAATAGAGTAAAGAGATTAATTCATAAAAGATGAGAATGAATACATACACGATGACCTTCTAAACCAGTAGACAATTTCGATTTGAGGCATTGTCGGTGTTTGAGGAGTTAAGTGATACGATTTAATCCACCGAAAATAGGAGTCAAATGTCTTATTTATGAACTTCTAATGCTAATGGACGAATTCTATGATTTCAACACGTGTACAACCATATTCCTAAATACACATATCTATTGTTATTTGATGTCTTCATGTAACTTCTTTTATAAACACTTCAACTTATCTTTCAAAATTCAAAATGGTCTTGCTTCTAAGCGCGTTTAAACTCCTTGAAAAAAGTATGAACAACACACAAGCAACAAGAGATGGGTGAATTGGTTGATCTTGGCCAATTAAAAATCTTAAACAAATAAGAGTTAAAAGATCGTATCACAAAACAGTCCAATAAAGCTTTCAACCAATCAAATACCAAATCTTAAAGAATGCAATCAAAAACTTTTTCTGTTGATTGTGAAATGCTGCACCAATGAATGACAAGCTATAACCATAAGAAAAGATAAAGATGAAGTAGTCAATACAAAGATTTATACTGGTTCACTTCTCAACCTAGAGAAGCTACATCTAGTTCTTCTAACAACCATGTTAGAGTTCCACTAATAATAATCTATTTCTTACAAACTCTTTACAACTACTCTTAATCACACCAAGATCAAGAACGAGATATCTAACTCACATAGATTCTCTGCGATCAAGACATAGAGAAAAATTATCTCTACTCTTACCTCTAAAAACACCTATTCTAGAAAAGCCTTAAGAAAAATTATTGTTATTGTTACACAAAAAGGAATTCAAACGAATTTACAAACAAGTTGTATGGAAAGAAACCACGTGATGATCCACTACTTATGTATGCAAAATATTACCAAACTTGAATCAATGGTAAAAGAAAACTACTTCAGAACTTTTCTTCCAAAATCTTATTTTGAAACTTTGCCCAAAAAGAAATCATCTTTAGTAATCTTGAAGCTTGAGGATTTGTGGGACTAACACAAAATAGTACTTTGAATATTTTCTTTCTTCAGAAAGCTTATGAAAATACTTTGACAATTTGTTGTATCTTTTCAAAACACCCACCAACTATTTATAGAAAATAGTTTGTAATTGTCAGTAATCGATTAATTCACTAATGTAATCGATTAAATTCACTTATGTAATCGATTAATTACCCATTTAATCGATTAAAGCGTTCTTGAACTTTCTGAAAAAGACTTATGAGTAGGGTAATTGATTATTCGGCAATATAATCGATTATTACAGGAAGTCTTTGTTTCAAAACGCGACAAGTAATCGATTACCACCATATCGTAATCGATTATCATAGTAAGACCATTATGTGATTTTGTGTAGTGTAATCGATTACCATACTCTTGTAATTGATTAAAGTGTTCTTTAAAACTCAAGTAATATATTACCACTTGCGGGTAATAGATTAAACCAGTGAGAATTTGTTTTTCCAAAACTTAAACATGAAACACTTGGCTTTTTATGCAATCATGAAAACTTTATGTTTCAAAAAAGCTTTTTCACAAAACTTATGCTTTTATGAAAACATGAATGCAAAAACATTAATGAGCTTTATGCATGGATCATAGGAAGTTTCATCTTAGACATACACAAATTACAACTACCAATCAATTACATTGGCATGTAAAAAGCCTAAACACTTTACTGCCTAAGAGACTCAGCTTCTTGATCCTCTTGAGCTTTCCCTGACTATAACAATCTCCCCCTTTTTGGCTTTGATCATGCCAAACTTGAATTGAACATCTTGATCCTTAGTGTTCTTTTTAGGAAAGAGTTTTTAGGAACTTTTACTTGAAACATGAAAAAGAATCAGCTTCTAGCCAAGACCAAATGTCAAGTATTCTTTGCATAAACTCTATACATCATAAGCATATATATTGCTCCCCCTTTCTTATGTAATTTCATATCATGTCAGATTAAGAGCAATGTTTATTGTTTAGTTTATTCAGAGCAAAAGTTTATTATTTTTCTCCCCTTATTTTCTTTTATTCTCCTAGCACCCTGCATATGTTCCTTTTTCTCCCCCTTTTGGCTTATCAAAGACAAAATATTCCAGCAATATATTAAGCAAATGAAGATTTGAAACAACATAAAAGCAATTTTATTAATGATTCAAGGTGCAAACATGAAGGTTAAACATCAAAGATCATGGCTGAAAATGAGAAAATAAAAACAACACAACCAGAAACTAAACAAGACAACCACTAAGTTAAATATTATCAAAGTTTCTAAGACTCATTCTAGTCTCTATATTCTCCAGTCTAGTGGTGATGTCTTCTAAAGATGAATGAACATCAGTTGAACGTTCATGATGCAGAACTATCATAGCATCATTCTTTTGAATCATGAGAGATTCAAAAGGACGACATTACTGCTCAGCAGGCCCAGCTTTAGCATCTTCTTCCTCATTAGCTTCTTGATCCTCATCAGCAACTCCTTGAGGAGCTTGAGCTGCAGCCATTGTCCACCCATTTGGGATTTTCATCAATCCCAACTTGGTGAGATGCTTTATGGAGATGAAGTTGGTAATGTTGGTGGTGTTGTCAACAATCTCATTGGACACATCAATTCCAAAGTAATCAATAAACCTTGAGACCATGACAGCATGGGGGAATTGATAGCTTAGCAGCCTCTTTGACCTCATCATTGTTTCCTCAATGACTAGAACCTAATTGATTTAAGTTCCAGTTTTCATCCCATACATCAGCTGCAGATCATCATCAGTGATATGTGCATGATTGGTTGATCTAGGTGTTAGGATGTAAGTAATGATGTAGTGAAAAATCCTATCTTCTCCAATCACGTTACCAACACCCAATCTGTTTCTTATTTGAACATTTGGATTTAGCAACATACCTCTATAGGTATCCATCTTGGAGTATCCTCCAATTTCTTCTTCAAACCTCCTAACACCTATACAAGAGATGCCTGCCACTGCATTCCACACAATGTCATCAATTTCCATGGCCACTTCATTCACTTTGGAGTGGAGAACACCATCCATACTAGCATTGGCACAAGTATAGAATACTTTTACCAATTCAGGGTAAAAGGTTCCCTTCATTTCCAGCAGCTTTGTAAGGTCCTGTGCTTGCAGCATCTCAAGGAATGTGAATCCCTCAAAGAAAAACCAATCAAGCTCTAGGTATTTTGGAGGCATCACTAGCTTTGTAGCATGGAACTGCATATAATTGTTCCTTTCTACTTCAGTAGAGAACCAAGTATTTAACCTGTTCTCAACAACCTTAGAACTTTGGTCAGCTTTCCTTTTGCTGGTTTTGAGTTTCTTAGTTGCAGATGGTTGAGACATTGTGATTTAGGAATAAGGATAGGCAAAGGTTTGGTTGAAAAGAGGAAGAGGCAGAGCCAAAAGAGAACTGTTTTGCTAAATGAGAGAATGAATTTTTGGTGTGAGGAGTTTAGGCTTAGGAAATATGAATTTATAGAGTTTTTCCTAGTTTGAAATTTGAATTTTAAAATCTTGATAACAGTTATCTTGAATTCCAAGGTGATCTAGGTTCACTGAACCAGAATTTGAATTTGAATTTTGAGATAAGATGTCAGTTATTTTTCATTGATAGATATGCAAATTCGCATAAACATCATAAGTAATCAATTACAGAACCCTTGTAATCGATTATTCCAGGGTGAAGTATGCCTCTGAGCTTAGTGTAATTGATTAATTTGAGGACGTAATCGATTACTCCAAAGAGTTTTTTTAATTTGAAATAGCCCTTAAGCATCATGTAATTGATTAATACGCTGTCGTAATCGATTACTCTATAGAGTTTTTAAATCGAATTTGCCTTTAAGCATCAAGTAATCGATTAATACGTTGTCGTAATCAATTACTCCAAAGAGTTTTAACTCAAAATTGCCTTTAAGAATCATGTAATTGATTAATTCGAGCACTCGTAATCGATTACAACAGAGAATTATGCAGCATAAATAGTGTCATTTATCAGAATTCATATTTTACCCAAATGTAATGCATAATGAATTTGTGAGTTGAATTTCATGTAGTCAGACACATCATAAGCATGTTATCAGATATTAGATTCATCAATAATTCCTATCATGTTCCTAAGAGCATATAATCTATCTCTAGCAATGGGTTTAGTAAAAATATCAGTCAATTGATTATTTGTATCAATAAACTCAATTGAGTAATTACCCTTTGAATGTGATCTCTGAGAAAGTGATGTCTGATCTCTATATGCTTTGTCCTTGAGTGCATTATTGGATTCTTTGATAGGTTGATAGCACTTATGTTGTTACATAGCAAAATAATTTCTTTCAATTCAACACCAAAGTCTTGTATTTGTTGCTTTAGCCATAAGCTTTGAGCACAACAACTCCCAGCTACAATGTACTTCACCTTAGATGTTGATAGAGCAACACAAGATTGTTTCTTGTAGTGCCATGAGATTAGTGAACTTCCTTTCAAATGGCATGTTCCACTTGTGCTTTTCTTGTCTAATTTGCAGGCTACAAAATCAGAATATGAGTAACCAATTAAATTTAGTAATGCATCTTGGGGATACCATAGACTAACTTTTGGAGTTGATTTAAGGTATTTGATGATTCTCTTGACTGCTATGAGGTTTGATTATTTTGGATTAGCTTGATATCTTGCACATAATCATACACTCAACATAATATCTAGATGACTTGTAGTCAAGTACAATAGGGATCAAATCATTCCTCTGTATTTTCACTCATCAACCTTATTGCCTTTTTCATCTGAATCAAGGTAAGTTGTGATTGCCATAGGAGTTGCAACATCCTTGCTTTTCTCCATGTCAAATTTCTTGATCAATTCATTGTAGTACTTTCTTTGACTGAGAAATGTCACATTCTTCATTTGTTCCACTTGAAGTCCAAGAAAGAATGTTAATTCTCTCATTGACATTTCAAATTCATTCTGCATAGAGATTGAGAATTCCTTGCACAAGGAACTGTTAGTTGAACCAAAAATAATATCATCAACATATATTTGAACCAATAATATGCCATTGACAGATTTCTTGATGAACAATGTTTTATCCACTTGTCCTCTTATGAATGATTGACTAAGTAGAAAGTTGCTTAATATTTCATACCAGGATCTAGGAGCTTGCTTTAAGCCATAGAGAGATTTATTTTGTTTGAAAACATGATTTGGAGGTTTAAAATCAACAAAATCGGGAGTTTGATCAACATAGATTTCCTCCTCTATATAACCATTAAGAAAGACACTTTTTACATCCATTTGGAATAATTTGAAATCCATCAAATGTAACACCCTGAAATTTCGATAAATTAAAAATAGATGTTTGATGTGATTGTTGTGTTATTTGAGAAGTTTGGATTACTTGAATGATTTTTGTGTAAATTATTATTGTGCTATTGCTTGGTGTAAATGTCAAGTTATGTGGAGTTTGTTTGAGCTGCGTTGAATTGCGAGATTCTGAGTTTGACCCAAAAACCTATTTTAGTAAAATTATCATTTTGGATTGTTTAACCGTTGGATCTCCTTTAAATTTTTAAAGTAAGTCCCTAACCCAAGTATAAAATGTTTGACCGTTGGGATTGATTAAATAACATCTTTAGAGTGAGATAATAATTTTTCACTAAAACAAATATTTTAAAATTGGATCAACTTCCCCAGGCGAATTTTGCAGGCATTTTTGCTCGCCTGGGCGAGTGAAGTCGGTTTTATATACGGAAATCAGCGTCCAGACCACAAAAATGGAGGATTTGTCTTCTCCCAAAGCTTCCCCAACCTCTCACCATCACTCTCCACCACCCAAGGCCACCGGTGACCACCACGGGCCGCCGTTGCTTGTCACGAGACCACCGCACAGAGAGGAACCTTTTAATGGGAGCGAAATATTTGAAACTCTTCTCGAAGTTTCAGTAGAGAACGGAGCTTCCAAATCTTTCTTTCTTGGTTTCCTTGAGGTAATCTTAGTTTCTTTTGTCTTCTCCTAGCTAGTTTAAGCTTCTCTTAGTGTCTCTTATGTTTTGGGTACCGTTGTTGGGAGTTTTACACTTCCTTTGAAAAACCCTTTGAAAATGAGATGTTGTAAAAGTCTCTTTTTTATGAATTTGATGTCATTTCTGTGATCATTGTTGAATCTCGATCACATTGGTGTGATTGAAATTTCAAAATGATGTCTTTTGATGTGAATTCCCAAAACACCGTTTAGCCCCTTTTCGATTTGAGTGGGTATTTGACCCCAAATGTTAATATTGATCTTACCTTGGAAATCTATACTAAATTATCTTCAATTTGGTATGTAGAACTCTGCGTTCAGACAAGCACGCATATTTGAAGAATCGCGAAACAACACCGTTAGGTTGTAATAGGGAGAACTGCTAGTTAGGTAAAAGGAGTTTATTATTTAGTTATAGTTTTGGTACCATAGTTGGGAGCCAGGGAGTCCAACTATGAGGATATCTGCATGTCCCTGTTGTGTGCTGGTTTTTAAGAAAAACTAAGTTTTTAACTAATGGGATGCAATGTATTTATGATTGATGTGTGTTTGTCCCTATGTGTGTGCTTGTTTTCAAGACAAATCATGTTTTTAACTAATGGGATGCGGTAAAATTATTATTGATGGATAAAACTGTGAATGATGTTGTTGTAATTGATTGCATTTTGGGAAAAGTCTTAATTACAGAGGAGACTCTGCCTAAAATTTTATAATATGTTTTCCTATTTAAGTCTTTATCAAATCTTTAAATGGACATAAGAGAGTGTTTTCTATATTGTAGTCCTCCTCTTTAATTTAGAATTTTCCTAAAATACCAGTCTCATGGTAATATGGATTATGGATGGATGAGGTGATATTGATGTCATTGATAATGTTGAAATGAGATGTTATTGATGTGTTGGTGATGATTGAATGAGATAATGATGATGTATAAATGATATAATGATGATGTGGTTTATGATGTTTAAATCAAATGATGATGAATGGTTGTTGATGTTGAAATGAGATGAAGTTGATGTTTAAGAGGATAATGTTGCAATAAGATGAATTTGATATATATGATGATGATATTAAGATGATGTGATGTGTATGTACATTGATATCCATGGGGGTGCATGATTGGTCATCCTTGTGGGGAAGGATTTATTCCTGGCCATGATTATGCATTGATGGTGCCCATGGTTGTCATTATGTGATGTGGATATACATGGATACCCATGGAGGTGTATGGCTGGTCATCCTTGCGGGGAATGATTTGTTCCTGGCCATGGTCATACATTGATGGTGCCATGGTTGTATGTTGTGTATATACATGTGGAGTGCAGTGACCGGTTTGTTATTCTTGCGGGGAAGGATTTGTTCCTAGCCACAGTCAATGCATCAGTGAGCCCACATTGGTGTATTATGTATGTATATGGGAGGGGGTGTATGACCGGTCATCCTTGCGGGGAATGATTTGTTCCTGGCCATGGTCATACATTGATGATGTCCATGTTTCATACTTCATGTGCATGGATGGAAATAGAATGAAGGCACGCGGGTACTTGTGGGTTTCAGTGGGCTGAAAATGCAAGTACTAAGGGATCATCAGGTTTGGAATTCCCTAGCGACGTTGGTTGATCACTGGGTGGGAGAATGACCAATGCACGATAGGGTGGCCCTGGTAGGCAATGAATCATTTTTCCTGTGAGAGGCTATTTCCGGGATTTGGTATCACATTGCATGCTGATAGATGAGTCAGGTGCATGAATCATTCTATACATGATTGTTTGAGTTGTGAAATGCATTGGATGATTCGTTTGTTAAGTGTGTATTGGAATCATGGATTTTTGTTAATGATTGTGGTGGGTAATGTTGTTTCCTTCCCAATTGCTGCTATGTGATGTTTGTTGGTTTTATATAATAAACTCACCCTTCCATTTATTGTACCGTGTGGTTGGTACTTGTGATGATCGCGAACTTTCGTTCGTGTGAGTAGATGAGCAGCAGTAGGTGACCTTGGAGGAAGATCTTCTTTTTGGTTGGAGCTGCCAAGCCAAAGTGATGTCATTGGATTTCTTTTTCGAGAAAGAGTTATGTTTTGTTAATCAACTATTTCTTAGTTAGTTCTTTGACATTTTGTTAGATATGTAATTTCAGGTGTATATACATGTAAAACTAAAGAAAACTCTAACATATGGATGACATGTACTGATTTAATATATATGTACATGTGTTTAATTAGGTAATTGTTATATGTGTATGATAATTGTATTATCGCAAAAAATTTACCATCATTTTCATAATCAAATTAATAAAGTTTTAATTAAAAGTTAAATTTTGTACGGTAAGAGTTAATGATATAGTAGCGATGAGGCGGGTCGTTACATCAAATATGCAAATGCAAGCAGCAATTTAATGACTTCCAACCTTACTACTGGAGCATAGGTTTCTTCATAGTCAATGACTTCCTCTTGGTTGTAACCCTTTTCAACCAATCTAACTTTATTTCTGACTATTATGCCACTTTCATCAAGTTTGTTCCTAAAAACTCACTTGGTGCTTATTGGCTTATGAGAAGGAGGTCTAGGAACAAGTTCTCATACTTCATTTCTCTTGAACTGATTAAGTTCATCATGCATAGCAAGCATCCAATGTTCATCAAGTAATGTTTGATCAATATTCTTATGTTCAATTTGAGAAACAAAAGTCATATCACAACATAAATTCCTGAGAGAAGATATGGTAGATACTCCCTTAGTTACTTCACCAATAATGTTGTGAAGGGAGAGATCTGTATTTGTTCTCCCGTCCTTAGGCTTTTGAGTAGGTGTTGAAGGATCAATTTCTTCATTTGATTCATCCTTTTTCTTCTCATTTGATTCATTGATTTTGATATAATCTTTTATTGGTCCTGCATCATTATCACAACTATTTTCCTCTTTTGAGGAGTTAGATTCATCACAAGGAAAATAGCTTCATCAGCCTTTGCATCAAATTTGCCAAGAGACTCATTTACATTGTTTAAAATAAAACATTTACAACCAAAAACTCTAAGGTGTGAAATGTTTGGTTTTCTACCTTTTTATAGTTCATAAGGAGTTTTCTTTAATATGGGCCTTATGAGTAATCTATTCAAAGTGTAACAAACGGTGCTCACTGCATCAGCTCAAAAATGTTTTGACAAATTTGTTTCATTAAGAAGAATTTTTGCTCCTTTTTCAAGAGATTTATTTTTCCTCTCCACAACACCATTCTGTTGAGGTGTTCTTGGAGCTGAAAAATTATGGTCAATTCCATTTTCTTCACAGAACTATTCAAAATGCTCAATTTGGAATTCACCACCATGATCACTTCTTATTGAGATAATTTTGCAACCTTTTTCATTTTGAACAAGCTTGGCTAATTTTCTGAAGGCATTAAAAGCATCACTCTTGGATTTTAAAAACAAAGTCCATGTGAATCTTGAGTAGACATCAACTATTACAAACCCATAGTAATTGCCACCTAAGCTCATAGTTCTTGAAGGACCAAACAAATCCATGTGAAGCAATTCAAGAGGTCTTAAGGTGGAAACAAAGTTTTTATTTTGAAAAGAGATATTTGTTTGTTTCCCCTTTTGACAAACATCACAAAGTTTGTCTTTTTCAAACTTAAGTTTAGGTAAACCAATAACTAAATTTTTTCTAATGAGCTTGTTCATGTGATGCATGTTAATGTAACTAGCTCTTCTATGCCATAGCCATGATTCATCAATCTTACTTATTGGGTAGTTAATATTATGAATGAATGCATGTTCTATAGAAAGCAAGTAGATGTTTCCCTTTCTTTTTCCTACATGAATAACCTCACCAGATTGGCCATCACATATCAAGCAACAATTATCATTAAATGATACCTTTAATCCTTTATCACACAACTAACTTATACTCAGAAGATTGTGTTTTAGGCCTTCCACATAAAGTACATTTCTGATTTTGGTTTTAAAGTTGTCACCAATATTGCATTCTCATATTATTTTTCCTTTATTGTTGTCTCCATAGGTGACAAATCCTTCATCCTTTAAAGTCAGATTTGTAAGCATGGACTTGTCACCAGTCATGTGTCTAGAACATCCACTGTCTAAGTACTATAATGATGCTTTAGCTCTAAGACACACCTGCAACAATCAAATCAAGTAGCAAAGAAAGGTACCCAATTAAGGTTGGGTCCATAAGGTTAGCTACTTTTCTTTTTTTCTTAGGAACCCATACGCAATCTCCATTAGGCACATAGAACCTTCTAGCATAACACTTATGAGATGTGTGACCTTCCTTCATGCAGTAATGACTTATAACAAATTCTTATCTTCCTTCAAAATGAGCCTTTTTAGTATGCTTTATTTTTTAAATCCTTTTTCTATTCATCTATTTTGGAGGTACAAACTATGTGTTTTCAAAAGGTTTTGTTTGATGTTTGTAACCCAACCCAGATGTATCTCCAACATGCTTTTTCACACTTAACATTTGATGCAAACTACATTTTTCTCGATAAAGCTTTTTTAGGAGATCTACCAAGTATGAGTTTTCACTTTGTAAAGTCATGCATTTTTCAAGTTGTCTCCTTTCGAATTCATCAAACTCTTTTTGCAAAGATTTATTTTCATTTACTTTTGAAGAGGAATAAGCACACACACCCATTTGCTTTGTAGCTTGAAACAAGTTTCTCATTCTCTTCTTTCAATTTACAAAGTTCAGCTTACATTGAAGCAAGTTTAATGGTATGCCATCTAAGGTTACCTTTTAGCTTATCGTTGGAGATTGTAAGTTTTTGAGCCTCCTCATGCATTTCATAGAAAGCATTAACAAGTTGATCAAGTTCAGGATTTACTTCTGATTCAACACATGAGTCATCGTCATCAATTGTTGAAGTTAGGCAGACGTTTGCTTCTTCATTTTCACTTGATGATTCAAAAGTTGTTGAAGCCTCTTCTTCCTATGCAATGTAGACTTTCTTTGATTTTCCATCTTTCTTTTCTTTCTTTTCACCTAACCGCTTCATCAAATATATAGGACATTCAGATTTGATGTGGCCTTGCTTACCACATTCAAAGCAGTTGTAATTGGTGTTGTTGTTGTTGTCACTCTTTTTATTGAACTTGGTGAACTTTCTGTTCTTGTTTCTCTTCATGAATTTACTAAACCTCTTGACTATCAGGTTCAGATTCTCATCACCATCATTTCCACTTAAGTCATCATCTTTCTCAACATTTAAGGATGCAGCTTTCAAGGCAATACTCTTCTGCTTTTTGTTTGCATCTTTTGCATGTGTTAGTTAAGACATTTCTAACTGATACTCAAGTAACTTACCAAATAGTGCAACCATAGGCATCTTTGATAGATCTTTAGATTCCTTGATCACTATCATCTTTGGTTGCCATTGTCTTGTTAAGCATTTCAAGATCTTGATGTTTAGTTCCTCAGCATCAAATGTTTTTTCAAGACCAAGAAGATGATTAACGATATATGTGAATCTGGTTTGGAGTTGAGAGATGTTTTAAGTTGTGTTCATCTTGAACATCTCATACTCATGAATCAAGGCATGTTTTCTTGATCTTCTAACTCTATATGTTCCTTCATGAGTAATTTCTAGCATTTCTTACATCTTCTTATCACTCTTGCACCTAACAGTCCTGAAAAATTCATCAGACAATAATGCAGAGGTTATCATATTCTTTGCTTTGAAATAGTATTGAACTACCCTCTTTTCTTCGTCTGTCATTTCATCTCATTCTTTAGGAATCATTTCATTATCAACAGTTTTGATTGGAATCAAAGGACCTTTTTCTATTGCATTCCATGCACCAAGGTCATTTGATTGAATGAAAATCTGTATTCTATTTTTCCAAAAACTAAAGTGTTCTCCCTCAAACATTGGAGGACGATTGAGGGAGGCACCCTCCTTGAAGGTAATTTATGTGGTATTCATTTTCCTTGAAAAAAAGATAGTAATCTTGAGTAACACACAAAAACCTGTTGTTGATACCAGTTGAAAACAATATAAATAGGGCACAAGAACTAAGAAGAGGGGGGGTGAATTGGTTGATCTTAGCCAATTAAAAATCTTAAACAATCAAAGTTAAAAGATTTATCACAAAACAAGCTAAGAAAGCTTTCAACCAATCAAACACCAAACCTTAAAGACTGCAATCAAAAACTTTTTCTGTTGATTGTGAAATGCTGCACCAATGAATGACAAGTTATAACCACAAGAAAAGATAAAGATGAAGTAGTCAATACAAAGATTTATACTGGTTCACTTCTCAACCTAGAGAAGCTACATCCAGTTATTCTAACCAACAAGTTAAAGTTCCACTAATAACAATATGTTTCTTACAAGCTCTTTACAACCAATCTCAATCACACCAAGATCAAGAACGAGATATCTAACTCACATAGATTCTCTATGATCAAGACATAGAGAAAACCTATCTCTACTCTTACCTTTAGAAACACCTATTCTAGAAAAGCCTTAAAAAAATCTATTGTTATTGTTACACAAAAAGAAATTCAAATGAATTTACAAACTAGTTGTATGGAAAGAAACCACCTGATGATCCACTACTGATGTATGCAAAAGATTACTAGACTTGAATCAATGGTGAAAGAAAACTATTTCAGAACTTTCCTTCCAAAATCTTATTTTGAAACTTTACCCAAAGAGAAATCATCTTTAGTAATATTGAAGCTTGAGAATTTGTAGGACTAACACAGAATAACACTTTGAATATTTTCTTTCTTCAAAAAGTTTATGAAAATACTTTGACAATTCGTTGTATCTTTTCAAAACACCCGCTAGCTATTTATAGAAAACTGTTTGTAGCTGTCAGTAATCGATTAATTCACTAATATAATCGAACTTATGTAATCGATTAATTACTCATTTAATCGATTAAAGTGGTCTTGAGCTTTTTGGAAAAGACTTATGAGCAATGTAATCGATTATCACAGGTAGTCTTTGTTTCAAAACATGCCAAGTAATCGATTACCACCATATCCTAATCGATTATCACAGGAAGACCATTTTGTGATTTTGTGTAGTGTAATTGATTACCATACTCTTGTAATCGATTAAAGTGTTCCTTAAAACTCAAGTAATATATTACCACTTGCGGGTAATAGATTAAACCAGTGAGAATTTGTTTTTCCAAAACTTAAAATGAAACACTTGGCTTTTTATGCAATCATGAAAACTTTATGTTTCATAAAAGCCTTTTCACAAAACTTATGCTTTTAAGAAAACATGAATGAGCTTTTTGCAATGCATCATAGGAAGTTTCATCTTAGGCATACACAAATTACAACTACCAATCAATTGAATTGGCATGTAAAAAGCCTAAACACTTTACTACCTAAGAGACTCAACTTTTTGATTCTCTTGAGCTCCCCCTGACTTTAACACTCCTCACATGCTTGAATAATGTCGTTGAAAAAGTCAGTCTCTATTGAAATAAATTCCTTCAATGATGTATAACTTAGGCAAAACAAGTTCCATAACAAGTTCTCGAATCTTGTTTCATATATTAATCCCTTTCTAATACACTTTTCTAGTTTTCTCAAAACAAGTTCATCAAAATCATATATAAGTTCCATAACTTAGGCAAATTTTACACTATAATATCTTACCTTTTTGATAACATAATATTTTTGTAGCAATTGTTTGGATGTTACAATAATATCTTAACCTAATTAAAGGGTTGCACATCAAATTGCACTTTAACTTGCTACGTGGTGGGAATGCTTACTTCCATTATTGTTGGTCTATATGTTTTTAAGTACTATCCATTTATTAAACCAATATAACTATTTGCATTTACTTCTCGAATTGCATAAGCATTTCCCAAAAAAACTTTTTCACTAACATATAGTCCATTCCAATTTGGAGACCATTTACCAAGAACTTTTGATTTCTTATTCATTGGTAATATAACTTTCTAAACCAAATCTCCAATTCAAAAAGATATTTTCGTCACTTTTTAAATTCACTTTTTTCTTTGTCTTAGGTAAAAATTTGTTTTAATGATTTTTTTATAGTTTTTCAACAAAAAAACAGGTCATTCTGACCAGAGCTCTAGAGGCCCAAAATCAACATAATGTTTTGGAAGGAGAAATGCAAAAATTGAAGATAAAAGCTAGGAAAATCAAGAGTAAGATATTTTTCAATGATAAATTAGCTGAAGAAGAAGATAATTACTTGAATTAATTAGATATATTCTTTGTTTGTAATTTCTTGTGATTATCTCCTTAATTAAACCCAACTACAATTCTATAAATAGGAGACTAGGCATTCATTGTAATAGTGTAGAAGTCTTGAATAGTTCTTAGAATTATATTTTAGACTTCTACCTACTAGACGCCTCCATTATTCCATTAGGCACTCTAGGTTTCATTATATTATTTTTATGAGTGCAATTCCTTCCACCTAGGAGAGGAAAGGATGAACCTTCTTTCGCTTCAATACTTCATCTTGAGTTCTTTATTTGTTTCCGTACTTAATGCTTTTATTTGATTGATCATCTTATAGATGAGTTCAGGAATTGACTTGCACTTTGGGGAGCCTTATTGAAACCCGAACATGAATCAATTACTTAATTAGGATTATCTCTAGCAATAGAATAATCTTGGTTAAGCCTCATTAATTCTTGACCATTAGTGTTGATTGCTTGTATCGGTATATCCAAGGGATTGGATATCGAGCAAGTAGTTTAGAATTTGCAACCATGCAGGAGTTGTGGTAGAATACATCAGTGAATTGGGGATGAGCAAGAGAGATGAGTAGAAGATTGTGAAGTTATAGTGGATCGAGCGAATTCCAAGTTCAAACCTAGACATTCATTTATCAAGATCAATGTCACCATCCAAGTCTAGTATTTCTATCTTTGCTTAATTATTTTATTGTCATTTAATTTTTATTGTAATTTATTTTATGTTATTTATTTTTTGAAAATCATAAATCATAAAACAAAAAATATAAAAATCTAGTTCTTAGTTAAATAATTACATGAAATCCTTCCTTTATTCCTTTGGGAGATGACCTGGGCGATAGTTCAGTTACTACATCATGATTGAGTTACACTTGGCCTATAAGTTGAATCTAACATGAAATAAAACCCTAAAAATATTCAACTCATCATACATCATATCCCAATAATCTTGGATGAGAATTTAATTCTGCCTTTGAATTTGAATCAAATTCAAATTTATTTTGATAGGCAAAATTGCTTCATGCCCATAAACCAATTTAATAGGAGTAACTCCAATGGCCCCTTTTGGCGAATTTCGATCAGCTCAAAGAACTTGATCTAAACTTTCATGCCAACTCCTGGGTTTTTGGCCAATGTGTTTCTTAATCAAGCCTATCAAAATCTTATTTATGGCTTTGACTTGGCCATTTGCTTATGCATAATAAGGAGTAAAAGTTAATAACTTGATTATTCAAGAATTGGCATATTGAACTACTTTTCTACTAGTAAAAAAGATGCCTTGATTTGTTGTAAGTGTCTTAGGGATTCCAAACTGAAAAATAATATTTTGTTTTATGAATTTTATTATGTTCCCTTGATCATCAACATCTCTCAAAGGAATAGTTTCTACCCACTTGGTAAAATAATCCACTGCAACCAAGATATACCTATGTCCTTTCGAGGAAGGTGGATGAACTTGACCTATCAAATCTAATGTTCATCCTCGAAAAGGCCAAGGTTTTATTACAAAATGTAACTCATTGCTAGAACTTGTTGTGTGGGACCATGTTTATGACATTCTTCACATGATTTTGCATAATTAATGCAATCATTCAAAATAGTTGTCCAATAATAGCCTTGTCAAAATAACATTCATTTAACTTTCTCACCAACATGGTGAAAACCACAAATTACTTTTCATGCACTTAAATTTATAAGTTAATTGATTGATGACTAATTCAGAATCCCCTCTAATCAATACATGTTTTGCACCTAGATTCAATAATGTTTCTAAACCTATTATTAAAGTCTCATATTTTGCTTCATTATTGGAAAAAAAGGTTGGATTTTGAAAAGGATTTTCATAGGTGTATTATTTGGAGAAATTAAAACGGCATCAATCCCAACACCATCTACATGTTTCGAACCATCGAAAAATAATACCCAAGGTTTAATTCATAAATAACATTCCAATATTTCTATGTTTGAATGATCAGCCAAAAAATATGCTATAATTGGGCCTTTAATATTTTTTCAATGGTACAAAGGTAAGTGTGAATTTTGTTAGTGAAATGGTCCATTTCCCTATTCTATTATGCAAAATAAACTTGGACAACATAAACTTGACAATATTATTATGAAACAATACTTGAACATTAAAAGACTTTATATAATATTTGAGTTTAGTACAAGAGTAATATAAGCACAAACACAATTTTCTATAACGCTATATCTAATTTCAACATTGTTGAGAACTCGACTAAGATAATAAATAGCACATTCTATGCCATTATCATCTTCTTGCACCAGCATGCTTGCAATAGTTGAATCTAATGTTGAATATACAATTTCAAATTTTTTCCTTTCATAGGAGCTACTAAAACTGGTGGATTAGCAAGATATCTCTTGATGTCATCAAAGGCTTCATGGTGTTCTTTTCCCATCGAAATTCATCTTCATCTTTTAATATGAGTAAAGGTGAAAACACTTTAATTTTTCCTAACATATTAGAAATGAATTTTCTAAGAAAATTCACTTGACCTAATAATGACTGAAGTTGTTTCTTATTCTTTGGAGGGGAAGTCTCCAAAAATGGCTTTTGCCTTATTTTAATCTACTTCAATTCCCTTTTGATGGATAATAAAACCCAAGAATTCACCTGTAGAGACACCCAAAACACATTTCAATGGATTCATTTTCAATCCATGTTTTCTCATTCTTTCAAATGATGATATTAAATATTCTAGATGAATGTATTTCGATTCAGATTTCAATACAATGTCATATATAAATACTTGCATAAATTTTCCAATTAAATCATGAAAAATACGATTCGTTGCTCTTTGATACGTTGCACCAACATTTTTTTAACCAATTGACATTACTATCCATTCATATGTTTCTAATGCCATTGGGCATCAAAAAATAATTTTAGATATATCATTTTCAGCAATATATATTTGATTATATCTTGAATAACTGTCTAATAAACTTAAAGTCGCATTGCCTACTGTTGAATCAACTAACATATCAACAACTGGCATAAAATATTCATCTTTAGGTGTTGTTGCATTTAAGTCTCTAAAATCTATACACACAAGTGTAACGCCTCCTTTTACTCTCTCGTGCTTGATTGATTTTAAATGAAATCCCATTTCCAATTTGTATTAGAATTATCTTAGTTATAAATTTCATGAAAATTCTTTTCGCTTTGCTTGCAAGTTCTCCTAGTTGTCCATATCATAAACGAATTCTCTCTCTCCACGGGTTTAATTATAAGAATAAAGCACAGTCCAACAATACAGTCCAAAGTATAGTTCATTATACAGTCCCAAATACATGCCAACATAAAATTCAACCAATTTAATTCTAGTACAACTCATCAATACATCTTCATCATCTTTTCTTCATAGTCATCCACTGCTTTACTGTTTCTCTGCTCGCCCAAATAAATTGGGGTCATCACAGGTGTCAACCACAGACACAAAATAGTGTAAGTTTATGACAAACACAGTTTGAATAAAACATACATAAAAGAATATATACACAAATAGTTATAATGATATTTATAAATTAACAAACACGCATGATATACCCACAGATTAAATTACACCATCTACGCAGCACACAGATTAAATCATATCATCCATACACAAATATACATCATACTCATCAACAGACACCCTTTCCTTATACTCATCATGTGATGCATGCTCATCTTCTTTATATGATGCATGATTGTCTCAACACCTCATCATCAAATGGCCATAGTCAAGATAGCTCCACCCTCTCTCAGTGGAACGAACCTATCCATCAAGTCAGGGTAGCCCAGTGGCGCATAGGAATGTCACCTCCACCCATGTGATCATCATGGTGGTGTGGTCCTCACTGTCTCAACTACCCCCTAGCTCATCATTATAGAACGTATGGACTCGGTTTAGCTATCTGACAAACACCTCTTTTCAAGGATCAACATCACAGGTAAATCCCCGCCATCCTTATGCATATGAAAACTCTATGAAACTCATCCACATGTAATATCAAGTCCCATGTCAGTGGCCTACCAGAATTTATCCGATCAGTCAGGGTACTCCAGTGTTTTCTAGGTTCTCACTTACACGAACACTTTCATGCTTAGTGATTCCGTACTGCAAGATGCACCCCCTAGTTCATCTGAACGCACGGGTTTCATTCTGATAACCAACTGACATACAACTTTTTACGATACCCATGAGATGGTTTCATTTATAACAATCCATTCATCTTCATCACATCTTTTCTCATCACTTATCAATATCAACATAATACACAACTTAACTTATTTCTCATACACCATACATCATACAACCATTTAAAGTTCATCAAGATTCCAGAATCATCAAGCAACACATGAACTTTCTAAGAATTGATAGAACACTCAACAACACATGTTTATAAACATTTCTTTCAACATCACAACACTTGAACCATTTTTATCTCTTTTCATAAAATACTTTAAAGAAAGCTTTATTTAATATTAATCTTTATATTGTCCAACATAATAAACATAGGTTCAACATAATTCTAGTATCACATCAAACATACTCAAGGTTTTTATTTTAACAAACTATATCACTTTAGTACTCCGCTTTAATAAAACATTCAAACTATAGAAACCATTTACGTAATTACCATTGAAAGCAACTCGTTCTTTTAAAAATAGTTATAATACATGTAGATTCAAGTCAACATAATTTTAGCATCAATTAAATATATAAACTCAAGAAATCATAGAATACTTTTTAATCAAACATATACTTGTAACAAAATATTCTACTATACTTCTAAACAATTATTTTCTTGGAAATAATCATAAAACATATCGTTGTAAGTCATTTTAACGTTCATTAATTAAGTTAGATTCAAGTTATATATTCAACAATTATTTATAAAACTAAAATCAAGTTATTTAATTGAATAACCATTCATATAGAAATTTTTGGTTCTTTGAGGCAATTCATCAAATACCTAGTCTACAAAGCTTAATTCTTCATGAAATCAAGTAAGAATTCTCATGTAATTAATATTCAAACTTGGCTTATCATAAACTTCCCCATACCTTGCTTTCTTTAAGCTTTTTGGACAACTTTCCTCCTTTGAGATTGAATGATTCTTGCTCCTAGGATTGCTAGTGTTTCACGTGAACTTCCAAGACATAAGCTTTTATTTTTTGTTCTAAGTAAAAGGTGGGATTAAGATGAAATGAAATGAACAAGCTTTAGAGTGGGATTTTGCACGTTTGGCTTCCCTTTGGGCAGCCAAATTTTCGGTCCTTATTCCCTTTTATAGGGTGCTTTAGCTTGATTTTTCTACAAATATCCTTCATGGTCATAATGACTAGCTTTCCTTGTGGCTTCACCTTATTGGCTAATTAATTTGCACCATCCAAGTGGCTTGATTCATGAAAATTCCACACCTTTCTTTGGCTGTCTTGTTTTGCACGTATACTAGCCAAGCTAAGGTGCATTCCCTTTGGTTTCTTCCTTTTACGTGAGATAGCTTAGGCTTAGTAGATTTTTGTTGCATTATTTCCAAAATCATGATTAGTTAGCTTTCCAAATGGTCCAATTACAAAGTTCCTAGCTTATTAGCCATACAAGTGTCTTAAGTCTTGATTTTTCTCAAGTTTTCTCCATTTGCTCGTGGAGTTCAAGGCTTGTAGGTCAAGTCTTCAAGTGCTTTTCATGTGGAATGCTAGCTTAGTCATAAAATCTCTCCCCAAAACCCGTGTTATAAAAATACTCATTCTGAATTCGTTAACCGTTGGATCTTCTTAAACTTTTAAAGGAATACTCCTATCCCATATATATAACGTTTGACCGTTGGGATTTTTTAAATAATATCTAGATCTTTCTCCGTGCCTATAAGAGTCAAGGAGGAAGTTCTCTTCAACAAAAAAAATCTTCCTAATGCTATCATTGCTAACTTTCCAATAGGTTTCATTTGATTGGCTAATCTTTTCCTCCTTACAAGTGGCCTCATCTTGAAACTTATTGTATTATTTTCCAATCTCACGTAGCCTCCCTTGGTCTAGCCTTCCCAATTTCGGTTTCTACTCCTTGGAAGTGCAAAATATTTCTTAAAACCATAATTACCTTATTTTCCATTTGCTTGATTTTCATTGGCTATTGAATCCTTATCTTCCAAGTGTCTAATTTCCACATTCTTCTTCATGTTATACGTAGGATTGCTAGCTTGAAGAGTAATCTTCACAAGTATTTTCATTTTACACATAGAATAGCCTAGGTTTAGTGGATTTTATGCTTTTGTTACCAAGTAATTTTATCTTGCTTCTTATTGGTCCATCTTGCTTGGATTCTTAAAATTATTAAACTAACTTATTTAGAACACTGATTCTTCCCATATTTAAGAGAAAATTCCATAGATTATGTTCATACTTTACTTATAATTTTTCTGATGTCTGAGGTAGTTTAGATTAAGCTCTTTTCAACCTATCTTCCAAAATTCGTAGAAATTCTATTTTAGGGTTCTCTGCCCTCAACCTTGCTGATAATTTGTTATCTAAAAGTATTTTATCCTATACTCAGGTTCCCACAAATTTCTAAAGTCATCTTGGTCATTTTTGACATAAGGGTATTTTGGTAATTTCACCACTCACACTAGGGGTATAATCGTCATTTCCAAAAATGTTCAAGATATCTCTATAGTTGTCACCCTAAGGGTATTCTTGATCATTTCCAGAACATCCAAGGGTCTTTATAAGATTTTCTCCTTAAAATGTCTTGCTAAACTACCTAGGGGTAATTTAGTCATTTACAAAATATCCAGGGGTATTTTCGTCATTTTCCTAGATCCTTCCGTATTGCCTCTAATTAACATTTTACCCTAGTAATTGACTGTGATTCCAAAATTTTGGGGTGTTACAACAAGCATTTTCGCATTCAGACATTTTCTCATTCCTTTTAATCGCAGGAGCTAAATTAGAAATCCAGTCAACATACCTTGTAGTTCGAATGAAATTGACCTTTAATAGCCTTTCTATCTCTGCTTTGATGGCTTCCATGACATTGAGAGCAAATCTTCTTGATGCCTGCTTCACTGTTTTTTTCCTTCATAGATAGACAATTTGTGTTCTACCAATTCTATACTAAGTCTAGGAATATCTTCATAATCCCATGCAAAACAATCCTTGAACTCATGTAATAGAGAAATTATGTTTTTTGGAAGCCTAATATCTATCGGTTTACTAACATATGTAGGCTTTCGATTTTCTTTAGTCCTCAGGTTTATTTCTTCCAGCGGATCTTGGGATTCCATCTTTTTTAATCATGAGGACAATAATTTCTCAAAGCCTAAAGGTGAATTGTCATAAATACAGTCTAATTTTAATTCCTCATGTTTTCGCTCGAAAACATATTTTGATTTTTCTTTATCATCCAACATTTTTCTTCTTTTCTTTGATGGCATCAATATCCATCTTTTCATTCTTTTCTTTGATGGCATTAGTATCCATTTTTCTTATTTTCTTTGATGGCATCAGTATCCATACTTTCCTTGATTTCGTCAGTCGTAGAAGTCGTTTCTTTGACTTTGACGACCACTGCTTGTTTCTTGTTATTGGCTATGTAAGCTGACAATCGAGCCATGAAGCTCAAATATGCTTATGAGGAAGTCACAACTCTTCAATCTTGGTCATTTTTTCAATAACCTTGCTGGTTAACAGGAAACCTCTAGTTGCATCCTAACAAAAGAACTTATTTTTTTCATCACCTGACTTACTGTTCACATAGAACAAATCTTGAACTTTGAATGGAGTAGTTCTTACCATTGCGTGGTCACTTTCATTTGCAAAGGTAGCATAGAATCCATAGGATGAGTGATCATTTTCCACCATTTCAAGTTTTTCAACTTTTTTCCAAAAGAAAAGTTTTTGATGAACTGTTGATGGAACTGCTTCTACTCCATGTATCCACTCTAGGCATGGCAATGGAACTTGACCCCGTGGGGACCAAACCAAACCCGCCCTGACTTTGATAGGGAAAAACCGCGTTGATCAGGTTCAGGATCAGGTTTTCCCCGATAACCAACAGTGGGGGAGGGGGCGGGTATGGGAAATGTGATACCCGCCAGACCCCAACCCCAAACCCGCCCCAATACTAAAAACCCTACATTAGAAACCTAAAACGTTTATGTCGCACCTCTTCAGACCTCAGGCCTCACTTCTCACTTGTAAGCTCTCGTGAGTCTCTCCTCTCCTCCCTTCCGTCACTGCCTCACTGATGCTAACCACTCTTCAATCTTCCTTCACAGTCACAGAGCACCCTGCACCCACTTCACTTTCTCTTTCACCTCTTCCCGTGACTCTATGTTACAATCTTGTTCTCATAGGTTTTTTTACAAATTTGAACTCGTTCTAAACTCGATTTTAATCACCCTAAGTTTTTGAACTCGTTGTCTCTGAAATCTATAGGTTCTTTCTTGTATTGGAGCTTCACAAAAGACTTTTCATTCAACGAGGTGATTTTGTTGACTTAGGACTCATGACTTTGGCCAGTTTTTCATTCTCACAGATTAAAAGGTATTGGTTTAATTTATGAATTATTCTTTTGTGAGTCAAAATTTCAGCTCCTAGTGGTAGATTTGCTAAGTTTTTGTATTACAAAATAGGAGTTTTGGTTTTGAAAAGTAGAACCTCTCACAATTTTATCATATGGTTTACAGTATGTTGAATTAAGGTGCTTGAGGAGGCACCCATGCAATGTGCTCTGTAAATTTTCTTTGGTTGTTGATGGAAAAACCTAGTAATATAAAAGAAAATAAATAGAAAACCTATATTGATTCCAACTACATTGTTCCTCTTGTTTTTATAGATTTTTATTTATAATAAAGGCACACTTTTACTATTTCTTCCATAACTTACGTGCTAGGAGTTGAGCAGATGCATCTTTGCACCTTGTTACTAGGTTATAAAGGTCATCGAAAAACACAAATCAATTGATAATGTTTGATATTGACCCTTTTGGATAGTATCTTGGTACATATGACCAGTTATCTTCTTGTTTGAGCATTCCTATTATCTAGCAATATCAATTATTTCCAATTAATATCCAGTTTTTGTTTTTAAATTATTATATTTTCATTAGTTTTTGGTTACAGGATGGTAACAAATATATAATCTCCAAACTGGGCAGTGGGTGTCAAGTTTTGAGGTTGCTTTAGGTACTTAAATTCTGTACTCTTGAAAGATGCTGGTTGGACAAAGTTTTGTTGTCCATTATTATTTATGCATTTGAGGGCATGTTCTTTTAATCTGGTTACTTCAATTTTTAATAAATAGATTGATATCAATATCATTTAGAAACATATGATGGGATATAAGTACATTACTAGTGTTTAGTTCAATCCAGTTATACTGGTTTCTAATATTGTTGGAAATTTTAATTGTATTTAATATTAATCGATTTATAGAATTTATATAATTGAGCAATTCTTTGGTTATCTATATCCTTTTGTAAAAAAAAAATGTTATTTGTGTCCTTACAGGGAATAACAAAATACTTCACTTGCAATCTCTTTGTATCTCTATCATCTATGGTCATGTATGAGTTATATATGCAGATTTCTATGTTCTATTGCCAACTAGGTTCTAAGTTGCTTTATGTATTCATTTTTTGTCTAGAACTCAAACACACTGAATTGTTAACATTTGACATAATTATCTGCCTAGAACTCAACCGTCTATTATTACTCCCAAGCATTAGTTGCAGCTACGTATTCTATAATATGTTTATCTTCTGACTTTACATGGACTGACCTTGAATTTATATAACTCTTTCCTATTTGAAATGTGTCTCTAAGTTCTTCATTTCCTAGCTTTTTATTATCTACTTTAGTTTTTTATTGTTTCAGTCTAGCTTATTCAGAGTTGTCAAATCTTTTCTTTGACAAAGTGCTACTTTTCTTTTATCAAAATAAGTTTTTCTAACTTTTACACATAGGCATCATATCCTTACTTGCAATTTCTTCTTCATGTTTTGGTCTTTTCAATGTAACTCATTCAGATTTTTCTGTTGTTATCTTTCACAAAGTGCTACTGGTTTAATATGTTTCACTTTTGACTTTTATAGATGGGTCTCGATGTTATGCCTTTCCTTTTAGAAGTGCATCATATCCTTGCTTTTAATTTCTTCTCCAGATTTTTCTTTTAATTTCTCCAACCTTTGATCAAAGCATTTACTAGTTTTTTTATGTAATTATTTTCAACTCGTGAATGCAAACTTTAAAAACATTTGTTAAGTAGAATATTTATATTACTATAGCATTTTAGATGTTCCTTAAGCCTGGTAAAATCATGTACCAGATAACCTTTGCTTGCTAGACCTATTAGCATTGGCTCTAATTCTTAGTATTTTAATATATTCTTATAAAATATTTTTATGCCCACATTCTTGCAAACAACCTCCATTCCACTAAGGGCACTTATTTCTTTAGCCTGAGTTTTAATCTCTTAACAATTCAACATTTTATTCTCTTCAATGACATCTGATTCTATAAAAAGCTAATGAGAACAATCACATGTAAAGCTACTATATTTATAATTTCTTAATCATTTTTATCTTACAAGTGTCACATAAGGCTTCAGTTACTATTGTAGTAAAGCAATGGAGTTATGAACAAAGACATATTTACTTAATAATCATATTTACTTGTTTTTTGAAATTAAATGCAATCATGTAACTATTTCCAAATCAAATAGGAATATTTACTTAATTGGTGCATTTACTAGAATGAAATTAGTTAGAGTGAAATAAGTTTATACTATATAATGTTTGTTTTTTTTCTTTTCAGGAAAGTAATGAAATATATTAGTTTTTCACCGGAAGGAATTTGTCTTATTCCTTTATCAAATGATCAGACTCCTCCACCTTTACAAACGATTAGACTCTTTCACCAATTGATAAGACTCCATTACCTATTCAAGATGATCCTACTCCTTTACCTCATGAAGATGAAGTTAATAATGTGGACGCACATGGAGTATCCACTAGGCTGAAAAGTAAGATTTGGCATCATTTTCAAAAAATTAAAGTCAATGGTGTGGACAAGGCTGAATGCAAGTATTGTAAGAAATTTCTTGGTGGAAAATAAAAAAATGGAACCAAGCATTTGTGGCAACATAATGAGATTTGTGTTCAGTACAAGATTTTTATGAGAGGGAGGAAGGGCCAAACATTTCTTGCACCTAAGGTCGTGTAAGGAAAGCAAGAGTTGGTTGCAGGAACTTATGATGCAAAATGTGCAAGGGAAGAGCTAGCAAAAGCAATTATTATGCATGAGTATCCACTATCAATTGTGGATCACCTTGGCTTTAGGAGATACTCTGCTGCCCTTCAACCTTTCTTTCAGGTTCTTACTAGAAACACAATTAAGAAAAAGATAATGATAATATGTGAGAATGAATGAGAAACATCTTTGAAGTTATTGGATAGTCTTGATGGAAGAGTGGCCATCTCATCAGACATGTGGACTTCAACCAATAAGAAGAAATGGTATATGGCTATTACAATCGATTACATTGATGGGTGTTGGAACTTACAAAGTCAAATTTGGAGGTAATAAAATGGTTTGAACTTTTTATATTATTAGGCCTTTTATTTTATAAAATGATTGAATATGGTTATATTATATATCTCTTTTTTTGGCTGTTTTTTATATTATATCTCTCTATTTATGTTAAGTTCATTTATGTTTCTGCTCCTCATACATGTAATAGACTTTCCAATGTATTGACTGACTGTTAGATGGATTGGAATATTGACACAAAGTTGTCCACTATCACTCTAGATAATTGTACCACAAATGATGTTATGATTGTTAAAATTAAGGATAAATTGCACTAAGGTAGTTTGCTTAGGGATGGGTCTTTACTTCACATGCATTGTTGCGCACACATCCTTAATTTGATAGTAAAAGATGGGTTGGAAGTGGTGAAAGAAAGTGTAGAAAAGATCCGGGATAGTGTGACATATTGGACAACAACACCTAAGAGGAAGGAAAAATTTGAGGACACAACTAAACAATTGAGAATCCCTTAGATTGTCCAACTCAACTTACAAAATGATTGAAATTGCCATAGGATATGAGGATGTATTTTGTCAATTATAGCAACGAGAGCGTCGATATACTTGTTTGCCAAATACTTTACAATGGCTATTTGCAAAAGATGTGTGTGGGAGATTGAAGTTGTTCGATACTATCACTGAATTATTTTCTTCTACTAAACATCCAACTGCTAATTTGTATTTTCCAAATATATGTGAGATTAAGTTGGCAATCAAATAATGGATCACCTCTCCTAACCCAATAATTCAACAAATGACAAAAAATATGATGATCAAATTTGATAAATATTGGGGTGTGATTCATAATGTGATGGAATTTGCCATTGTTTTAGTCCTAGGTATAAGATGGAGTTACTTGAGTATTATTATGAAAAATTGTATGAACATGACTCTTTTAATCTAGTGAGGTGCCTTCAATAATTGTGTTATGACTTAGTTTATGATTACCAAATGAAAATGAACAAAGATTATTTTGGTAGTAATGTTGGTGGTGTTACTGGTGGTGAAGTTGTTTTTGATGCATTATCTGAGTATGATAGATTTATTATAAGGGAAAAAAAGGGCTAAAAGTTCTTATGTTTAATCAGAGTTGGACCACTATTTAGAAGAAGAGGTTTTACCAAGAGCTGTTGACTTTGATATTTTGATGTGGTGGAAGTTTAATGGTGTCAAATATCCAACACTTCAAGCAATTGCTAACGATATATTAGCTATTTCGGTATCTACTGTAGCTTCAGAATCCGCATTTAACACCATGGTCAAATATTAAGCCTACATTGTAGTCGACTTCAAAATACTGGTAAAGTTTTATTCATATAAGTTGGTTAAATTGATATTTGTGTTTATTCAACAAACTAATACCTGTAATGTGTTTTTATAGGTTCTACGAGCTATAAAGTTATTGCTGACTGTGCTACTTTAATGAATGAAATGGTTTCAGATGATGAAGGTAAACAATGTTTTGAATTTTAGTTTTCGTTATTATATAATGTAAGCTTTTGTTCTAATTGTTCTTCTTCTTTTATAAAGGTGAAATGATGGGTGCTTGTGTCACTAATTTGGAGGAATGATCAAGATTTATTTGCTGGACAATTTAAGTTGTTTCTTTTTTTACCATGTAATTTGAAGGAATCGAACATGTTTAAGTTTTCTCTTTTTACTAAATTAGAACTTGAAGGATACCAAAAATAGTATATTAGTATCTCTATTTTTTGCTAAACATAATCATATGATGTGCTACTTATTTTTGGGACAATATATATTTAAATGATATTGTATTTCGAGAGAAATAAAATATGTAGGTCCTTAATTTCTTATGCAATACCTAGCTTTTATGATTTTAATTGAATTGATTGTTTTGGTTTTGTAATTTTTTAAATTATGGGCCCATATTTTGAAATTGGCTTCATTATTGTTTTTTTGGTTATGTAACTAGCCTTTTCATCCCATTTTTTCAATAACAAAAGTTACAATATTTTTTTAATTTCAATCACTATTAGCGAGGGCAGGGTGGGGCGAGGCGGGGAAACCCGACCCTCAACAGGGACGGGAATGAGTATGTATTTTTAACCCTGAAGAGGATCGGGGGTAGGGGTTAGGAAATGTAATACCCTCCCCTGCCCCTCCCCGTTGCCATGCCTAATCCACTCTCTTCCCAATAACATGTTGAATTTAGCTAGAGAGGAAATCACTAGAAAAATTGTAGATCTTCTTCTACTACCAACTGAAACATCGAAGCATATTACCCTTTCAAAATCTGAGGGCTTTGCATAGAAATCTAACACCACTATGTCATGAGGTATCAAATCTTCTATGTAATGACCCGTCTCGTCGCTACTATATCATTAACTCTTACCGTACAAAATTTAACTTTTAATTAAAACTTTATTAATTTGATTATGAAAATAATGGTAAATTTTTCGCGATAATACAATTATCATACACATATTACAATTACCTAATTAAACACATATGTACATATATATTAAATCAATACATGTCATCCACATGTTAGAACTTCCTTTAGTTTTACATGTATATACACTTGAAATTACATATCAAACAAAAATCCAAAGACTAACTAAGAAAGAGTTGATTAACAAAACACAACTCTTTCTCCAAAAAGAAATCCAACATCATCACGTCGGTTTGGCGGCTCCAACCAAAAAGAAGATCTCCCTCCAAGGTCACCTACTGCTGCTCATCTGCTCACACGAACGAAAGTTCGTGATCATCACAGGTACCAACCACACGGTACAACAAATGCAAGGGTGAGTTTATTATATAAAACCAACAAACATCAGATGGCAGCAATTAGGAAGAAACAACATTAACCACCACAATCATTAACAAAAATCCATGATTCCAATACACACTCAACAAACAAATCATCCAATGCATTTCACAACTCAAACAATCATGCATAGAATGATACATACATCTGACTCATCTATCAACATGCAATGTAGTACCATATCCAGAAAATAGCCTCTCACAGGAAAAATGATTCACCGCCTATCAGGGCCACCCTATCGTGCACTGGCCATTCCCCCCCAGTGATTAGCCAGCGTCGCTAGGGAATTCTACACCTGATGACCCCTTAATACCTGTGTTTTCAGCCCACTGAAATCCACAAGTATGCAAGTGCCTTCATTCTATTTCCATCCATGCAATATGAAGTATGAAACATGGGCATCATCAATGCATGACCCGGCTAGGAACAAATCCTTCCTCACAAATACATACATAACATACCAATGTGGGCTCACCATTGCACTGACCGTGGCTAGGAATGAATCCATCATCGTAAGGGTAACCAACCGGTCATTGCACCCCAGGTGTACATACATAGCCTACAACCATGGGCACCATCAATGTATGACCTGGCTAGGAACAAATCCTTCCTCACAAGGATAACCCGTTATACACCCCCCATGGGTATCCATGTATATCCACACACAATGACATTGTTCACATCAACATTATCTCTCATCAATGTCATTATCAACCTCAACATCATATCATCTCAATATCATCATCATGCATATCAATATTATCTCATTTCAACATCATCAACCACGTCAACATTATCTCATTTGAACATCATCAACTACATCAATATTATCTCATTTAAACATCATCAACTACATCAATGAAATCTCAATTTCAATATCATCAACGACATCACAAGCAATCACATTTCACATCTATGCATTATACATATGCCTAAGATTCACATTCCTCAGGTCTTCAGACAACCCAAATTTCATACATTCACAATTCATCATATCACAAGACTGATATTTTTAGGAAAATTCTAAATTAAAGAGGAGGACTACAATATATAAAACACACTCTTATGCCCATTTTAAAAATTTAATAAAGAATTAAATAGGAAAACATATTATAAAATTTTGGGCAGAATCTCTTCTGTAATTAAGACTTTTTCCAAAAATCCAATCATTACAACAACAATATTATTCACAACTTATCCATCAACAAGTCAATTCATCGCATCCCATTAGTTAAAAACACTGTTTTTCTTGAAAATGAGCACACACAGGAACAAACACACATCAATCATAAATACATGACATCCTATTAGTTAAAAACGTAATTTTTCTTGAAAATCAGCACACAGCAGGGACAGGCAGATATCCTCATAGTTGGACTTCCTGACCCCTAACTATGGTACCAAAACTATAACTAATAATAAGCTCCTCTTACCTAACAAGAAGTTCTCCCTATTGCACCCTAACATTGTTGTTTCGCAATCCTTCAAATATGTGTGCTTATCCGAATGTAGAGTTCTACATACCAAATTGAAGATAATTTAGTATAGGTTTCCAAGGTAATATCAACATTAACATTTGGGGTCAAATACCCAATCGAATCAAAAAGGGACTAAAAGGGTGTTTTGGGAGTTCACATCAAAAGACATCATTTTGAAATTCCAATCACTCCAATGTGACCGAGGTTCAACAAGGATCACATAAATGACATCAATTTCATAAAAAAGAGACTTTTACAACATCTCATTTTCAAAGGGTTTTTCAAAGGAAGTGTAAAACTCCCAACAATGGTACCCAAAACACAAGAGACACTGAGAGAAGCTTAAACTAGCTAGAAGAAGACAAAGGAAACCAAGGTTACCTCAAGGAAACCAAGAAAGAAGGATTTGGAAGCTCCATTCTCTACCAAAACTTTGAGAAGAGTTTCAAAGATTCCGCTCCGATTAAGTGGTTCTTCTCCGTGCCAGGGTCTCGTGGCAAGCAACGGCGGCCCGTGGTGGCTGATGGTGGTTGTGTGTGGTGGAGGAGGGTGGTAGGAAGCTTGGGGGCTGTTTGGGAGAGGGAGAAGACCAATTTTCGTGGTCTGGATGCTGCTGGACGTATTTAACACTAACTTCACTCGCCTAGGCAAGCAAAAATACCTGCAAAATTCGCCTGAGCGAGCTGACCAAATTTTAAAATTTCTGCTTCTATGAAAAAATTAAGTTATCATGATTGAGACATTGTTTTTACAATCCCAACGGTTAAAAGTTAGATATATGGATTAGAAACATATATTTAAAATGTGAAAGTGATCCAACGGTTAACCAATCCATAATAGTGATTTTACTAAAATAAGTTTTTAGGTCAAACTCAGAATCACACTCTTCAACGCAGCTCAAACAAACTCCACCTAACTTGATATTTACACCAAGCAATAGCACAAGGATAATTTAAATAAAAATCATTAAACTAATCCAAACTTATCAAACAATCAAATAACACAACAATCACATCTACCAACCCTCTCTAACATAGATCTTAGTAAGATGTTGAATGCAGTCCCTCTATCCACCAAAATCTTGTTAATGATTTTGTCTTCTACGATAGTTGTTAAGTGAAGTGGCTTCATGTGACACCTCATGTCATCAGTAGGAGGATCAAAAACCACAACACTCTGATGAGGAGTAAAACAAGAAACCTGCGTAACCCAAACTGCCTTTGGGCCTAGGGAAGGGTCATCAAAATAATTTTCCCTAGCATAATCACTTAGTATGTTCCTATTTTGATAGTCTTTAGCATGCTATGTGGGTAATATTGAAATTACTCCACAAATGGCCTCCAAGGAATTCTCAAAACTATATTCAAAATTGTCAATTATCATTTCCTTATCTTCTTGCTCCTTCCTTGATATTTTCTTTTTGAAACCTGGGGGTGGGCCTTCGGTTATTCTGTTGAAAATTGACAGTCTAACACCATTTTTTTGTTGCGTCTCACATATTGCATCCCTCTTCAATCTCTAATGCTTCCTCCACTAGCTTTTCGACATGTTCCTATTCACCCATGTAGGATGTTGGTATTCATACTATCCTTTCCTGGAACCTTCAATAGTTCCTCATCTTCGAAGTGCCAAATTATTAACTTCAAATTCTTTAAAACATGAATTGGGAGCTTCATTCTTTGATTGAAACCATCTGTTCGATGGAACATTTGCATGAGGAACATAAGACTTCCTCTGAGAAAAATTATAAGGACTCTGAACTTGACTCACAGTCATATTTATGTTTTGTTTCTCCTTTCCTTTAACATCAATTTCTTGAATTTTCTAAAAACTCTTTCGAATCTTTGAAGCTTCGAAATCCTTAGAAGCCAATTTGTCAAACATGACGCTACAATAGGGACACAACATTACCTTTTTTTTAGCTTTTTATTTCTTTGACATAAATTCGACCAATGATTCCCCTATAGGTGGGAAAATTGATTCCTCTTCCTTTTTGAACTCTTCCAAGGCTTGATTAACTTCCTCCTCAAATAAAGGAGTATTCATCTTTGGCATTCCTATCGAAGCTCCCATCATCATGATTTGCATGGGTTTGATATAATTATCCTGGATGTGGAATGGATCAGTATCCACCTTCATTGGTTTCTCTTCGAATTTCAATCTTCCTTCGTCAATTGCTTTTTGGACCATATCTTTGAAATATAAACAACTATTAGTTCAATGTCCAAAAATATTATGGAATTTACAATATATTTTTCTTTTTCTTTGTTCAAAAGAAGGAATTTTATGATCATCGCTAAGGGAAATTTGTTTATCTTTCAATAATACATCAAATATTTTATTTGCCTTAGTCACATTGAAACTATATTTCGAAGTAGAAAATTTTTGTATTTTTCCTCCAATTTTAATAATTGACAAGTATAAGGAGGTTCAGGCTATAATTCTGCCATGTATATTTCATCTTCTTCTTGATAATTTATAGAATTATCATTATCTTTAATGCTTCCATATATGTTATTTTCTCCCTTATACTTTTATCAAATCTTTTGTTCCTTCCCTTCTAATATTTTATTTGCTCGATTCTTCTTACTCTATCTGTTAGTTGTGCCATATTTCTAACTTGTTGATTTACCAATTTCTTTCAAATTGAAAAATCTAGACCTGGGACAGTCATTCTAACTAATTCATGTTCAAGAATTTGAGTATAACATCAAGACTTCATTTGTCGAAATCTATTTAAATAATCTTCAATTGTTTCACTATTAAAAAGTTTAGTAGTTGTCAAATCTGTGAGACTAACCTTAGTCTCTCCTCTAAAGAATGCTCATGGAACAACCTTTCGAGTTGTGCCTAAGTATACATCGAATTTGGTGGTAATGTGGTGAAATAGGAAAATAATTCATTTTAAGAAATTTGTCAATGGCTAAATCACCACATTCTATTTGAATATGGGCTACATGTTCTACAATTGACTATTCTAATTCGCTTGCAAATTTCAAAAATTTGGGCACCTTATAACCCCTTAGCAACTTAGATTGTAAAACATAACCAAGGAAGGCAAAAACGAAATAAGGTGGTTGTGCATTTCCTACTTTGAAACCATGTCTATTCAAGGTATGTTCAATCATTTGATTAATTTGAGGATTTTGAATTGCTTTAAGGCCTATGTTTAGGACATGTTGTCCTCAAAGTATCTTATTTTGTTGCATGTTAACCAGAACTTCATCTGCATTCTAATTTCTATTCACCAAAATAGAGCTTGGTTGTTCTCTATCATTCACTAACCATGTTTGAACATTAACTTCGTTTTAAGGATTATTATTATTATTATTATTATTATTATTAATAGGTCTTTCTTGAACTAGTATTTCTTGAATAAAATGTCTATTCCAAGGTTGGTTTCTAGGAATGACCAAAGCACCTCATATTCAAGTTAGGATACCATTCATCTATTGATAACTTTCATTCGTAGTTCTTAACAAAGTATTTAAAATCGAGGCCATGTGATTTGTCAAAGTGTTAATCATCTCATGATTACTATGGTCTATTTGTTGTCTAAAAACTACTAATGTTTCATTAGAAACACCTGTGGAGACCATGCTAATATCTCCTATATCGCTGAAACACTTGAACAAAATATTAGTAATCACATACACCCATTATCCTATCAATTTTCTTAGCTAATGATTTGTCATAATTAAAATCGGGGATGTGGATTCAACAATCCATGTGGTTGTTACTTGTCATCCACATGATTGTCACATGTCTAAAAAGTTGACTTTGTAATTTAGTTTCTGAACTTAACAACTTGTCATTTTAGTCCCTGAACTTAAACACTTATTATTATTTTTGTGTTTTCCTATGATTTTCACAATAAATACTTTCTCATTTTAGTTTCTTACCCTTCAGACACTGTTTAACAAGATCCTTCTATAAAATAGATTAATTAATTAATTAATCTAACATTCAACATATATTAATAACATGTAAGATAATAACTTGATTTTGATAGAAGATCTAGTTTGGAACCTTATAGAATCTTGTTAGCAATGTCTTGGATTTAGCCACTAACTATTGTTGTGTAATCACTTATAAATTAGTTTCATATTTATAACATTATTTAAATGGTAGAATTGGTAAAAGGAAAATAAAAAAAATATGAGGGATAAAGAATAAAAGTTAGGAAATATGATCATGTTTATGCTAATAATTTACATGCATCATAAGACTTAATTGAAAATTTGAAAATGCTTTTAGGAAACAAAATAACAATTTGTAATTAAGTTCAGGAACTAAAATGTTAGTAAATGATTAAATTTAGGAACTATAATAACAACAAATTGTTAAGTTTAAAGATTAAATTGAAAAGTCAACTTATAGACATGTGATAGCTATATAAATAACACATGATAATCATGAGGATGACACTTGACAATCGTCACTTGTCATGTTATCGGTTAACTATATGACTAGTGTGTCACACATTTTACACATTTAGATACTATATTTGAATTTTACGGGTTTTAAAGATTAATATGTGAATGCCTCGCATTTTTAGAGACCAAAATTATTTTTATCTTTTTTTTCCCTAGGATTCTTCTCATCAAATGTACATTGGGAACACTTCTATTATGTATTGAATAAGTAACATCAATACTGTTAAAATCTTGGGATGATAAAATATATTTTTCAATTTAATTTATATGTATAATCATAATAAAATTTACATAAAAAATTATTGTGCTACTACACAATCTTTAATATACTACTTCTAACATATTTTTTTTATTAATTAAAATATATTAAAAATTATAAAATAATAAAATTATAAGTAAGACTCATTAAACAAAAAATAAAAGTTATAAACCTATAACAAGTAATGTGCTACTGATATTTCTCTAAGAAGACTTAAGTATAACTACACTGTCTTATTTGTTAATAGGATATGACAGTAGAGAAAATTCTTAATAGATATTTGTGGAAAGAAAATTGGTTTACACTAATAGTGTATGCAAATTAAATTTTGTTTCTACTATATTTACATACTAATATTTTACTAATCCACTAAATATTATATTAAAAATGCTAAATAAAAATCATTAAAATAGAAAATAATGATTTTTTGCTTTTTTTCAGTAGAAAGTTAAAAGGAAAATTTTTTTTCAGGAGGATAGCATTAATTATTCTAACTTCTGAGTGCAGGCGTCCAACTATATAACTCCATGACTATTCTTAAATATTTAAAGAATTATAAAATTATTTTACTCAAAGATACTATCCATCAATATATGATTTACTCTTTTATATTAGTTTATATTTTTTATATCTTGATTTTTATAATTTTATATTATATTAATTTGTCATTTTCTTTTTTTATTCTAAAATGTAAACTTGTTATTGTTAATGGACATTATTGTACTTTATTAAAATTTAAATTTAAGTATTATGATATATTTGATTAGGCTTTTATCTATATTTTGAATGTTAAGAACTTGTGAAATATGTTTTATTTTAGTTTTTAGTATATAACATAATGTAATATTATATTTGTTTAATATTATTTTATAAACTATTTAGTAATTATTATTTTATTAGTATTGGTTTAATCAAGATTGAACCATTGAACTTTAAACTAGCACCTTGATCAATCCAATTTTTAAAATATTAATATCCACCGAAACATATATATTTTCTTTACCCACACCATAAAGTATGCTTAAGAACAAATAAAATCAAATAAAATAAAAGAAAATGCACTAGGAGATAAATTCATAGTTATTTAAAACATAAAAAATTTAACATAATTGGACTTGATACTAAGGGTGTTTTAAAAACTTGGTTGAGCAGAATCTATTAGTGTTATAAGCTTTTTGATATTGTGTTTGATTCCTACGAATAAAAAAAGATTATAATGTAATTTTCATCTCACTATTTTCTCAAATATGTAATTTTACTCCTCCTATTTTTTAATTGAGACATTTCATCTCTTATTTTAAAAAAGTGTGTGATTTTAATTCCTCATTTTTTAATTGAGACATTCATCCCCCACTTTTAAAAAATCTTCAATTTTAGTCTTTGTGACTAATTTCAAATGTTGATCTATGTAATCATACATGTGTTGGATTAAGGGGGAGCTACTTCAGGAATGTGAAGAAATTTGATTCAAGATTTGGTTTTGAGCTTTCAACATGCAAAGGATAACTTGAAGACAATTTAGGATAAAATGTGTAAGAGAAAAGCAATTCTGGTGATCCAAGTGCATTGCATTCATTTAATCCATATTCAACTTAATTAAGTTAACAAAAATCACAAGGCATTAATAATTTAACTAAGGTTTTAAAATAATTCAAAGGTTTTAAAGAAAAAAACATTTCTCACTGTAATAATCGATTACAGTAATGATTTAATCGATTATTTTGTTCTTCATCAAATCTGGAAAACCTTCAAGAACAGTTTAATCGGTTACCATGTCGAATTAATCGATTATTTGACCTACGCTTTCATATAAACTGCCTTGTTGAACTCTTTAATAGATTATGATGAAGTTGTAATCGATTAAATGCCTATATATGATTTTAACACTGCACTGGATTAATCGATTACCAGGTTTTGTAATCGATTATCTAAGCTTTCTGAAAATACACTATGACTGGATTAATCGATTACTAGGTTTCGTAATCGATTAAATAAGCTTTTTGAAAAATATGCTTTTACTGGAATAATCGATTACAACTCGAGATAATCGATTATTTTGCTCGTTATTCAAACCCAGAAAATGTATGAACAGTTTAATCGATTCTTATGGCAATTTAATCGATTACATTGTTAATTTAATCGATTATTTGGCGCGTCTTAATCAATTACTGGCGGTTATAAACTTCTGTTATAAATAGAATCTTGGCTCAGCTGCTTTTCTAACTTTGTGGAATATTACCCATTCGAATTTTCTGAGCTTAAACAGTCTTGTGAGCATTCTTAATTCTTTTCTGAGGGGTTGATTGTGTCTAGCTCCATGATGCATTGATCATGTCTATTTGAGTCACTCTTGGAGCTTGAAACCATTTCAAGATTAGGGAAAGTTGTACTTCTTTTGTTTTAAACATTCAACCTGATCTGGTAACTTCATTTTACATTGCATACATTGGATCATTAGGTTGTTTCTCTCCTTAATCTGGTTGTAATTTTCGTTTTGATTATTTTCTTGGATTTTACTATTGTAATTGAGTTCTTGCTTGTAACTAGAGAAGGGTTCTCTAGGTGGAAGAACTGAGTAGTGTTCTCAGGTTCTTGTCTCTTAGAATCTAATAGGGTTTTAGATTTCAGACTTTATCTAGGGTTGATAAAGGGAGACATTGTAATTGCTTGTAAAAACAGAAAATTAAATAGTGGAACTTCAACCTAGTGTTGGTTGAAAGAAACTGGATGTAGCTTCATGGTTTTGAAGTGAACCAGTATTAATTGCTTGTGTGTGGTTTCTGAATCTACTCTCCTAATTTAAGTTGTTTCTTGATTCATTTGCTTATCTTATAAAGTCAGTTTTGATCCATTGAATTTTAAGGGGCTGAGCTACTTGATTGAATAAGGTTTCTTGGTATTGAAAAGTGATAAAGATCCTACAAACTCTGATTTTGATTAAAGAATTTTTAATTTACCAAGGTCTAACCAATTCACCCCCCCTTCTTGGTTAAGTGTGAAGTATTCATATCATTTTCAACATGTGCCTATTTGTTATCCACATGCAAATATTTTTTAAATTATTTAATTACTAACAAGCTTAATTTATTAAAAAAAATACATAATCAAGTCTGAAATTGAAAAAAGAGACTAAAATCAAATATTTTTTAAAGGGACAAAATGTCTAAATTAAAATTATGGAGACTAAAATTGTAGATTTTTTAAAAGGGACAAAATGTCTCAATTAAAAAATAGGAGGACTAAAATCATAAATCTGAAAAAATAGGAGAACGAAAATTATATTTAAAAAATTGGACAATTGATAGACTTATCCTATTACTTCACATAAGAGTCACAAGACTAGCCTAATTGAAAAATACCACAAGTCAATCACAACATCAAAAAATGTTTTTCAACAAATTGATTCGATAAGATTTCAATAGAAAACCTGAAATTCTAAATTCCCAATGGATTAAAAACACAAAAAGAAGAGCCACCTTCAACAACTTCCATATATTGAGACCATTTCTTTAGTTTCTTGACATCAATTAGCAAGTGGCTGAGACCATTTATTAAAGCTGATCTTGGGTTCAAAGATGCTTTCAATATTGTTGGAGGAAAGACTCACTCATATATTTATTACTAAAAAATCACACACCAAGAACAAGAGACAAAGACCATAAACAAAATAGAAAAAGATCATAAATTTGATTAATGTTAGGACCCTCATCCCTACGTCCACATTGTTTATTTTGTTAACCCGGTTCAGACCCTCACCCTTACATCTACAATCTCCATTTGTTAACATGGACCCTCATCCCTACATCCACGATCTTCTTACAACAAGTTTTTTTAGGACAAACTGGACAAACTTCCAAACTTTCCCTCCACATGACCTCTTTCTCTCACTTAGGGTGGTGACTCCCTCTCTAGGTTGGGTAATTTTTCTCATCTTAAGAATCTTTATATATAGACCTAGCATCCTAATCTTAAAGGAGGAAAGAAATCTATAATTTATAGAATATATCTTTATTTCTAAACAACATCCTAAAAATAAGATAATATCCTTTTTTAAAAATCTAAACAATATCCTAGAGATTTGAATTTACAAATTTGAATTGTTTCCCAACAAATATGTTTAGACCTTGCAAAATGACAACAATGTAACATGCTTAAAAGCAATGCAAAGCATGTTTGTATCGATGTCTAGCGGTCTAACCTCTATTTTCAAAAGTATCTCTCAGTGAAGGCACATTTGAAGCCAAGCCACCGCAATTGCAACGTTAATACAAACATACTACTAATATTCTACTAGAAAATCAATACAGTGTGTGTGAATACAAAAACAAGAAAAAATAATAAATTAGCTATAGTTGGTTTAGATAAAAAAATTTACCTCCTTAATGTTAATGGCAACAAATTTTTCCATCAAGTCATCAAGAGGTATCTCAGAATGCTTGAGTAAAGATAAAGTCAAAATTGGAGACATGGGTGTCGCAACCAAGTCATCAATAGCCATGAACATTGTTGGTCCCTTAGCATAACCATTAGATGACTTGGGATACACCAAATTCAACCATTTTTTGGTGTCATCCTTAACTCTAGTATAATATAAAGCCAATTCACAAATTGGTAACTGTTAGGAAGTCCCACATCGCATGCCTCAATTCTTGGAGTACAACTTATATATTTGTTTGGGTAATTTCACTTAGTGCCAATTAGTTCTAAGCTGAAATCTAACATGGTATCAGAGGCTGTAGCCCATCTTGGTTATTGCATGTTCTAACAGGCATCTGTGGAAGGGGTGTTAGGATGTCCCACATCGCCTACCAACAAGCATGTCCTTCTCTTCATTAGACACAAAATATTTTTCATTTAAACCAACTATGCTCTTGTGCAACCCATTAAAGCTTCCTACAGAAGAATATCCTCCCAACATATTCACCACTTCCCCTAAAGGTAGAGTAAAAAAACTCAAAAGAAGGTTGGCAAAATCTTCCCAAATGATTTTCTCATAACTAGCTTCACTTTGATTATCTTTTGCTGACTCGTAGTCGGAGCAAGACACGAGACTAATCCCCAAGTCGTAGCTTTAATTTGTATTGAATAGTACTACTATTTTCAACGACCCCAACATATGCACCACTTCCCCCAAATGTAGAGTAAAAAAACTCAAAATAAAGTCGGCAAAATCTTCCCAAATGATTTTCTCATAACTAGCTTCACTTTGATTATCTTTTGCTGACTC
>CM023943.1:16050135-16093225 GCA_013407115.1 Glycine latifolia
ATAGTCGGAGCAAGACACGAGACTAATCTCCCAAGTTGTAGCTTTAATTAGTCTTGAATAGTACTACTATTTTCAACGAAAATAGGAGAAAAACTAGTGTTCTCTTGGTAAAATTCACTTTTGAAAAGTACTAAGAACAAATATGTCAGAGTTGACTTCATTAATAAACACCTCTTGAGAAAATTTAGTACCTATGTACAAAAAATAATCAATCAATAAATAAAATCACATTATATGGGAAGGAAATGGTTGATTAATAAATTAATTAAAAAAGAAACATTCTTTTGGTGACATTCACATTCATTGTTTGTTCTAAACTCAAATCATTTACTCCAAAACTCTTTAAGAAACCAAGGTTTGTATCCATAGTGTTTGAAATGACAAATAAATCTTCTATGACTATAAAAGTAGCCTCATCCTTTACAAATCCTTTGTAAACTTTTCTACTTTTGTCTTGAAATGAACGGTTTATAAGATTGCCACACTTGCATATTTGATTTTCGAAAGTACTCAACAAATCATGGCTACAATTAGGACACTTTGGACACATGAACAACTTATTGGGCTCAGTATCATCAATGTGTTGAGATTCATGCTCCTACATAAATGTTCCACCGAGTTCCTCAGTCGCAACATTTCTTTGCATGTCATTGTCCACGTATACTTTGGATCAAGCTTTGCCACACTTTCATAGAGTGAGTTCAAACAACCAACTTAATCCTTATTACATGACTCCTTCAACATAGGTCTGGTGATGGTTCCTAAAGGTGATGTTAAGAAGCTGAAGAGAACATCTACAAAGTCTTTCCTTGCCTCTGCAAATATGCCTTTATTTCTCTCTTTGTTCACCATAAGTTTCAATGAAACTTGGTATGACATGGTAGCTACTACCAAACAAGTAAGCAAAGTTAGAAAATTAATTTTCAACAACCTTAAACAATAAAAGGATCCAATATGTGAAATACAAATTCATTGTATATAAAATAAGGAAATGAAGAGTTCTTACCTTTCATCTTGTAGTATCTTTGTAACTTAGTTGAAGAGAATGGGAAAGAGAAGAACTTGAGAAGTGCGGGGGAAGATGGAAGAAGAATTTGTGAGATGTGGAATGTGATGATTGCTCTAGAGTAATATTTTCTGATAAAGTAATTGAACACAAATCCTTCAACTTTTGATAAAATCCAACTTGTTTAGTTTTTTACAAATTGAATTATTTAGGAACTGTTGATTATTGGACTATGGACGATAGAGATAGGGTGGATGACGACACTAGTCATCTGATCCAACACGTTTGTCTTCTGTATTAGTCACCAAGTCTTCAATAACATGGTGGAGTGTCTAGTCTCGTACAAGGGAGCGTCCAATCTGGGTGGTTCATTAACATAGGTTGTGTTGTAATTGAATATGTTGTCTGTTATAATCATTTTCGGTTAGACAGTTAGTTGTTTGTCTCCTTTATAAGGAGCTTTGTACTTCTAGGTTTAATAAGCTTGAGAGTATTTTGAAACTTCATTGTAATTATTTTTAATCGCATTAAACTAACCCTTAGTGCAAATTCTCTCTTCTTCTTCTTCTATCATCTGGACTTCCTTATCTTAATAGAATTTCTCAAATCTCCTAACACATTGGTATCTAGAGCTTTGGTGTAAGATTAATTCTACATTTCTTTCTTGGTAGATCAAGTCATCAATGATCAACCTTTTTTTTTATATGTTTGTGTTGTGTCTTTAAGATTCGATCAAGAAGATGGTCAACACAATCAAGATTGAGAAATTCACAAGGGAGAATAGCTTCAACCTTTGGCGCATCAAGATGTAGCCTTGTTGGAGGAATATGTCATTTGGGCTTCTCTCTTAGTCAATCGTTGAAGATTCATAAGTTAGTGCTTAAGTTACAAGAGGAAAAGACACAATCCCTAATTCTCTTTTCTCTGTCTGATGAGATTCTTTATAAAGTTTATGCAGAACTGATTGTTGCTAGGCTTTGGATCAAATTGGAGAAACTCTTAATGATGAAATCAATTTGCAACAAGTTGCTTCTAAAACGACGTTTGTTTGGCCTCCAAATGAAGGAAGGTACACCACTGTAGGAAAATCTTGATGAGCTAAACTTTATTCTGATGGAGCTACATACATTGGTGTTAAGATGGAAGCCAAAGATTTGGAAATAATTCTATTATCCTCTCTCCCTCCCTCATTTGAGAATATTGTGAGTACTCTTAATGTAGGAAATAAATCCATTACACTTGAAGAAGTCAAGTCCAGTCTATATTCTAGAGAGCTTCGACTAAAGGCATATGGAAATGGTGGTGAAGCCTCTGCATTCAAACTATCAGTGGATGATTATGCTAAAGGGAAAAAGAAGAAAGGAAAAGGTGGCAAGAAGCAAATTTGATCCTAAGGAATTTTGCAATTACTACAAAGAACCATGTTATTGGAAGTGAGATTTTCCAAATAAAGCAAAGAAATATTTTGTTGTTGCACTTATTTAGAATGAATCCTCATCAGAAAGCAATTTGGCTCTGGCTATTGGTGAACAACTACAACATCACTTTGAACAATGGGTATTGGACTCATGTTGTTCTTATTATATATGTCTCATATAAGTCCACACAAACACTAGTTTGTGTCATATGAGAAGAAGTCTAGTGGTAACGTCTTCATGGTAGCAATGCTCCTTGTAAGTCAATGGATATAGGTTCTATACAAATTATAATGCATGATGGTGTTGTTAGAACCTTAACTGAAGTTCATCACATTTCAGAGCTTAAGAAAAATCTTATATCTATGGGTGCCATGGATTAAAAAGGTTTTTCTTGCTGAGTTGAAGGTGGGGTTATATAGATCAAGGGGAAAGATAAGTATACGGTAATGCAGGGGACCAAGCAAGGAAATTTGTATATCCTTCAAAGTCCACTATGACATGCTCTGTCTCCACCGTTTCACAATTTAGAAGCCAAGCGTCTAATGGCTCTTCTAATAATTCTCTATGGCATCTACGTTTGGGGCACATGAGTGAAAAAAGGTCTAGATATTCTGAGCAAGCAAGGCTTACTTAAAAATCACAAGGTGAAATCTCTTTAGTTTTGTGAGCACTGTGTCTATGGGAAGCAACACCAAACAATGTTTCCAAGGCAGTGCGCACGACAAAGGCCATTTTGGACTACATCCATTTTGACTGCTGGGGGTCTTCGATAGTTCCATCATAGGGAAAGGCAAGGTATTTCCTCTCCATCATCGATGATTACTCTAAGATGACATAGGTATTCATTATGAACCAAAAATCTGAAGCTTTCAAAATTTTCAAGCATTGGACAATTCTTATAAAGAATCAGATAGGAAAGATAGCTAAGTGTCTTAGGACTGACAATGGCTTAGAATTCTATTCTACTGAATTCAATGAATTTTGTCGAGATGAAGGCATAACAAGACATCATATTATACACTATTCTCCACAACAAAATAGAGTTGTTGAAAGATGAATAGGACCTTTTTGGAAAGGGAAGATGCATGTTATCCAACCCAGGCTTGAATAGAAGTTTCTAGGTTGAGGCAGTCAACACAACATGCTATCTCATGAATCACTCACCGACCACTACCATAGACTTTAAGACCCCTATTGAGGTATGGTCTAACAAATCAGTTGAATACTCAATGTTGGAGGTGTTTGGATGTTTTGCATATTATCACGTAGTGAAGGTAAGTTGGAACCCAAAGCCAAGAGGGGATTCTTTATAGGCTGTGGAAAGCAATTTATTGTTTTGAAGCTAAGGAGTGGACAATGGCTATGAATGAATAGATGGAATCCCTTCAGAAGAACCTTGGGATTTAGTTGAGCTACCCGAAGGCAGACAAGTAGTGGGGTGCAAGTGAATCTTTAGGAAGAAATCTGGATTTTCCACTGAAGAATTTTTCCATTATAAGGCACATCATGTGTTTTGCTCTAGTAGTTTGACACAATGAGATATTTTCTCTAGTAGTTCAACACACCTCTATACATGTTTTGTTAGCCCTAGTGGCAACTCTGGACATAGAGTTAGAGTAACTCTACGTCAAAATTGCCTTTCTCCATGGAAGAATAGAGGAAGACATTCTGATGCAACAACCTGAAGGCTTTGAGGTGGAAGGTAAGGAAAATTATGTTTGTAGATTGAAGAGATCTCTTTATGGGCTGAAGCAATCACCAAAGCAATGGTACAAGAGATTCGATGAGTTCATTGCCTCTCATGGGTACATCAGAAGTCCCAATGACTCATGTGTTTATCAGAGCATGGTGGAGGATGGTTCCCTCGTCTATATGTTGCTATATGTGGATGACATTCACATAGCATCTCAAAATTTGTTGAAAATTCAAAAGTTGAAGTCACTACTTAGTAATGAACTCAAGGTGAAGGACTTAGGAGCTATTGAAAATATTATGGGCATGGAGATAAAGAGAGATCAAGTCCCACAGAATCTCTTTCTATGTCAAAAGGAATACATTCAAAAAGTACTGAATTGTTTTGGGATGGCCTCTGAAAAGCAAGTATGTACTCCTTTGACAGTGTTTATTTGTCTATTTGAACTCAATACTACTTAGTCAGAATCAAAGAAGGAATACATGTCTCATGTTCCTTATGCAAGTGTTGTAGGTAGTCTAATATATGCCATGGTATGCACTAGACCAAACCTAGCACAAGTAGTTAGTGTTGTGAATAAGTATATGGGTAATCCTAGGAAGGAACTATGGCAGGCTATGAAGTGTATATTTAGGTACCTTAAGGTACAACTGATATTGAACTTGTCTACTGTGGAGACACGTCCTATGTTCTCGTTGGTTACTTAGATTTTGACTATGTTGCAGATTTGGATGGAAGGAGATTTGTTACTAGGTACACATTCACAACTAGAAACTCCCTTGTTAGTTGGAAGGCAACACTTCAGCCCATAGTTGTTTTGTCCACTGCAGGGGTAGAATACATGGCTCTAGTAGAAGAAACAAAGGAAAGGATCTGGCTGAAGGGTTTGATTAGCAATCTTGGGTTTCCACAAGAAAAGGCTACTTTCTTCTACGACAATCTGAGTGCAATCTGCTTTGCCAAAGATTAAGTCCATTATGAGAGGACTAAGCACATTGACATCAGATACCACTTCATCCGTTCTAAGAAGAGGGCCAAGGTCCAAAAAGTGGATACAAGGGAGAATCCAGCTAATATGTTCACTAAGCATGTTCCAAGAAGCAAGTTAATGCACTGTTTGGATCTACTTAACATAGATTATTGGAGATGAACTTAGTTACTTGTAATTTAGAAATTTTATTTAACTAAGGTGGAGATTGTTGACAGTTGAACAATGAATGATAAAGATAGGATGGACGACAACACTGATCATCTAATCCAACACTCTTGTCTTCTGTATTGGTCTTCCAATCTTCAATAATTTAGTGAAGCATCCAATCTCGTAGAAGGGAGCGTTTAGTCTGGGTGGTTCATTAACATAGGTTGTGTTGTAACTGAATTTGTTTTCTGTTATAACTATTTTTGGTTAGGCAAGTAATTGTCTGTCTCCTTTATAAGGAGCTTTGTACTTCTAGGTTCAGTGAGCTTGAGAGTGCTTTGAACCTTCATTGTAATATTGTTTAATTGCTATAAACTAAACCTTAGCACGAATTCTCTCTTCTCCTTCTATCATTTGGACTTCTCTATCTGAATTTTCTCAAATCTCCTAACAGGAATACAACTAATCTCTAGGATACGATATCCATACTTTTAAAGTCCACAATACTACTACCTAGGGTACACATACCATTGTGCAAACATATTTTACGCATCAAGTTTCTGGCACCAAAAACTTGATGTGTAAAATAAGGTTGCACAATAACAAGTGTTTCCTGCACAGTAATATCTAGATTCTAAAAGTCTAGATATCGTACCCTAGAGACTAGTTGTGTTCCCAAATAATTCAATTTGCATAAAGTTAAACAATTTGGATTTCACCAGAAGTTGAAGGATTTGTGTCTAATTACTTTGGCAAAAAATAAATAGTATTCTAGAGCAATCAAAGACAATGTAATGAATTTACTAGATAAGAGGGCCTAGGGTCATTATAAAATCTTGGGACAACATTAGTGCTTCTGAAACATCTCTCCAAATTCTCCTTCATCAATTCATGGTCTCAATTTTCTCTAAATGATTTCCAATTCTTTTTCACATGAAGTATCTTAAACACCCGTCTTAGACAAACTAACAATAAACAATAAGTTTTTTCAATGAAAGTGTGTCACAATAAATCAAATTGACATAAAAAATCATTCAAAAATATCATCAAATTCCAATTTATCTCATTGTGTCCACAAAAGTAAAAAGGAAAGACCTTTATTTGTCCAACAGTGAAGTTGGAAACCACCAAAGCTAAATTGGAAGGTAAACTAAAACAGATTGATTTTGAGCATGGGATAAACTTAAGAATTTTAAAAATCATTATTTTCCACAGATGACAGCATAGACAATTCTCAAAAAAAATTGGAGACACAACTTTGTCAACACAAGTTTCTTGGGAGTATCGCATTACCTTCCTTTGGTTGAACAACCGAAAAAGGTTGAAATTCAGAAACCCAATTTGGTGCAATTTCCGCCGACAACTAAATTTCCATCCTTGCTCATTTGTGTGATATCTCATCTTTTGTTCATTTTCCTCTCATCCACACACCTCAATATTTTCATCTTCACAACATTTATTTTATTGACTCTAACGTTGCACTCTATATGCCAACATTCACTACGGCAAGGGTGTAAACGTGTAATTATAGGAAATAATTCAGAAGCATATGTTGAAAAATGAGACAAACTAAGTTTAATAGAGTATTATTGAGATATAGGAGAAAGAATTAGTGAATAAAGCAATCTAATTAACAATGTATAAATTCCCTTGCACACTGTAAATATAATGGAAATATCAGAATTAATCTCTCATAGCCACTTAATGAAATTAAAACACTCTTAGCACATATTTCACACATCAACCTTTCAAGACATGACCATGCGCTCAATGAGTAAAGAGAGATAAACGAGAGAGAAGGGGCATATGGTTTTCTCTTGTATTATTCTTTTATATTAATCAATTCAGTCAGTTCAACATATTTTTTTATATCATAATTCTAATTTCTTTGAAAAAATCATATACATTCCGTTTACATGCGCATTGCGCAGGTTAACTAAAACTAAAACTTTATAATTTATAACTAGACTCGGTAAAAAAAATATTATAACTAGATACATGTCACATATTACATGTTTATATGAATTAGAAACTATTTTAACTTTTTTTAGTTACAATTAAGTATTAACTGTGTCTCTGTGAATAAAGATTAAAACTGTGATTTGCCATTTTTCGAGTGCTAAGCCCTTTTGTTAGAACCAACTCCTCCTATAGTAAAACTGAAGTATCTGTCTTAATGAGACTGAGAGTTCCTCAAATAGCCGTGGCAAATCTTTCAACCCCTCCTCAAATGAGGTCTTTAATTTCTCTGTTAGAACTGCAACCACATACACAGTAACAACTATTGATCCTGTGATACTGTGATGCCATCTTTAAGATTAATCACTGCAAAGACTAGCAAATTTTTTGCCTCTATTATCAGCTGATCAATGAGGTTTTTGCCTCTATTATCAGCTTATCAATGAGGTCTAAAGATATCGTATAATCCATGTAACAGAGCTTGTCAAGTGAGATAAGGTTTCATCGTTATTAAATTATTAGTTGAACAACAAGGCCAAACACAAGTTTAAGTGAATATAATTAGAAGAACCAACATTGCCGAAAACTTGATGGGGGAGATTTGGCCAAGAAAAACAAAAGCAAATTGAAGGTTTACTATAGCATAAAATTAGAATTTTCAAGAATTTAAAGGTTCAAATCCAGTCTCGAAATATTCAATATAACAAATATTATACTATGTTTGTAGTCATAAGTGATAGCGATGTGTGTCCCTTAACCAAGTGGTCTAGGATATAAATCTTGATTGACCCTTGAGTATAAAATAAATCGTATTGAGAAAGATAATATTCACCTTGTGTGTACTCACAATCCTCGACAAAAATTAGTCATCACTTCCAACGAGGACTACTTCGTACCAATACTATAGTCAGAAAAAAAAAAATTGTTGTAGTCATTTGTTTACAGAAGTTTCAAGCAACAAGTTCATGGATTAGTTATGTACCAAACGTCATCATGGAAACTTTGCAAGGATTAATTAAAAGTAAAATATCATGAAAAATAAAAAATACCTACTAAACTATTGATGAAACACTTCAGTAAAGACTTGTTTCACATATGCTTTGAAGCAATTCTACCTTACATGTAGTGCTTGGGAATATCTGTGTTTATCTCTAATGCTGTGTAGTTTACACCTTGAGTTTGAGTCATGAGAAACAAATAGAGTAACTCTTCATTTTAATCCTCAAACAAGTTTTTAATAGAAAACTCTGAATAAAAAAAAGAAAGAAAAGAAGTGAAACAAATCCTTATTATTTGAAGTGATGAAAATATTGACTAGTTTCACCAACGTGACATGTAGAAGGAAAGAAGGGAACATTAATTAAAGTTTAAAAGAAAGTTGAGTGCAAGAAATATCATATCAGCACCATCATTGTTTTGAATGTTGAACTCTCAAGCTTCACTAACTCATCGCTGGAGGCACACGTTATTAAAGGAGTGCAAATATAAACAGCTTAGGCTTGAAGATGCATAAATTTTGCAGAGATAGCATCATATGCAACCTGGGGGCATAACATTCATGTAGTTTTGTAGTTTCCATCCAGCAAAACTTAAATGCAGTTCCTTAAATGCTTTTGATATCACTCTTCAATCAAAATTGGAGTTTCACCTAGATAATCTACATATGTAGTAAAGGTTTGCAATAAAGATCAACATATATCACTAAAGTGAAACTCTAATTCTGATTGAAGAATAATACGAAAAACACTTAAGAAACTACATCTAAGTTTTGTCTTTTTCATCCTACCTTGACCCATGTTAATCTTTAAACTAGTTCTTATTCTATGCAGATGAGGAATTACAAAATTCTTTGGTGACAATGTAAAAACCTGGAAAATATTCAAAAGAAAGATATAGATCCCTATCCAGTGAACAACTTTGTACTATTTAAAAATATCTATAATCTATCAACTTAAACAAAGTCCAAGCACTAGACCTTCACATTATATATAGAGTAAAGATGTGCCATATATACAATATAAACATAACCCAACACTTAAAAAGCTAAAACCAAAACTCACTATATATACAAGGAGAATTCGCTCAACAACTTAGGAATTTATTTGGCAACTAGTGCCTTTATACTACTCAGTCATCCTTAAGGTTATATACATTGTCAATGTAATCTTCTATCTCCCACAGGAAAGATCCAAAAGCAACAGCTTCCAAGACTAATCTCTTCAAGCTAGAAAATGAAGTCAAAATAACATCATCATTCTCAACTGAACCCGATTCCTCGTTATTAAAAAGAGCACAACTATAACTCCCAACCAAATTCACAGCCTCCTTAGACCTCAATCTGGCACATCTCTGCAATGATCCGGGGTGAAAGCTCATAACATAACATTTTAAGTCCTCAAGTTCCTCTTCTGGCGTGATTAACCCTTGCCCTAAGGATGGCATGTTACTCAAGTGGCCAAAGATGGCATCTTTGAATCCATAAGAACACATAACATTTTGAAGATCATGATTAGCCAACGATAGATTTCGTTCTAGGTGGTACCTCAATGAAACTGACTTCAAAAAGTAACCATATAATATGGAGGCAACATAAACTCGGGCAAGTAAGAATTGTCTAACTTGGGTTGTTGCCCAACACTCGGTTACACTAGATTTTGCTCTCAAGCCAGTTACAGTAGTTATGTGTTCCCTTATCATATCCAAAACTTCCAAGCTATGAATAGACTCTAGTTCCCAGTCCTTGGAAGGCAATATCTCTAGCCTGCCATTATAAAGGCAACTAGAAAGCTTTGGAACCATAGGGACCCTTATCTCAGAAAACTTGTAAAAAATCAGCAAGTAGATAACATCTTCTACAGCAATTTGACATTGGTTCTCTTTTATTTGTGCAATCCTCCTGGCATTCAGAAAAGGATTCAGTCAACATCTTTTCAATGAATATCTACAATTGTATTATGTAACTACCAAGGAATTTAGGACGAAGGTTTATCTGTTCTGTTTATTTCATTCCAGGGTATGACTTGATGTCAGGCAATACCCCAATTCATTTAATTATGCAGATACTGCTTCAGATCTGAAAAGTCCATGAATATTTAACTCCAATTAAAAAAATGTAAAAAATATTACAGGATAACTTGGGTCAAAGTGGGCAAAAGAAATGCCTATATTCAAAAGGAAGCTAAAATTAAATCATCTCAAATCTAATAAAAGCTTGAATTTTCTATTTGAGGGCTTCAGAGGGGACCAAAAATTTACTCTTAGCTATGCTATCCTCCAATTAAGAAGTAAGAAGTTTTATCAGCAGATAAGGAGAGACACCAAGAAATCCTGATTATTCATACTCAAAGTTTGAAGGTACAATCCAGAGAAGAGGATTCTAAAATCACCAACTTAAATCATGTAACCATTAATTTCTCAGCCTTATATGGCCACTAACTTTTGGAACAAATAGTTCACCAAATGTTAGGGGATGCAAAACAATCAATCAAGAACAGAGAAAGTTTGGTTTAGCTTTAGACCAGGAATGCTGACCAACAAGTGCAAGTTGTGGTATGATACAGTCCCCAATTTTCACCTCCAAACCATCAATAATTCACATCTTATTGAACTTACATTCCATAGGCTTTGTCTTACTCCTACTTAATCAAAAACACATTGATACCAAACCTTCTCCTCTCCACAATTAAGTTTATAATTTAGTCCTTCTCTTGATTCGTCAACTATCACTATATCATTTGCAAAAAGAGTTCAATGAGACACTGGCTCTTGGATGTGCCATTTAAGAATGTCAAATACCAAGTTAAAAAACTATGGAGCAGAAGTCAACCTTTGGTGTAAACCTATTCTCATAGATTAATAGTTAGATAGAATGCTGATAATCAGAGTTATGGGATTTGGAGACAATCATAACAAAATAATGGAAGGCCTGTAAGGAAATGGCTAATTCTGTTATCACTAGAAACACACCAAACAAATAATCACAATGGTGGATTCAGCACAGTTTATAATAGAGTGAAGGAACTTTAAAGTTCCAAATCACTTAGGGTTTTGAATATTTTATACTACCTCCAGTCCTATTTATAAGAAACAAGTTGTAGTATATTTTACACTACAACTTGTTTCTTATAAATAGAACCGGGGGGGTAGTATAATACATAATAAAATAATAAGGCAAATCAACATGACAAAGATCAATATATCATTGACAAGCTCTTTTAAAGCTTTTAAATTGTGCTAAGAAATGTTGATCAAAATAACCTGTTGATTACCCTTCTAATGCGAAATATAAATGTTTTATGGTTCCATAAAAGTTACTTATGAAAGCTTGCTTTGCAAAATATATACTTCATTCAGTGGAAGGATGAGAAATACTAACTCTTTACTCCTACAAATTAGAACATACAAGAATGCAATCAGATGTTCGTAGAAATATCTGTTGTACCTTCTACATCCTCAAATACACTATCTCTAATTCAATATAACTAGAGAAAATCATTATACCCATCTCAAATACACTGTTTGTGTTTGTATATTGTTATGTGTTGTTGTTTAATTGAGATTTGATCTATGCTAAGCAACATAAAGATTTTTGGGGTTTCATTATCAGCAATTTCTCACAATATCAAGGAATGCAATGAAACCACGAGTGCAATTTTGGCTGCATCGTCAGGGTTTTTAGGGTCTCTGCCACATTTATCAGCAATTTCTTGCAATATCAAGGATCACAATGAAACCACAATCGCGACCGCAATTTAAAACCTTAGCATAGATCAAATCTCAATTAAACAACAACACATAACAATATACAAACACAAACAGTTTGATTAACATTTCAACATACAAAGATCCTCGTCCAACCACAACCCACATGAAACTCAAACCTCACAAAACACATCAAAACAAATTTAATCAATAGAAAAACCAAAAGGGTATACAAATAAAAAAATCTCATTCCACGAACCTGTGAAGCAAGGCCTCATCAGAAGCAGAACCAAGCACCATGCGAGCATGTGCCGCATCACGATCCTCAGCCAAGAGCTTCAGCTCCTCCCCAACAGCAACATGGAACATCTGAGGGTGGTTCTGAAGAACACCACTGAGGAACTTCCCCACCATGGAACGTGGCTCCAAAGGAGAGTTCAGGCTACTAAACTCACATGGGCTTGCTCCAGCACTTGCTCTGATAAAGGGTCTTCGCCTATGGAATAACAAACAAGAAGAAGGAGAAGAAGAAGAAGAAGCAACACGAACACCACCACCACCACCAAGATCAGGTCTTGTGAAGAATCTGAAGTGGGGTTTGTGAGAAATTGAAGGGAGAGTTAGGAGTGTGTGGTGATGGTAGTGGAAGATGCAGTTTTCCATCAAACAACAACAAAGGTGAGAGTGAAACTGTGAATAGTTTGTTGACCGATGAAGCAATAAGATTGGAGAGATTTTTGAGTGAGAGAAGAGTGGTTGGTGTTACTACTACTACTGTGTGATGTGTTGTTGGTGTTGGGTTTGGTTATGATTTTACTTTTATTTTTATGTGTATAATATAATAATTGGTTGGGATAGGATTCTGGAATCACAAGGGAAGTTAAACTAAAATATCTTTGTTTATGCTACGGATAGGGTTCTGAGACTTTTGAGGTAAGGAAGGGTCAGAGAGAGGGGCTTTGGTTTCTGTGTTCGCTGGTTATGGTTGATAAGTGATAAGTGAATTTTCTAGTGGGACAGTTGTTATGTGTGGTCCCAGACAAGCCACTGATCATTGCTTATAATATGCTACTACTACTTATTGATTGTGTACAAATAATGAGTTTAATGACCAACTGGTTAACATAATATAAGCGCCAGTGAATTTTTAATTTTTTTTAATAGTGATAGTGAATTATATTTTTAATTTTTTTTAAAAACTTATATTTCTTAAAAAAAATTAACTTAAGGTTTGAATCACCGATTTGAAATATGAAATATGGAAGATAAATATTTATCTTGTGCCTATTTATAATTTTTGGTGAAGATTAATCACAATTTTAGTGATAAATATTTTGCATTAACATAAAAAGTTTTAAATATTTTTTTCTATAATTTAATGTTTTTTTATTTTCACCTTGGTAAATTATATTTTTGTTTTAATCATTGTAAAATATGTTTTTTATTTATTTTTCGTTCTTAGAATGTTTTAAATAGTATTTTCAACAGTAAAAAAATGTTTTGAACAGTAAAAAAAATACTATCGAAATTGGACTTCCTTGCTTCTTTGTATATCATGAAGAAGAGCCCTGACATTAACAGCAATCCCCTTGGTGGATACCCATTTTTGTTGGAAAACCATCTCATTTCTCCTCCACCAAATTCTGTCTAACACAACATGGAAAAACTACCTTGCTTCGGCACACGATTCAGAAAACAGTGAACTATCAGTACATAAGGTGTTTCGCAAGTTTCTACTCAACCAATCATGAACATCATTTTGGAAGAAATCTGAATTATCACGCATATTAAAATGACAACAAACTTGTTTTGTCCACTTGCAATCACGCAGGGCATGTAACAAGGTCTCAGAATGATTATTGCATAACATGCATCTATCATCAGTATCCATATGTCGGACAACTCTTAGCTCATTTGTTGGCAAAATACCTTGGGCAATTTTTCATAAGTAATATTTTATATGCTTTAGACTAAAGAGCAATGACTAGATTTTTCTAGAATGCTTCATAAAATTCTTTATATTCATTAAAAATGTCTACACTTTTTAGAGACTTCTTCTTTTATCTAAACATCTCCATGAAGAAAAATCTAGAAAGTATCTAAAAGATAGATGAATGGAGAAATCTAAACAACTATCTAGAAACCATGAAAAGTAAAGAAAATTAAATAAATGTAAAGAGAATTCTAGAAACCTCACCAAGCAACTATAAATAGGGGTGAGGGTCATTTTGTAGAAGTAAGTGAGAGTAGTAGAAACAAGGAGAAAGAAAGAAATAAGAGAGTGTGAGCTTGAGAGAACATACTTAGTAAGAGTGGGTGTGAATGTGAGTGATCTCACTACTACAAAATAGGCCTACGACGACGGTTGTTTAGGTGTCATTGTTATGCGTGTCATTGAAAATGTGTCACTTTCGACGACGGTTCTAAAAAACGTCCAAATAAGAGAGTGTGAGCTTGAGAGAACATACTTAGTAAGAGTGGGTGTGAATGTGAGTGATCTCACTACTACAAAATAGGGTTATGGCTTAATAACCGTCTTTGTTTGTATTTTATTTTCATTTATTCTTTTTTAAAATAAAATACAAACGAAGATGGCTATTAAGAAATAACCATCATTGTATGTCAGGATACGATGACGGTTTTTTGTTAATAACCGTCTTCGTTTGTATTTTATTTTCATTTTTTTAAAATTAAATACAAACGAAGACGGTTATTAAGAAAAAATCGTCTTCGTATGTTGACATACGAAGACGGTTTTACTTAATAACTGTCTTTGTATCTATTTAATAAAAACAAAAAAAAAATACATACAAAGACGGTTTTGCTTAATAACCGTCTTTGTATATATTTTTTTTTTATTTTTTCAAAAAGAATTAAAAAAGACTTGAGCTAAACTATTGAAATAAATAGAATTAAAAAAAGACAAAATAATCACAAACTAAATTTCAAAATATATCAATTTTATAAATTTTAACTTCTAACTAATGAAAACTTGTTGACAGCAAGCAGAAGCATAAAGGTCTTAACTAATAAAAATTATTGGTATTACTAGCATTGCACTAAAAAACTTGACACAAGCAATGAAAAGAAAAAACTGTAATTCACAATACTCATCTTACCTAGTTGATCAAACTACGAACATCCTCCTTTTTCCAAAGACAGGAGGTTCTTGTATGAATTGAAGTAAGTCAATACCTATGCATGATGTTAAATAGCCTTTTAATTTCTGAACAATAGAATAGCTGCTCAATAGAATAATTTTAAGGTTTAAACATAAATCTTTCAAAGACAATACACACAATAACTAACAGATTGATAGAGACTTGGAATAGTTTCAGTGTAAGCTAATTTTGCATGCCTTCTATAATAATTATGTTTTTTAGAACAAGAAAAATAAACTCCTGTTATTGTTTTTCTGTTGAGTCACTACTAGAGAAAAAAACTCCTGCTATTGCTTTTCTGTTACAATGGCAGCAACTCTACCACTATTTCTGGCAACTCAACCCCCCGACCCCAATACCTATCATTGTATGCATCAATGTTTCCCTAGCACCATCCAATCACATTCAAGAAAATGAAGTACTTTGTTTATAAAATAAATCTTAGTTAATTAGATTAAACTCTTGTAACCTAAATATTCATATATCAAGACTAAGTGACTATAGCAACCCTTCAACACATATATCAGAGTTTCACTAATAGCACACCCTCACGGGAACAGAACCAGCACCACTTGAGCATAGATTTGATCATAACCTGCATCTCTTTATAATAAACTTCACTCCAACTCTGCTCCTAATAACAAAGTTGCTTCTTAATAAAAAAAAGACCTTTCTGATTGTGTAATTCTGCACTTAGTCTGAAATCCTGCATAATTGTGACATAACCACTTTTTTTTCCATCAGAGCATATTTTCATCAGACCCGCCTCTGCCCATGACCTGTTTGACAAAAAACCACACCACTTCTACAATTAATATAGAAAGTAGATTATGGAATCAAGGATAACTATACCGCTAGTAAATCCACACTAACAATACTAGAACATGAAAATCAAAAATTATAGATGTAAGTGTCCAATACCTTCAGAAACATTGCTTGGAATAGCTCAAACCATATGCTTCCAATCTGTGCAATAGAAAACAAATTATGTGTAGTATCTGTGGTCATGCTATTCTTATCCTATTGACTCCACAGAGGTCATAGGTCATAGGTGTCACAGTAGTCTATTGGAATGGATTCAATATCCTCTAATTTTGATCACCCACCCTCCATATATACATAGCAATAAAACTTGTATCTTGTTTAGTTTAGGACAATTATAAATGGATATGATAGACTTATTTGTGAGGGTATATGTGTAGAAAATCTCATCCTTATTGGCAGTATACTCAAAATCAAAGATGTAGTTGGGTTGTAAACCTGGCCTTCCGCTTAAATATTGGTTGATCCAAGGTTCAATCCTAAAGAACATTGTTTATCCCTTCAATCATATAAAACTAAAGATAATTGTGGAGTGTTAAAACCTGAACCATTCATGTATTGGGACCAATAAAAAAGTATTTGATATGAAGAATCAGGTTACCATAATTGCCTAAATCAAAATCAGGATCAAGTGCCAAGGGCAACTCATATCCGTGCTGCATATACCAACGGATCGATTCTGCCGGAATGAGCTAGTTTCTTACAACATAGTGAACAAAGGTTTAAATATCTGTTAGGACAAGTATTCACATTTAGTGTCTCACCCTGTCTTGAATATGATTGGCTTCAAAGTAGGAGGACACACGTGAGAAACCAAAAATAATATCCATGTTGCATATCAATGAAAGATGAGGTGATTTAGTGTGTAACTATTGTTTCATGTGCAAGTGGTTATGGCTGACAAAAAAAAAAAAAAGAGTAAAACCTGATTCTGGAACATAAACCTGAACTAAAAAAAATATGATTGAAGGGTATTTGATATGCTAAAAAAGTATTTGACAAAAATAAAAAAGGGTCTATAATATCGCTTCTGAAGTAGCAATATAACGATAGAAAATAAACCTGAACTATGCTACAAGGACGAGGGCATAGATCATCTTGTCACGAATTAGATTGAATCCAATCTGCACCAACCATTTGGGTTGTGCTTGTGCTCTGCTGATTTTACACAAAGCTGAGGGCAATGGAGGTAACAAAAAGGAACAATACATTAAAAATGTCTCATAAGCTTATAGATGATATAAGCACATGGTCAAACCACACGCATACAAGCAATCAAAAGCCAAATAAAACATTTCAGACCCATATTATTGCCAAAGAAAAGTGGATTATCGTACCAGTATTGACACCAAAATTGAAGTTCCCTGTTGTCTGATCAGTAGGAAATATTATACACAATTTGATGAAATAGGAACCAATACAAGAGTCAATAGATAAGTATATTTTAAGCTTAAAGAAAATATTATGTAATACAAGAAGACAATGGTATGCAATTAGAAGTAAACTAAAGCCCCAAAATATTTTCAAAAGCTTCTTCTTTGAGTTCAAATAAGATCGGTTAACTTATGACTGTATATGCACAATATCTATAGTCTACTCTAATAATTGGGAATAAATTACTCGTGTTTGAGGAACCACTGGGGTGGGCATAATGTCAAAACTTGTATTTTCATTCTGCACCAAATTGCTATAATGTCAAAACTAATCCTAGCAACAGCCATAAAGTTTTCAAAGATTCCAAAACCAGATTCAGACACTCCAAAATACACGAATTAATATTGGAACCAAAATTTTCAAATTACAAGATTCTATAATGTCAAAGACACAGGAATCATGTACTCAGAGTCTCATACTTTCCTTGTAAACTCAGAATCTTCAAATCCTCATACTAAACACCCAACAAATAAAGAAGCATAAAAAACTGCTACTTGTTTGAACTCCCTATTTTGTCGGAATAGATTAAAGAAAACGGATTAAAGAAACATTCCGAGAAAAGCTAAATTGAGAGATGGTATCTTTTCGGAATGGATTAAAGAAAATGGTGAAGTACCTGGTGAGCGACGACGGCAAAAGTGTTGATCGGAATTAGGGGTTGGGGCGGTGGAGTGAGAGATTCCAATTTAAGGAATTTGGGCACAAAGGATTTGTCGATTTGGTCTGTGTGTTTGGTCTGGTTGGGGAATATAAACTGCCGTCAAAATAAGCTTGGACAATGAAGCCTCAACACCACGGCGCGACACGACGGAACTGGTCGGTCCGAGTTGGAGGCTGGAGCTATTGCTTTCGTGCGTGCGAGTTGGAGAAGAAAGAAAATGAAGACCTAAAACACTGTACACACATGGGTCCGCCACTAGCCTGAATCATAAGCCCGTACACCCACCACCGCAGCATCGCTGACTCCTTCTGCTTCGACACCACGAAGCGCAGCAGTGCGGGGTCGTCCATCTTCCGCCAGAGGGATTTGAGCGTGGCAGAGAGGTCGGGGTCCGGCGGAGGCTTGGTGCAGAGGTCGGCGAGCGCGACCTCCCTTTGCTCCTCGATGCGGGCGGCAGCGGCACTCAGGAATGGAGGTCTCACGAGGGTGGAGGGATTCGAGGGTTTCTTTGGAGAAGGAAATGACAGACTATAGGTTTGAATCGAGAGAGGGAGTATGGAAGAGCTAGGGCACGGGTTTTTTGCCTAAAAGGGAACGTCCAAAACGACAGCATTAAAAGGAAAATGAAGGCTGCATAAAAAAAAGCATATTTGAAATGGACGGAAACGATGACGGTTGTTACATAACCGTCTTTGATTCACTTACAACGACGACGGTCATTGTAAAACCGTCTTCGTTTTGACCTTTCGATGACGGTTTCTGGAAAGCCATCGTTTTTAACTGAAAATACAATGAATACCTAATCCAATAAACCAAGAGGGGGGGTGAATTGATTTTTGATCCTTTTTGAACTTTTCTTGGAAAACAAAACTCAGCGGAAGAATTAACTTGGATCGTATCTTAAATCAGAAACAAATTTAGTAAACAATTTTCTTTTCCAATCAATTAACTCTTGTGTTGAATCAAAGTTTGAGTTGATACACAAAATAATATCTCAAGCAATTAATGAACTGTAACTCAAAACATAAATGCACACAATTTTATACTGGTTCACCTCCAACCACTGAGGCTACATCCAGTTTACCTTCTAATCCAAACCAGATTAGAGTTCCACTAACAGATTTTAATTCTTTACAAGCAATCAACAAGGTCTCTTTTACCCACCCTAGGCAAAACTCTAAATCTATTCCCTAGATTTATCAAAAGACCTAGAACCTGAGAACACTACTCAGTTCTACCCACTAGAAAACCCTTTCTAGTAATGCTTTAAAGAAACCCAACTGTTACATGGAAAAATTCAACACAAATTCCAGAAAACAAAAGAAGAAAATTACAAAGAACAAAACTTGATGTTCAAGAAGGATATCACCTTATATTCCTTTGCAGCATAAAGGATATACATGGAATTTATAACCTGAGGTGATGAATGATATGCTTTCTTGATAGATCTTGACACAGCTCAATGCATGAATAATCACAAAATAACTCCTTCTCTTAAGCAAGCATGATGATTCTAACTCTTATGAACAACACTATCAAAATGATTCTTTTAACTCTTTGAAGCACTCAGAGATTACTAAAACTCTTGTATGAATGAAAGCTCTCGAAATCAATCTCTAGTTTTCTGAGACACTGCTTGTCTATTTATAAAAAAACAGATTTAACAGAATGTAATCGATTATTTCGTTTATGTAATCGATTATTTTAATACGTGTAATCGATTATTCCGTCTATTCAATCGATTAAGTTGTTCATGATATTTCTGGAAATCTTGAACGAACAAAGTAATCGATTATTTGACCATGTAATCGATTACGCCAGAAATACAAGTTTGAGTCACAAGCATAGATAATCGATTATAATGTGTTTTAATCGATTACGCCAGAAGTATTCATATTACTCTATAGCACATTTAATCGATTACGATTATTTGGTAATCGATTAAACCAGTTCATAGGCTAAACAGGATTATGCAGATACCTTATGTAATCGATTATATGACTTGTGTAATCGATTACATCAGTAAGAAAACATTTTTAATGCTAGTTTAGACTTATCAATGTATTTCTAATCAATTGCATATACTAATATGATTCTAATCCTAAGAGTGAATGCATGTATGTCTGATTTCTTTTATGACTGCTGTGACAACTACATTTCTTGTTCATATTTAATTTATTATGCTTCCTAATTTACAGGAAACTTTATTTTTTTTTTCGGCGTAAGTTGCTTACGTAAAACTAATTATATGTAATAGGTTATTTATTTTAACGTGTTCGCAAAATTAAAATACAAAGTTCAAACATAGTTTAATATACAATCCAAATACAATACAGTCCAATTAGTCTGTTACAACATAAGCTACATACAGCTCAACGTAGTATTAAATACAGACAAACAGAAAATCACAAATACAGCATATAGAACATCCAGCAGCACATAGAACATCCAACTCCTTCCTCAATGATTTCTTTAGCTTACTGTTCCTCTGCTCGCCCAAATAAATTGGGGTCATCACAGGTGTCAACCACAGACACAGCTCGGGTAAGTACATGATAAACATGATTAGATAATCAACAAAAGCAGACCAATAATCAAAAGACAATGATAATTATCAAACAGATACATGATGAATGATGCATACTTCCTTGGTTAAATGATGCATGACTGAGATCTCAGAGGCCTAGTCAAAGGTACCAAACTTTAGAATAGTTTCACCCACTCCAGTGAAACAGTCCCACCCACTCCAGTGAGACCTCCCTCCACTCCGAGGGGATAAAAGGGTACCGTAAAATAGTTCCACCCACTCCAGTGGAACAGTTCCACCCACTCCAGTGAAACCTCCCTCTATTCCGAGGGGAAGAATGCAAAGAATGAATGTAATGATTTTCTTTTATTTTGTTATTACTTCCATTCTCAAATTCTCTTGACTTTGGCACTACCATTTCATCATAATTAATTTCATATATAAAAGATGCAATTGTGCCATATTTTCTTCGGAAAAATAATCTTAAGGAAGTAGAACATAACTCTTTTAATAAGATTCATGTTTTACAACTTCTTCAATAACACATGTACTTTTAGTGCAAATCATGATATTCATCAAGTAATATATCACTACATCATTAAATAATATGCAACCAATAATAAGCAATACATATTACCACATCACATAAGAAATAAATTAATTCACATCACAACAAAGTAAGTAACATATACCCTTGGTAAAACAAGTATACTAAAATATACATAGTTAAGTAATTAGTTACTTTTTACTAGAATCCATTTTATTATTCTTCAAGTTAATTAAGGTTCCCTAATCACTTTATTAATCTATTTAACTATTCTTTAATTCATGTGAAGTTACTTCTTCAAATAACCGTCTTTGCATCTTTTTCCATTTTTTTTAGACATTTAAACAAACACTTAGTGTACTTAACTTGAGTCTTGTATTAAACATGGATTAAATCATGTAGAACTAAAGGATAACATATTCTAATCAATTATCTAAGCCATGTATACCAAATACTTCCCATACCTTTGCTTTTATTGGAAAGTTTAAACTTTTTCTTCAATATTCCTAGCTTCCACGTGAATTTTCTAAGGTGGGGCTGTTTGTGGGCTTTTGTTTTGGCTTTTTAATTCTAAGTGAAAGGGATAGGGAATGAAAGTGGGGTGCTGTCCGTGCAATCAGCAGCCCCTTGGTCCCCACCAATCCTTTTATATTGCTAAGCTTCTTGGCTTTTATTGAAAAATATCTCGAGCTTATCATTGCCTTACTTTTTAGTTGGTTTCTTCCTATTGGTCCTTGCTTTCCTACATTCCAAGTGTCCTAAATCAAGACTTTTCTACATCCTTCCTTTGCCTTCTTGCTTGATCCGTGCAGTTTTTTCTTTTTACAAGCTTTGGCAACTTGCCTTTTGATTTAAATCTCACGTGAAGTAGCTTTCTCCTTTGTAGATTTTTATTGCCTTTCCTTTCCACTTGGTCCAATTGTATTTTTTCTAACTTCTAAATCTTCCAAGTGTCCTTATTCTCAAATTTTCTAATACTTTCTTCATCCTTCTTGGAGATTCACGGCCAAGCTTGGTGTTTTAAGGCAAATATGTTTAAATTAAGTTTTGTTTAGGTAGAATGATTTTAGTTTAAAGAATTTTAAGGTTTTGTTTTATTTAACATATATTATTCATAGAATCAAATCAAATTATTTTTATATTTTTATGAAAGTCTAATTTTAATTGCTTTCTTATGAATAAAATTCTAAAATCGGTTAGATAATAACTTAAGGTGTACTAAGATGTCACATAATTTGTTTCAATAGTTTTATCTAATTTCCTATTGGTTCCTTTTTGGTTTTTATTTAAAGAATTTATTACTTCCATAATTAAGGAAAAATTCTCTAGATTATGTCTTTCCTTTCTCTGTGTTTTTATGAGACTTAGATTAATGTATATTCAATTCTTGGTGAAATATGTAACGCCTCCTCTTACTCTCTCGTGCTAGAGTTATTTTAGAAGAAATCTCATGTCCACTTTGTATTAAAATTATTTTATCTTAGTTATAAATTTCAAGAAAATTCTTTTTGCTTCAATTTGATAATTCCTTCATATCATAAAAATTTTTCTCACCGTGATTCATATCAATACAGTCCTTTAATACAAAATATAATACAATCCATATTACATACTCATTAATAAATAGTCCAAATACATATCATAAACCACCAAATAAAAATCACAACATCCTTATTACATCTTCAACTCACATTCATGCACATCCTCAATTAGTCATCCATGCTCAGCTACTACTGCTCATCTGCTCGCCCAAATAAATTGGGGTCATCACAGGTGTCAACCACAACACAAAATAGGGTAAGTTTATGATAAACATAGTTTAAATAAAAACATATATAAAAGAATATATACTCACATGATTATAATATCATTCTTAAAATAAGAGACATGCATGATTCACACCTTATTCACATCATACCGTCAACACAACATTTCTCACCATCAACACATCACACAGTTCAAATTATGTTATTTATACAACACACAGCTATACAATAACACGGTCTTATGCCCCCGCCAGGCAAGATATAAAATAACACGGTCTTATGCCCCCGCCAGGCTTCAAATAAAAATAACACGGTCTTATGCCCCCGCCAGGCAAGATATAAAATAACACGGTCTTAACACGGTCTTATGCCCCCGCCAGGCTTCAAATGAAAATAACACGGTCTTATGCCCCCGCCAGGCTAAATATATAAAATAACACGGACTTATGCCCCCCGCCAGGCTCAATAAAATAACACGTCAACATGAATCTAATACAGATTTTGATATTTATGGAGCAATATATATATACTTCTTTACACAAAATCCCAATTATTTAGCCACAGTCCACTTCATAGATTTCTCAGAATAAATCATAATTCATCACAACTTAAATAGTGCAATATAATAATCATGATTCCATCATACTTTTCATATAACATTTAATAAGTAAACTCAAGAATTTATAGCACAATAAACAACGCATAAACTTTAGTGAAACTATTCCTTTAGATAGTTATTATTCTTAGATAGTTATTATTCAAATCCACTATTTCCTTAGATATCATCATGTATCAAGATTCAAGCCAATTAAACAGTTACCTATTAATTTTAATTATTCATACTACCAATCTTTTATTAAACTAAATTCCAATTATTTCTTCAATTCATCAATTCATTAAACCAACTTTAGTTCTTTGAGGCAATTTATCATACACCTAATAGGCAAGACTTAATTCTTAAACAATTTGAGAATTCTAGCATACTTAAACCATATTTATCATAAACTTCCCATACCTTGTATGTTTCCTAAAATTGGACAGCACTTGCTTTCTTTTCCTTAAGCTTCTCGTGAGATTGTGGGATGTGGTGGCTTGGTTTTGGTTGTGAAAATGATAGGAAGCAAAACTAAAAACTGCACGGTCAAGGCAAGAGAAGAGTGCACGGCTGTTTTTAATTTCTAAGCTTGATTTCTTTTTGCCAAGGCTTTTAACACTTTGATTTGGTTTTGTCAAGGACCAAGGCTGCACGTTCCCTCCATTCACACGGTCCCCACTTGGTTTATAAAGAGGTTGGCTTCTAAATATCTTCCAATAATTGGCTTAAGTAATGATGTTTTTTACTTTTGCTTTGTTTCATTCTAATTGGCTAATGTTTCTTTGCTTTCCATGTGTCCCTTTGATTTTTCTACATTCTTCTTGCCTCAAGCTTCATGTTTCACGTGCTATTCCCTTTTGGTTGTAGCATTTCCGTTTGCTTCCATTTGGCTAGTTTTTTTTTTGGCTTTACAAAGGTCTTAAGCATTTATTAGCCCTTCACACATGGACCAATTATATTAGGCTAAGTGTTTTATTCTTTTATGTGTTGATTCTTGACTTTTCAAAGCTCTTTCTCCCTTGCTTTTGATGTTACACGACCACTTGCTAATGGTAAGGCCAACTTGCACAATTTTTTCCTTTTATGCCTCATAGTAGTAATTTTCTAAATTCTTAGTGGTCCACTTTGGTTTAATTAATAAAATTGTTAAACTAACTTGTTAAAAAAATCTATTTATTTTATAATTGAAAGAAAATTCTATAAATGGTATTCATTATTTTTCTGTGTTTTTCAGATGCTTAGGTTAGCCTGTATTAAATTCTTTTCCAAAATTTCTAGTAAAATTCCTAAAAATTTCATTTCATCATTTCTTGTCATTTCCTAACTTAATATTCCCTTATCTAAAGATATTTTATCCATCCTACAGGTCCTACAAAATTTCCTAAATCATCTGGCCATTTTTGATAAAAAGGGCATTTCTGTAATTTTCCATCCTAAGGGCGTAATGGTAATTTCTCATTTATTCAAGGATATTTTGGTCATTTTTCCCTAAAATATCTTCTTCAAAATATCTAAGACATGTTAGTCATTTCTACAATTGTCTAAGGGCAAAATGGTCATTTTCATCTTAGGGGCATATTGGTCATTTCAAAATTACATAGGGGTATTTTTGTAATTATTGCCTTAAAATATTCTTGTAATTTTTATTTTATAGAAAGGTGATATAATCTTTATTCTGCCCATATTTTTATAATTTTACTAATTCCTATCTACATCACCAATATCACATAAATTATTAACACATATAAATATTGGGGTGTTACAAAATATCTTTTAAAATGTCTAAAAATTCTATCTTATGGTTTTTCTTTGCTAATAACATCAATAATTTTGTCTAGGATCATTCTGTGTTTTATCAGGTTTCCAGGGCCTTACGAAGGCTGATATAACCTTATTCGAGCTAAAAGGGTATTTCGGTCATTTGTACAAATGTTCAGGGGCATTTTAGTCATTTACCTTATGGACCTAACTGTCATTTGTGAAATTATCCAAGGGTATTTATGTCATGTGTCTAAGAATGCATATTTATAAGAAAATGTACATATATAATGAATTAGGAGGGTGTTACAACTGCAAAGGATTATTAGACTTTAACCTTAATGAACCAAGCTTAACCAAAAGGAAAAATTACAAATGCCATCATCACATGAGTGGGCATGAAACAAATATCAAAACAATACTTGTCTTCTGATTCTTCTAACACTTGAATCTAACATAAACATCCATTTAATCACGTTAATGCCACCGCGCGACATACGAAGACGGTTATGGAACAACCGTCGTCGATGTTGTGTCGTAAAAAGCACTTTTTCTAGTAGTGTCTTTATAAAAGTGTAATCCATAAAAGTGTTTGTACTTGAGTTTCTCTTAATAAAATTTTGTTTCATATTCTCTACAAGTGGCATCAGAGCTAGTTGTCTGGGGCCAAGTTACACTTGAGGAGGCTAGTAATCGGGGATCTCTATACGGAAATTCTGCAATTGCACAATCTAGGATTGTATATCTATTTGATCTGGGATCAAACTTACTTGGAAGAGTGTGAGGCATCATCAAGTCAAGATGGCAGATATTTCCAACTCAGCTAGTAGAATTGAGAAACTCATCAACTATAATAATTGAAGCGTCTGCATGAAGTTCTACCTGCAGGGTCAGGATCTATGGGACATAGTAAATGGCGAAATGACCATAGCACCCACGGAGGCGAACGAATTGAGAAGGTGGAAGCTGAAAGCTGACAAAGCAATGTATGTTCTTGTAGTAACAGTTGAAGATGAGTTATTGCAACACATTAAAAGTGCGGAGACTCCAAAATAGGCATGGGACACCTTGTTGGCATTGTTCGCACGCAAGAATGATGTGAAGCTACAACGCTTGGAGAATGAACTTCTATCTGTTAGATTCAAAGATGAAGGAAGCAATTGTGTTTTGATTTTACATGCCCACTCACTATGATGACATTTGTAATTTTGTTTCAAGCTTGGTTCATGAAGATAAAACCCTTTAATTCTCATTAGCTGCTGATTAATCATGCATCCACACATTCATTTAAAAGGAATCAATCAAGTAGTAAATAGAAAATTTATATGATTTCATAAAGGCTTTTAGAAAGTTGCATAAAACATTTTTTCATTGGTTTAATCGATTACCACTGGTTCGTAATCGATTAAACAAGCTTTACACAGAAATAGGAATTCACTGGAATAATCGATTATCTTGGGAAATAATCGATTACATAAGCTTCTGCATAATGGTACACAACATATTTATCTGATTTAATCGATTACCATATGTTTGTATCAATTATATTTGCTTTGCTATGTTTTAGCTGTGTTTTGGCTTAATCGATTAATTAGGTATTTAATCGATTACTGAGTGCATTGTAAAACTATGTTTTTCTGGCTTAATCGATTACATGGTGATATAATCGATTATTCTATTCGTTTCAGATTTCCAGATTTTTGATGAACAATTTAATCGATTATATGGGTAAAATAATCGATTACCATGAGCAAAATAATCAATTATTGTGACAAATTAATCGATTACAGTTGGTTGAAACAGTTTTTTTATAAATAGGAAAGCTATGTCTGAATGAGAGAACAACCAGAAAGAGAGATATTCGTGCATACCCCTTTAAGTTTTCATTCTCTAAGAGCTTTTAATTGTTCTAAGCCTGAAATAAGTGAGATAATCAAATGTATTAAGATCTCATTGTGTGTTGAGCCTTAATACTCATTGTGTGTGAGCATCCATGCAAGCTAGTGCTTAAAGAGGTGTCAAGAAAGCATTGTAGTCATCATCTCAGGTTGATTGAATCATTCATGTCATTGTAGTTGCTGAGGAACATGAGGTGATATCTTTCTTGAACCTAAAGCTTGTATTGTTTTGATATTTTGTTTTACTTTGTGTTGTATTTCCATATAGCATCTGAGTTCTTTAAAGCTTTTCTAGAAAGGGTTTTCTAGGGGGAAGAACAGAGAAGGGATCTCTGGTTCTTGGTCTTTTGAAAGATCTATAGGAAGTAGATTTTGAATTTTGCCTAGGGTAGGTAAAAGAGACCATTGTTGTAAGCTTGTAAAGAAAAGATATTTGTTATAGTGGAACTCTAACCTAGATTGGGTTGGAAGGAAACTGGATGTAGCCTCCGCGGTTGAGAGGTGAACCAGTATAAATTTTGTGTGCCTTTATATTTCAGTCTATGTTTCATTGAATTCTTAAGGTATAGAATTGTTTGTCATATAAGTTTGGGTTCAGCACAAGTGTTATTTGGTTGATGAAGTAAAATAACTTTCAATTGGTTTTAAATAAGATACGATCCCTTTGAAATCTTCCGTTGTTACATATTTTACAAAGGAAATTTTAAAACTCTGAGGTAAAACCAATTCACCCCCCCTCTTGGTTTATTTGTATAATCGTTCATTGTATTTTCACTATCAACCACGAAGCAGGACAAAATAGTAAGTTAATATTTTTTCAAAATTAAATCTATTTGTGAAGAAATTTCAAAGTTAGATCCTGAAAATGCAATATCGGAGGCAAGCATGAGGAGAATAATTATTCATGGGCTAAGGCTGGAATATAGTGGAATTATTATAGCAACCCGTGGATGGGCCAAAGAGACAACTCTTACAGAGTTGGAAAACTGACAAGCCAATCAAGAAGCATTAGACAAAAAAATGTCTAATGTCTCCATAAATGAATAAGAGAAAGCCCTATTTAGCAAGAGAAGAGAATTCAAAGGAGGAAATGTTGATCGATCGAAACCAAAAAGAGACCATAAATATCAAGGAGGAGGAGATAAACAAAGACAAGATAGAAGAGGCTCACAACAAGGGAGAGCTCGACAAGGACAAGATGCTAGACAAAAGAAAGATTATAGTCAGAATAATCAGTGCTACAATTGTGGTAAGAAATGACACTTTTCACGAGATTGTTGGTCAAAGAAAGAGAAGGGTAATGTTGTAACCTCCACCCAAAATGATAATAACAGTGAAGAAGAATGGGATCTACAAGCATCATTTGCCGAGGAAGAACCCATGGAGCTTGCTGCTTCTTGTGTTGTGGAACCAGAGGAGGAGTCAGGACTTGTTACAGTGAGTAATAAGTTAATTAATTATGATGATGGTTGGATCGTGGATTTTGGGTGCTCCAATCATATGATGGGAGACATAAAGAAGTTAAAGAATGCGACTGAGTACAAGAAAGAGCAAGTGGTTGTCACAGCAAACAATGCAAAGTTTCCTATCACTCACGTGGGAAAGGTAACAATAGTACCACGATTCAGCTCCAACCAAACACCATTAGAGAATGTGTTCCATGTGCCAGGTATGAAGAAAAATCTACTCTCTGTCTCACAACTCACATCCTCTGGGAATTATGTAGTGTTCGGTCCAGACACTGTAAGGGTGTACAAAAATCTGAAGCAGTATGATACAACGATCATGGAAGGGAGGCAATTAGAGTCTGTTTACGTAATGACAGCTCAGACGACATACATAGACAAGACAAGGAGGAATGAAGCAACTAACTTGTGGCATGCACGACTTGGACATGGGTGATGCTCTATTAGAAGTTCAAGAAGATACAGTATGTGATGGATGCTGATACAGGAAAGCACATCAACTACCATACGAGGAGTTGCAACATAGAGCGAAGAAGCCGCTTGACCTAATTCACTCATACGTATTTGGGCCCGTCAAACAACCATTTATAAGAGGTTTCAAGTACATGATTACCTTCATTGATGACTTTTCGAGGTACGTGTGGCTTGACTTTATGAAAGAAAAATCTGAAGCATTTTTCAAGTTTAAGAATTTCAAAGAGAAGGTAGAAAAAGAGATAGGAAGAAATATAAGAAGTCTTTGTACGGATAATGGGGGAGAGTACACATTAAAAAAATTCACGGAGTACTTACATAACTGTAAGATATGACAACATTTCTCATGTCCAAATACACCCCAACAAAATGGAGTTGCGGAAAGGAAGAATCGTCGCTTGGCGAAGATATGCAGAAGCATGCTGCATGCCAAGAACGTGCCACCTTGATTTTGGGCTGAGTGTATGAAGACGACAACACATATTATTAACAGACTACCTTAAGTAAGACTTTAGTTTGTTTCACCTTATGAGAAGTTGTGGAATGTCAAGTCCACGGTAAGTCACTTTTGAGTTTTTGGTTGTGTCTGTTACGTCTTCATGCTAGACCATATAAGAACAAAGTTCGATCAAAAGGCAATACGATGCATATTTATGGGCTATGATAATGAAAGAAAAGGATGGAAGTGTTGCGATCCTACAATGGGAAGGTGTTACACTTCAAGGAATGTTGTGTTTGATGAAGTATCATCTTGGTGGCCAATAAAAGAGGTTGTGTTGCCAAATGTTCAAGAAGTTGAAGAAAAGTTACAACAAGGAGCAGAATCCCAAGAAGAACTTAAAGAAGATCGATCCGTGAATCCAGAGAATGTAAAAAGCCCATGGCAAACTGGAACATTGCAACAAATTGCTGAAGAAGAAAGACTCAATCAAATTGAAGAATTTGAAGACATTGGAGATTCACCGCCAATATTAAGAAGGACTTCAAGACAAGAAAGGCCAAATCCTAAGTATGCAAATGCAACATTGATTGAAGAAGAGATAGTTCAAGAGCCAAATTCGTACAAGGAAGCATCACGCATGAAAGAATGGAGAAAAGCCATGGATGAAGAGATTTAAATGCTACAGCAAAATGAGACTTAGGAGTTGGTACCAAGGCCTGCAAATGTACAACCAATATCCTGCAAGTGAGTATACAAAGTGAAGACTCGACCTGATGGATCGATTGAAAGATATAAGGCTCGGCTGGTGGCTTGAGGATTCTCACAGAAGTATGGTATAGACTACGATGAAACTTTTAGTCCCGTAGCAAAGATCACCACGGCACGTGTCCTTATTGCACTAGTAACTAGCAAAACTTGGAAGCTTTGGCAGATGGATGTGAAAAATGCTTTCTTACATGGAGAGCTAGATCATGACATATACATGGAGCAGCCTCAAGGTTTTGAAAATAAAAATCATCCAACCTTTGTGTGTAAGTTAAAGAAAGCACTTTATGGGTTAAAGCAGGCACCAAGGGCGTGGTATGGTAAAATAGGTGAGTTTCTTATCCAAAGTGGGTACTCTGGCACTAGCCGATTCAAGCTTATTTGTGAAAGCTCGAGTAGGGAAGCTTGCAGTTATCTTAGTTTATGTGGATGACTTAATCATCACTGGAGATGATGAAGTGGAGATTCAGCAGATAAGAGCAAATCTCTCAATACAATTCCAAATGAAGGAACTAGGAGAGCTAAAACATTTTCTTGGACTTGAAGTTGAATGAACCTGTGAAGGAAATATTTCTAGGGCAACAAAAATATGTAAAGGATATGTTGCAAAGATTTGGGATGCTCAATTGCAAGCCCACATCTACGACGATTGATCCAAACACAAGGTTGTGCGAAGAAGAAGGTCAAGAACTGGAAGATTCAAGAATGTATAGGCAGCTGGTGGGTAGTTTAATCTATCTAACACTAACACAGCCTGATATTGCATTTGCAGTTGGAGTTGTGAGTAGATTCATGGAGAAGCCAAGAAAACCTCACTTAGAGGCAGTAGGACGCATACTAAGGTACGTGAAAGGAACTTTTGATCTTGGAATTTTCTACAAGAAAGATGAGGAGTGCAGAGTTGAAAGATATTGTGATGCTGATTACGCTGGTGACCACGACACTCGACGCTCCACCACTGGATATGTGTTCTACATTGGATTTGGAGCAGTGTCTTGGTGTGGTAAGAGACAGCCAACCGTGTCATTATCAACTAGAGAAGTAGAGTATAGAGCTGCAACAATGGCAGCACAAGAATGTACATGGTTGATGCAGCTTATGAAAGACTAACATCAACCTGATGACTACGCGGTAAACCTTCATTGTGATAACCAGTCAACTATAAGACTTGCAGAGAACCCGGTGTTTCACGCAAGAACTAAGCATGTGGAGATACATTATCATTTTATTCGAGAAAAGGTACTACAAGGACGAATTGAAATGAAATATATTAAGACTGAAGGCCAAGTTGTAGACTTGTTCACTAAAGGACTGAATGGCTTGAAGCTCCAAGAATTTAGAAGGCAACTTGGTATGACTGCCAGATCAACATTGAGAAAGACTAGTCATTGAGGGGGAGTATTGAAGAGCAATGACTAGATTTTTCTAGAATGCTCCATAAAATTCTCCATGTTCACTAGAAATGTCTACTTTTTTTTATCTAAATATCTCCATGAAGAAAAATCTAGAGAGTTTCTAAAAGATAAAGATGAATGGAGAAATCTAGAGAACTATCTAGAAACCATGAAAAGTAAAGAAAATTAAAGAAATGTAAAGAGAATTCTAGAAACCTCACCAAGTAACTATAAATAAGGGTGAGAGCCATTTGTTAGAAGTAAGTGAGAGTAATAGAAATAAATAAGAAGAAAGGAAAAAACAAGAGAGTGTGAGCTTGAGAGAACATGCTTAGTAAGAGTGGGTGTGAGTGTGAGTAATCTTTGTAAAAATGTAGTTTGTAAAAGTGTTTGTACTTAAGTTTCTTTTAATAAAATTGTTTCATATTCTCTACATGGATCACTCTTATTCTAAATTTACTTAAAATTTTGATTATCTGTCACGTTACGACCCATTAGATAAGGAGAAATAATTGTAACGACCCTGTATGCATCCGGTTCATTAACATTATATTATGGTCTTAAGCGCAGCAATACTTAACGTAAATTAAGTAAACACGGAAACATAAAAACAAATAAGACGTCAGCATACATCATATAATACAAACTAACATTATGTATGGAATTTAATATACATCCTGACACCCGGGTTCTGTTCCAAAAGATACATCATAAACAAACCCATACCGGGTTACAAAAGTACAATAAAATCGAGTCACCCGACTCATAAAAGACCGCCTTCCAAAATCCGCTTCCTCGAATCCGAGATCCTCAATTAGTAGCCAACTCGGTCTCAGCCTACCCAACCTATCAATTGAGATCCACCGAACAACCCCTACTCGGGTCTCTTACCTTGGACCTCGTCCTCCATTCTTTGGCTATCACCTGTAATATAAATATAATCCCCAATCGGGGTGAGATACAATCTCAGCAAACTCAGGGTTCTTGGGGATTCACCCCCCTGGTTCACTTCCACAGTACATAGCATTTATATTGGCATTACCAATAACCTAGCCAACCTGGCCTTTAAGCCAACCCGACCTTTAATAAAATAATACATGTAAATAACCACACCACATACCATTCCAATTCCAATATGCAATTTAGCCAGCCAGTGCAGATATCATACACAATTGCATATAAGATATACAAGTTAGACAGCCAGTACACATAAAGTGTACTCTTGTATATCTTCCAGTGTACTCCGCGTACACATCACATATCTCCGCCTGAGATCCCAGACCCTGGACTCCACGTGAATTCCACCAAAGACATGCACAAATGTATAACTAGATATACAACTTAGCCAACCAGTGCACTCCACGTACACAATTGTATATTCCAGTTATACAAATTAGACAATCAGTGCATATCTCCATTACATGTATGTTTTCAATCAAAAAGCAATAACACACAATGTAAATACAGACACCATGACATCCAATAACCATCACTCCCCAGGAGTATGGTGGAACACAATCAAGGGAACAAACTCCCAAGAACAGAGAGCTTACCTTCTCTTGTTCCAACACCTATCCTCTCAGTCGCGTGTTTACCACCACAGATACTTTCTTTATCTAGCCCTACACCAGGCAAGAAAGATATCAAAATGGTTCTCAACCATATCATGAAAAGAACCCAGTTCTTTTTTCCCAGATCTCGAACATATACCACCAACAAGTGACTTGTAACCCCACAAAGATCTATCTGGGCATAACAAAATACCCAAAACCCAGAAAATCTAGCTTTCAAGGTTGAACCTTCATCACAACAACCTTTTAAGCATACTTTTTCAAAGAAACACCACCCAAAACCAACCTTAACTCATATGGGTCATTTTTCCTCTAAAACCCCAAACTCAAAAGATACGGTGAAATTAACATATCTTACCATAAAAACAACAATGAAGACTAGAGGACAACTTTTCCAAGCTTAGATATCCTTAACGTGCCTTCTATCTCTTCAAGGTTGAAACTTTAACTTCCTTTGGATAATTGATCTCCTCGCCTGATGGTTTTCACCATTAACAGATGTTGGAAACTAGTTTATATGGTACTACTCTTCAATCTTTACGTTGGATGTGAAGGTTTTTAGGTAAAGGAAAGGTTATCTAGGAAGCTTTTCTCACTTTAAAAATGGAGGAAATAAGATATGAGAGAGAAAGTTTTTTTAGCAGAGGCGGTGGAGATTAGATTACTACAAAATATCTCACTCAAGCATACCTTATATAGTCTAACAGTTGACACGCGTCGTATAGTAATATGAGAACATTCCTGCGTCAAAACACAAGCAAAGAGTTAATACGTGTCACTTGTATAAAGTGAATATGTAGAGATATTTGACTGCCGGGTTGGGTCTACTGTTTGGCAAGTCAATAAGTTATATCTTATGCATGTTACATGTGACTACCCGGGTTCTCTAAACCCTACAGAGGTTGTCGGGTTCCCATCATATTACGAACGCTGTCGGGTTGTATTTTAAATATAAATATTGAGTACAACCTTACTACCATATCCCGGGTTCCTGTGCACTCATTCCAACCACTAGGCTAAGTCCGGGTTAAACAGCAAGTATTGTTTTAATTGCTTACAAACACTTATGTAATCGATTTCATAAGAACCCGTCCTTGGTACTATAGTACGTCCAATGTCCCTCCTCCTCCGACCTTACCCGACCTAATCCAACCTATTCCGACCTAATCCGAGTTCCTACCTTGGTTCTTCACAAGTCCAAGGTTTCTCCCCAACCACTCCCAGGATCACTAGCTTGATAATTCTATAAAAAGGGGTTACGAGCTCTTCCGATCTCTCTACCCAGTAGCTCTTACAAGTCAACCACATACGAGCTCCTCCGAGCTCACCCGAGCTCAACCGAGATAACTACTCGATTGCTCATCCGAGATTACAAATCGGTAATACATTCGAGATCACCCGAGCTTATTCGAGATCACAACTCGGACCTCAAGAAAAGGAAGACACGAGCTCTACCAAGATCACTACTCGGTCTCTCAAGGAGAAGGAATATACGAGCTCAGCCGAGTTCTCTACCCAGTCGCTCTTTCCCTCCTTGTCCGGGTTCCTTTTTATATAACAGCGTTTTTCTCAAAAGTGTTATGTATATGTATATACCACTTACGTGGCAATAACCCGATCATGCACCACCCCAGTCTTCCTATAATACTACCATACCACACAACCCCGGATTTGAAAAGGTGCTATCTACACCCCCTTTTTATCCGAGTTCCATTATACACCCCCCTTATACGACAACCCGGTCATACGAACCCGAATTATCGCAGGGTCATTATAATAACCCTCTATAGTGGAGAATTGGCCATCATCAAAATGAGAATACTCCAACTAATCATCTGCATTGGAGCTGCAATTGGCCATCATCAGAATGAAACTACTCCAAGTAATCATCTGCATTAGAGCTGCAAGTAGGCTTCAAAACCTTGATTTTATGAACAAAGTTTGTGGACAAAATTTCAGGCAATCTTCCCACATCCCAAGCACATGCTGCATTAGCGAAAAAGCATATTGGAATATTCTCTCAAGAATTAATTTGATTATTCCAATATTGATCAAGTTTGTCACACCCATGAACTCAAATATCTTCCCAAAAACATATTTTATTGCCATTGTCAACTCTCCTAATTAAATTTGGCATTAGATTCTCCCAATTTTTAACAATTCCATGCCACAGATTGGTTTCCGGGCTTCTATCCTCAATAGTGGGTAAAATATCAACACCACATTTATACTTTGTTCGAATGACATTCCCCTACACTTTGTCACGGTTCATCCACAAATTCAGCCCACCTTCATTAGCAAAGCTTGATTCATGAAACTTGTTTTTCGCAAGCCAAGACCTCCTTATTTTTTTTAGGTGCAAAATGACTCTCATTTTTTCCAGTGAACTTTTTTAGATTGCGACGTATGTCCCTAAACAAAATTACGGGCAAAAGAACCTAAATATTGTTTTTTTGGAAATTATTTACCAAATTGGCACTGTTTCAAACTTATTTACAGAAATGGTGTAGTCAAAGACGCCTCATTTAGGCGTGACTCAATCCGTCTCTAATTCCGTCGCTAACACTTTTTGCGACAGAATATTCAGTCGCAAAAAGTGTTAGTGACGGAATTAGTGTCCGAATTTGGCTTGTGTTTTAATTTTTGACAAAAATATTCTAACGGAATTAGAGACCGAATTAGCGACGGAATTCCGTCACTAACACTTTTTACAACTGAATATTTTGCCGCAAAATGTATTAGCAACAGAATTAAAGACGGATTGAGTCACACCGAAATGAGACGTGTTTGACTACACCATTTCTGTAAATAAGTTTAAAACAACACTCTTTTAGTAAATATTGAATAAAAAAATAATATTTAGGTTCTTTTGTGTAAAATTATGACATGTTCTTCAATCTTGTCAGTAACGAAAGTAGGTATTGCACCCTTGTGATAATAAATGCAGTTAGATTCAATTTTTTACTTTTTAAATACTGATTCTTTGTACAGTGTTTCTTCAATACTGTCACTGACGTACAAAGCGTTATTTGTAGCGGTGATTGCACCTAGAATATTCCCGCAGCCAATAGGACTAATATATTGCTATGTCAAATTGTCAATTATTTCAAACAGTTGTTTTTCAAGCTAATATGTTTTTCCTGGAATCCAAAGTTTATATTTTCATCCAATTAAGAGGCAAAGGGGAGTTAAGGTAGAGGATCCTCAGCCAAATACACGTGTACAGTGCTGTTGTGTTATACTGTTATACTACATGTCAAGGAAATAGATGGAACGCACTTTTTATGAAATTTGCAAGCGATCTTCACCGGGAAAGATTATTATTATTTTTATAAAATTGTATTTATTTATTATATAATATAGCAGAGCAGAGCATCTACGCAAAAATAAAAAATATACTTTCGTCTTGTTCATCACGTTCACATATTATCTTTCTTTTTGTATATTTTTTTTCTCTGCTTCAAGCATATTATAAAGGGAAGATTATTTTTAATGACACTCATACATTAGACGAATGTATAAATATATGTAAAATATAAATTAAATTATAAACATTATAAAATTAAAATTTTAAATTTTAGTTTAACTGATAAAATATTGTTTTAATAATAATTTGTTATTATTTTAATATTTAATATAATTAAAATAAAATTTTGTTTAATTGGATAACTGATTAAAGAAGGTATTTGATTTGATATAAATATTAATAAAACAAAATAGCATAAAATAAAATAATACGTGAGTATATAATTTGTAAGAATGATTTCATTGAAACTATTTTAAATAATATCTACATGAAAAAACTATTTTAAATAATATGTAATTAATTAATAACAAAAAATTACAAAATTCTATTTTACACCGACGGTTTTAAAGAATATAACTATGCAACCAATAAGCGTATTCCTCATCTTAAAAATACCCTAGGAAGGGGGACTGTATCTAGAAACTTCACAGCATTTGTTTATCCACTTTAATTTTCATAAACTTTAACTATAAATATTTTAAAATTGTTAACAAATTATATTTCCGTAAAAAAACTAATTCTATATTATTTTAGATATAATTTTTAAGTAATTACTACAAAATTTTATAATTTTATTATATATGGTAATTTATGATTATATACTAATATAGAATATATTTATAATGTAAATACATTTAATTAAATTCTTATTTTTATTTTACTTTCATGAACATAAAGGATTTGTTAAAGAAAGTGCATTTTTGGAGAAAAAACGGTAATAATAATTAATAATTAATAATTTATATTATAATTAACTTCAATTTATATACACATATATAATTTATAACGATTTTCAACTACTGATTTCCTAATTAACTATTATGAGTATAGTTTATTCTAAAAATGCATCTTCTCACTCTAGTAGAACAAAATCCTAATATAAAAAGATATTTATTATATAATGAAATATCAACGCAAAAAATCTACTCTAACTTGTTCGTCATAGTCCATAAAATAAGAATAGCATCAACATGTAGTATTTTCCTATAAGGCTATTTTTTTATTGGTCAGTCCTTTTAAAATAAAATCAAATAATTGAGACAGATATAATAATTATTTTAAAAAATTATATGCAGCATTAAAAATATTTTTTTATCTTTTAAAAATTTAACTATCTACAAATAATATCAAAATTTGTTGACATTCATTTGTGATATTTCTGAATATTACAAAGAACTTTATCCAATTATTTATTCTTGCCCTATCCACGGGTAAGTGATGTTTCTCTATTTTGTCCACACAAAAAGTCATCTTCTTAGCCGGAAGGAGTACCTTGAATATGACAAGGCACTACGAGTGGGATATACGACAATCATCCATAACCATGCCAAAGTAGGAGTCAATTCCGAAGCAGATTTCGAATACACAATGCTTTAAGTCTAATTTGGCCCATCTAACTTTTAAGGTCAAAACTCAAAACAACAATAAATGAATGACTAAAATATACTATTTTTTTTATCTTTATAAATACAGAAATATTTAGAAATCACTCCTACCAAATTTTTACAGAATTTTTTTTCCGTAAAATGTGTCATTTTTAGATTTAAAACAATGTTTGGATATTGAAATTTATGTGTAATTTTTTTCATTAATTATATGCATATCAATATTAAAAACATCACATCTAAATCAATTATATCAATTATATGTATAATTAATATAAAAAATTATCATTATAAATTTGGATTTATCAAACATATGTTCAGATCAAAAAGTAGTATGAGGATGAAAAATATACTAAATTTTTTATAAGAATAAATTTTGAACATTTTTATATTTATAATAACGAAATAATATTTTAGCCTAAATAAAATAAGAAAAAAAATTAATTGATTTTCATAAACAAAATACTACTAAATTATTGATTTACTCTTTAAAAAATTGCATTAACTATTTAGGAGAAGAATTTAATAATGATTTTACTTCAAGGAGATTACTTCTAATAAAATATAAAATTTAATGTCTACACACTAATAGTGTAAAAACTTTCATTTAATTATACATCAATGTTTGAATTACTTTAAAATAATTATTTTAGAAGTTAACAAACTTATGATACATAGTGGGTTGTGATCGGATGATTATGTAAAACTTTTTACCGTATATATCCCTTTTCTCATATGTAATTTATTCAAAATATGCTTAATATCAATTTAATTTTAGAAAAGATATGACATTAGATCAATCCTTTGAAATTTTAGATTAATATCAATGTTTTTCAAAGATTTACGAGGTTAAATTAGTTAAGTAAAAATATAAAATAACAAAAATAATGCGTAAACTAATTTAAAGTTTTAGCAATTTGATCCATTAATTGTAACACCATTTCAAATTATTCTTATATTATTTTAAATATTTTAAAAAAGTAATTTGATGTTGTAAAACTTAAAAAAAAAAAATGGTAGACAGTGAGGCACCCTCAAACAATTCTATACGTCGCAACTCAATTATGTTCGGATAAAATTAGTTAAAAAGTTATTTAAAAATTGAAAAATTAACTTATTAAAATATAAATATTTGATAAAGCTAGTTATTGAAGTAGTTGAAAATTAAAAAATGATAATCTCAAAATAAAATAATGATTTATCTTTAAAAAGTAATCAGAAAATTTGATAAATATATTAAGAATAAAATATAATAAACTGATATTTTAAAAAATGTTACTTTAAATAATATTTCAAAAATGTTAGAAATTACTAAAAAAAACTTGAACAAGTGTTTCAGTTAATAAAAAAAATTAGAAGCTAGCTCAAAATAGAATTAAAAAAACTAGAAACTACTAAAAAAAACTTATTTACCAAATAATTAAATCAACTTTTCATTTAGAAATTAGTTGAACAAACTTTTCAACTAGAAACTAATTGAGATGTCTTAAAAAAATTTAGAAATTTGGTAAAAATAAACTTCTCACACTATTTGAAACTTTAAAATGTCATATAAATTATAATTAGCTAAATCAGTGTCTTTTCACAACTATAATTCTACCCAATTTCTTTAGCATTTTGTACAATACTAAATTTTTTGACTTGCAAAAGGCGACAAGGAGATAATAGTACAAAAATACATAGCTTGGCTTTCACTCTTTCCACAATTGTAAATGTAAAAAATCATGTATACATTTCTTTTTTAGTTTTTTCTTTCTCAAAACTAAAAGAAACCTCTCATACGAATGTGAACAATGTGTTTGATTTTCAGTTGCGTATACAAAAGCATTATTATGGGTGGATGGAGACAACTTATGAATTATGATGGGTATTCAATTCAACTAAACGATTCATTCATCTAACAGTTCCTCCTTGGTGGGTAAGGAGGAACATACATTCATGAAAGGAAACACAACGATAAATGAATAACTATGAAAAGGACTCCAAATTCCTGAACCCTGGTGTATTTATTCTTAATTTGGTTGTCACACGCATCTTCAAAGAGTCACACTTGGGAACTTGCAAGATCCATAACCTATAAAAAAAAAAAGTATATATGGGCCATAAATAAAAATAATGGATAAATGATGGATAATGAGTAGTACGAAATGAATTCAGCAATTCTAAATCACTTCATGATTAGAACTTTTCCTTTTTCCTTTTAAATGTTGAAAACAAGTTTGAGGACTTTGCTTACGTACAAAAAATAGATGTCGTCAAAATAAAATAAAAAATTAACTGCTTTTAAATTTAGATTTTAAATTTAATTTGATAAAAAACTTCACTTTACCTTTCTTGAATTAATTAATTAGTTTTAAAACAAATCAAAGCTTTAAGTAATAATGGAGTATTAAACTTTACTTTATTAGTATACAAAATGGTGAAATATGAAAGATCATTTATTTCTTTCAGAATGACGTAAATTCATAAGGAAAAATAGTAGAAAAAATTTCTTACTATGAACTTAATATGCATTCCATTAACAAAGAGAATTTTTTTTTTGAAAAAAAAGCTTTTAAAATTTAGGGAAAAGTTAACCTAATCCTTATGATATATATATATATATATAAACTTTATTAACGTCAAGAATATGAATGTAGAGCCTATAGAAAAAGATTATATGAACGTGGAATTCTTTGGTCTTATAATCATTTAAAAAAAAACTGTGTATTAACTTAGTCCATGACAAAATGATTCCCTAAATATACTAACCCAAACATATTTAAAAGATAAAAATATTTCGCATTTGTAGTTTTAATAGGCAAAATAATTAATTTTTTACTCCAAGAATCAAAGTATGTTGTACATTTTTTCAAAGAGTTTAAAAAATATGTAATATTAGTATAAAAGTTTTATACTATTAAGTATTAACTAAATATAAATATTCTTAATATATCTTTTAAAATAATTATTATAAAAACAAACAAACATAACATATTCGATGATTTATAATTATACAACAATATAAAAAAAATTGCACTATTGGTGCATAGATTGTGTCAATTTATTATAAATTCAAAAAATTAGGATGTAAAATACTTTAGTAATTTTTTAGATTTTTTAAAAAAATGTAATTGATGTTTATTTATAATTATACCTTTTAAAAAAATTGATTTTATGAGAAGATATTCAAAAGAATTTCTGATTTTAATTAGATTTTAAAGAGATTGTTTTAAAAAAATTGTCCTTATATAAAAGTTGTGACAAACAAGTTCATAATTATTCTTTTTCAAAAACTTAGTTTGGGCATTTATTAATTCATCAAGAAAGAAAAAATGGCACTTACTTGGATCCTTTGTGGTTTGGATTGCAAGTCCATTGAAATAGCAAGTTCCACCCACACGCCTAAATTGCGCCCAATAAGCACTGAATGCATAGTTAGCGTGGCCCACCACTGAATCGGGTTGAAAACACTCTTTCCCGGGTTGGATTGGGTAACATGTCCCGTTCCCCTGCGAGCACGCGTATGATAAGGCTGCCACCACCGCTGTCGTATTCGCTCCCTCCGCCACCACGCACCACGCCTTCCCCTTATAATCCACTGCCGGCGGAATTGGTTCAAGCTCTGACTCTGGCGTCTCGCCGGAGAGATCAATGTCGTAAACCCTCGACCCGTTCGGGTACAACAACCCGAAATGCCGCTCTGAACCCAAACCCGGTTTAAGATTCTCATTATAAAGAGAAAATATAAAAGCCGGATGAACCAAACCCGGTCGAGCCGGGGTTCCCAAAACTGGTTTTTTAGTAAGTTTCTTAACTATATTTCTATTAAACGTGGCAGCATTATGAACGTTTGCGCCAACTTGGTCCAAGTCTCCACCATTGGGCCAACCCGTTTCCGCTATGAAGATCCGAATACCCGGATACCCAAGCCGTTCCATCGCGAAATAAACGGCGTCAACCATCTGGTCAAATAGGTTGGTGTAGACTAACCCCGTTAACGGGTCCGTTTTCATTATGTTTTTGGACTCAAAGAGAGCGTAACTTAAGTCAATGTGGGTTGGTTCTGAAGCCCACGAGAAAAAAGGGTACACGTCTAGGAAGAAGAAGGAGCGGGTTTTGTGGAGGAACCCCAACATGGGCTTTATGACGTGAAACGCTATGTCGTTTCTAAAAGTGCCGTTTGAGGGGGGAAACGACGATGCTAGAGCGTCCATTGCGAAGGGAGTTCCCACCTTCACCTTGTGCAAACTGAAGGTTTTCAGGGAGTGTGCGATTCTTTGCATTGCAGGGACGATGTGGGGCCATGTTTCGTTACCTGTGATGAGAGGAAATACCAAAATTTGTTAATGCATTGGTGAAAATGAATGAATTTTAATAATTTAATTTAATTATATCAACAATTTATAAAATTATAAAAAGTGTTTTAAAAAAAAATCAAAAAAATATTGAGGAAAAGGGCTTACCCTTTCTTAAATTCCTGTATACAAGTTTTTAAGACAATTGTTTTAGTACAATTTTTTTTTACTGATTAATACAATCTTTATTCTAACAAAAATTTATTATAAATTACAAAGTTTGATGAATATTATTTATTATTTAGTGAACTTGTGATATTATATTTTTTTTAATAAACGTCAAATGATAATAATAAAGTGATACGTGTGTAAATTTTTTATACATAAATTAAACTCTAACTCGTAAATCTATAATATAATTTATATGTTAAAATATTATTTTTTACTAATTTTAATTATAATATATTATATATTTTTTAAGTATTTATTATTATTTTAGTTATGTAAATAAAAATTTATTTTATATAATACACAAGGTTAAAATACTAGTACAAACTGAACTCTGACTAATATATCAAATTAATTTTTAGAATTACGAGTATACCATTTTGTTTTTTTGAGAAATGACGAGCATGCCTTAAACTAATATATATATATATATATATATATATATATATATATATATATATATATATATATATATATA
>CM023943.1:16093235-16187014 GCA_013407115.1 Glycine latifolia
ATGAATTATTTATTTAAAATTTATGAATTTTATAATATCATATAAATTAAAAAATTTTACATAAAAATTTATTCTAATACTAAAGTTATTAGAATAAGTATTTAATTTGAATCACATTAAATATTAAAACTAAAAATAATTTTTTAATTAATAAGAATAAATTAAATAATAATTATTTATATAAATAATTCAATTAATTTACTGTCAAAAAATCTATTCTAATAATTAAAATTTATTAAGTAAAATTGCTTATTACATATAAATATTTTGCTATTATCGGATAGTATTTTTAGTGCAAAATCTTAAATAAAAATTTTAAATTTAAGATATATTTTTCATTAAATTTTCCAAAAAATGAGATGAAAGATATTTAACATAAATAATATATTCTTGTAAAAAAATCATTAAGATATGTAAACTTTTAAAAAAATATAATTTTTTTCTTTTTTTTTCTTAAAATTTCAAAATGATTTCTATTAAAAAATAAATAAAATTTTGAGAGATTTCAAATCCTACATTGACAATATAAAATTTATTAAAAAATAGTCTAAGATCTCAAATCTATCACTAAAATACTCTTATTCATTAAAACAAAAACTATATTAAAAACACAATTATAACAAGACTAACTTAAAATAAAAATAACGCTCGATAATTTTAAGAATCAAGTCAATTAACGCAAGCTCGTAAAACCCGTAATTATTAAAGTCAAAAGTTGTTAGTTTCATACCTGTGGAGCTAATGAGTTCGTTGCCAACGAGGAGGTATCGGATGAGCGTTTCGGGATAGAAGGGTACGACGTTGGATCGGACCCACTCGTCCGAGAATGTCTGGTTCGTGGATGCGTTGATCACAAGCTGGTTTGGGAGCATGATCGAAACCCTAATCCCCGTGTTCCGAAGCGCGTCGAGGATTTCCGCGTCTGCGTCGTAGATTTTCACGCGCTTCACTTTCAGGGAGGACTGTAGGAAACTCACGGAGGTTCTTGGCGGCGGAAGGTTGTTCCCCAATCGCCCGTAGTTCACTCCCAGTTGACTGGAAATTTCACCACCTGAAAATGAAGGAATAGTATTCAATTTTAAGGTTACAAAATTTGAATACGCGGTAAGTCTGGGCTCGAGGATGTTGTTACAAAATTTGAGTATGCGTGAGTAAGTATCAAATCGAGGATTAATGTTGAAACTAACTTATTGATCGAAATTTGTGAAAATACTATAATTATGATGGTTAAAAGAAAATATTTTAAGAGGGAGAAGGAGTATGGGACTTACTAGATAAGGAGAATGAGATTAACAATACAAATATAAAAATCACTGTCTTTGCCATTGTGTCTAGCTCAAGATATTTCTATTTGGTTCAAATTTTATCCTTAAATAGGATTGATTTTTAGACTTGCTGAGTATAGAAGGAAAATTTGGATCCTATAGTGCTTGGCAATTGGCATGTGGGAAGATGAGAACAGGGGAAACGATGGTGGGGTTCAACAAAAACGTTGACTTCGTACCATAGGAAAGTTTCTTTGGTGGAATGGTGATAGCCTTGATCACTTATTGCAATTTTTTATAATAAAAAAAATCACTTATTGTAATTTGGATTTCAAGTTTTCCGCTTAACTGGACTCTATGCCTCTTATCTCTTTTATAAATAAATGTTCAAGACTTTTTGTTGTTTAAGTTTTTTTTTTTTTATAACTGAGGAAAATAACGACAAAGTTACAATGCAGGGCGGAAACAAAACACCCTTAGTTATTAGGGATGTCGGTGAATTGGATTAAATTGATTTTGATGAGAAAAATTAGTTGATTTAATTATTTCAATTTTGTTAATTTATTATTTAATTGATTTAGTTTAAATTTTTAATTCGATTAAATTCAATCCAATTTAAAACAGTTTGGAATGGATCAATTTTTTATTTTAATCCTACTTATTAGTTTTTTTTTAAAAAAAATAAATAGAAGATAAGATATAATAAAAATAATAAAAAATAATTTAAAATATCAAATATTTTATTTATATGTCATTATATAGCCAATATAGAATAGTTGTGCATCTTAACTCAAATAAATTAGTAAGAATCTCTTTAATTAAATATACTTTTCATAAATAGATATAAGTTATATGATAATTTTATAATTATATAAAAAATAAAAATGAGTGAGATTATAAATTTATGAATAAAAATATATACATATGTATAAGTTCGGTTTGAATCGGTTTCTAAAATCAAATCTGAAATTTGATCCGATCCAATAAAAAAATTCAATTTTTCAATTTTTTGATCCGTTCGATTTTCGATTTTTTGGATCGGGTTTTTCGATCCACATTGGGTTGAATTGGTTTATGAACACCTAGTTATAGGCACAAGATAACTATTTTATCACTACTCTTATCATTCTACCAAAATTAAGAGAGAAGATAAAATAACAATTTATATATTTTCATTGATGATTATAGTCAAATGAGGGATACAATATATCACTCAATGATTGTTCATAATAACTATACAAGTATTCTCAATTTCTCATCTAACTTTAGGAAATATAAAATAAAACTGAATAATATAAAGACAATAATAACTAAGTCATCTAATATATAAACTACCAAAAAGGATGAGCTTGGGTAAGTCCAAATAGGTGACTTAAGACTCAGATATTATCTCTTTGATATTATTAAGTTTTGTTTTATTTTTCAAAAAATATTAGATGATGCCATTTGTATGATTGATATTATTTGTAAATCCCTATTTAACATAGGGTATGCCCTAGATCATCAAATGAAAAGTACCAATTTTATGTTTATCTTTTATAGCTTTGTTAATGGTAGAATGCAATGTTATAAAATCCGATTCGGTCATTGACCCGATCAAGATAGTGAGTCGATGGTTCAATCGGTGGGTCAGTAATTGGCCCAATTTGACCCGGTCTATATTAAAAAAAATTTAATTATATTATATATAAGTATATAACTAACATTATTTGATTAAAAAAATATACTAAAAAATTTAAAATAACAATTAAAGTATCAAAGTTGATAACACAAGTAAAGTGTATTAATAATAAAAGAGAGTGTAAATAGAAACTACTTAAATTAAAAGACAAGTTCAGTTTTTAATAAAAAAGAATGAGCCAGAAGGGGTACAAGAAACAATTAAATGGGTACAAGAAGCAAATCAGTATCTGGATTTGGCTGTTCGTTTAAGCAAAAACCCTAATCACAATATATATAAGCCTTCTCTTCCAGTGTTGCGCCCCATTTTCTCGGCTTTCCTATGCTACGCCTCATTTTCTCGGCTTTCCTGTGTTGCACCGCTTCCTCTTCCTCTTCGATCAACACCGCTTCAGTGCTTCACAGTGAGGCCGAAGTTTGACAGTTCAACCCCTTCCAGCTCGTAAACATCTTTGTCCACTTTATCGGAGGCGAGGTCGGCGCGACAAGTTCCTTTGTAGGGTGGCGAGTTCCCTCGCAGTGCGGCAGTGGTAGAGTCGAGTGGCGACGACAATGTGCACAACCCAATCTGAGTTTTAAAAACTGGTCGAGTCGTTAAGTTTCCTCAAAATCAGCAAGGTTTGACTAGGTCATCCCCATTCACATGCTTGAGCGGTTCGATAGTGTACTCGGTCTGGTTATGACACCGAATCCCGATTGATCGGTCCGATTGGCCGGGCTGAATCGGGTTATAACACTAGTAGAATATTAGAAGTAGAGTAGTGTATATTTTGAATCCTAACAATGGTGTTTTCATAACGTTACTCTCCCCTCACTATCAACCACCACCTACTACAACCATTACTCACCGCCCACACTCAACACCACCATATATAGACATTTATATTACCCTCCCCAACTATCACCACAACTATCACACGTACCCAACAAATCCCACCATCGACAACCTTCATACCCACACTTCCTTCATCACAACTTGTCATTCTTGTTTTACAGTCCTCATTTCACATCACACTCACATTTTTTCCCTAAACTTGTTTTATGATTCACACCCGCATACCTTCACATGCCAACAACCAATCACCACAACACACCATCAACCCATATTCCACAACCCTCAATCAACTGCCATTAATAGAGCACCATTCAAACATCTGTCCCTTTTACCCCATTGTGCCTTTCCCTATGAACAAGATCCATAGGCACCTGATTGCAAGACAATAATGTACACACACCACCCCATCTTTCAATCACTGCAAATAACATATTACAACAATCTTGATCATTTTCCAATACTGCCATCACTACCAACAATCACATCTCAATAGTCATCACCAGTGGCTTTTGTAACCATGGCATAACAACCCGCGAGGAACAAATCGACAATGACTACTGCTCTGGTGAAGGAACAATCACCGAAGACCCATGAAATCTCAACAAAGTTCCACTGTTAGGATCTCTCTTTCTTCTCTTTACGGAGCCACCATAGTCCTCCTCCGCAAACTTTTCCATGTTGTCATCGTTTTTTGCTGCAGTCGTTTGCATCGTCGTCAACTCCCTCCACACACATGTCCACGTTGTCGCCATCTTCCATTGCAACGCCATACACAATGTCACCGAGGTTGATTTTGCTGAGTTCCTTTTCTCCATGGAAGTCACATCTCCTAGTTTCGCGCCGTCTATTTATGTGCTTCCTAACAACACTCATGCTCCTCATTGAGAGCATAGAAATCACACTTTTCATCGTCTTCGTGGGAGTCACATCTTCTATCATCGCATTTGTTGTGATTGCATGCACTTTTGTAGACTCCAAGCTCATCACCATCGTGTGGTGAAGACCACCATGGATGTAGTTGTATTAACCGAAATAGCATTGTGACAATAACAGAGGGATCTTTCCAAGGCCCCAATTTTTTCTCTTCTCCGTGTATGCCCTTACACCCCTTTCCACGGTTCATCATCCCTCCCAACTCAATATTGAATGCACAACAGTGCAAGCATTTGTACCATCCATTTACAAAAAATCTACATCAATATTACCACGTGTTGCCCCTATAGTGCACCAACCCTCCCTACTTCCTCTTGATTCCCACACACATCTTTATTTTACTTTTTCGATGTCTTTACAATGGTCATACCTTTAGTGCCTAAAAGGCTAAAATCGCTCACTTATCCCACTCCTGCCCATTCAACTTCTCTTATCATTCATTTCAAATTGTGGGATACACTCTTTTTTTCTACCTTTCGAGAATATTGTTTTTCTTTTTTTACATGAAGGATCATGCAAGAAAGGAAAAAAGGAATTTTTGGCACACTTGCAGCGCCTTTCCAATTTTCATTATGAAAATCCACTTTCCCTTGCCTTAGAATTTCCACCATTGTTTCTCTAATGACTTGCCACCATTACATGAAACTATGAACTATCTCAAGCAGAAGATTTTATTTTAATTCATTTAAAAATCTTCGATTAATTTAATTATGAAAATCCTCATTAACTTTTTGCATTTTAAGGCCATATCTAAGATGCATGATACAAAGATAAAACATCATGTGATATAGTTGTACAACTGAATAACTATGTGTATGACACTCCATTATAACATAAACTTATACAACATCAGAGCAACTCATAACTCCTCAGAGCATGCATATAAGCATATACAACTTTATAAAGGTAAACTTTACAGACAAAAACACATCTTCACATCTCGATATGCATATCCATTAAGTCTCCGAAGACATGAGGTCACCTCATTGACATCTGCTCCCCACAAACATTAGATATGGGATCACCACAAACATAAATTGTACATGCAACAATGCAAGGATAAACTTACCAAAAACAAATATAATAAAACATTATATAGTTTGACAATTAAAGCATAAACAAGCACCATCATATACATGTAGAATGTATTATTTGAAAATCATCATACTTAAGGCATAAATCTTATAAATTCATATAATAGAGCATATCATAATAATCATAAGCTTCTCAACCATCACATCAAGATTTCAATCATCGTACACCATCAATTGATCAATCATAATCACCATGATCATCATCAATCAATAAATCATCATCACAATGATTATCACCAGTCAATCAATCATCATCACCATGATTTATCCACAAAACATCATCATCACTAGTCTGTCAATCATCGACACCAAAGACATACATGACTCCATGGGGATTTTAACTTTTGAGCGATTAACCCATGTACATCCCTTACCATAGTTACATATTGACCATTGGGGAGACTTTAATTAACCCTATGAAGGAAGTGCGATTTTATCAAAAATGGATAAGCCTAGGTAATGACTTACCTCAGTAAAACTTGCAAAGACCTTACCCTATATAGGGATTCCCATTAGTCATGTTAAGTCAAAAGACATTTATGTCTTAAAGACGAATCAAGACTTCTAATTATTTTGATTAGATGCAAATAAATATAAATGATAAGAGTTGTGTCTGATATGCTATCAGGTCATGATCTGTCTCTGTGCATTTGAAGTTTTCAGACGACGCACTCATAAGACGATCTAGTATAGCATTTAAAATCTTCATTTAATACTATATATTTGAGATTCTTTCATGCAAAAAATATTCTTCTAGGATCTGTCAAAGTCCTATGAAGAATAAATGAACCCCACAATCAGGAAGACATTGATCCTCATCAAATGACGTGCTTTGGTCTTGCAGACCTACTATGATGAAATAAGTGACTTCCCTGTTGAAGTACAAGACACATTATCCTATGAGCATGAACTTGACATGAAGAAGGGATGTGCATTTCATGCAAGCATTAAATGCTCTAACGGACTCAAGACTTCAGACAAAGATCATAGTGAGGAATCCAATCATTGTGAAACAATGAATACTTGGATATGAAGGCTATATATAGTAGTAGCTTTGAAGAAACAAGACAATAATTACTTACACAAATCATTCTTTCATTCTTTCTTGTAAAGCTTTCTATAAATGCTTGCAAAGATACAAAGCTCTCAAAACACCTTGTATACCTTGAGAGAAAAGACTAAAATTTCTAAGTGTTATATTTGTCTGTAAGACGATCATACTATTTAGTCAATGTGCAATCCTCCAACAAATCTTATTGATTTTTTTAGAGCCAATAGTGGCTTGATAGGACAAAGAATACTAGGTTTAAGTCAAGCTTGCAAGTCTAAGAGCCATAAGTGACAGTGAACAATATTTGCAACTTTGATAAGTTAGTGGAACCTTGGTGATTGCCAAGAACTGGATGTAGTCTATGGTTTGAGATGAACCGATATAATTCTTTGTCTGCTTATCTCTTTTGCTTTAACTAACAAAGGGTTTGAATTTATTTTTAGATTTTATATCTTGTTTTGTTTTACAAAGAAAATGTTATTATATTATCGTCTAATATATTCTGGTCTCTAAGTGTTCTTAGGTTTATCTACATTAGACGATAAACATCTATCAATGTTAGAAAAAGTTTTTAAATTTCTAAAAACACAACTTAACCCCCTTCTTGTGTTATTTGCTTCTACAAGCCACCATCAAAAACCTCCAACACTAGGTTAAGGGCCCACCAAACACCTCCAACTTACGTGTTTACTCACAACAATAAATACACTTAAATTCCTTTAGAGTTTTAGGTACGACACATCTGTACCCATCATATCACTCATGGTCGGTCTCAAATATCCAAGTTTCACCATCAACAATAATTCATCCCATATACACTGAAAAGTCACCAAAACCTCTTAGGAAGTATTTCTCACCACTCTGACACACCATTAAAAGTCAAAACTTAGGGTGATACTTGGGAAAATACCTCATTAGGCGAGACCCCCAGGTGGATTTAGTGAGGCAGAGTTCTAGCATTGAACTCACCTACCAAGTATACTATTTTCTTTTCATCAAAAAACTTTCCTAAGACCATATCTAACCCTTCCAACACATATGGTTGATTACAAGAAAATATTATCATCCACAACAATCATACATCATCATAAATTCATATTATCATCAATGAAATCAATCCAACATAACTCAAGACATTCATCAATTAACACAATTATCTCATCAATATAATATTCTCAATAATAAGATCATAGACCAATAAAATCATATAATTATGCATCACTATACCATTGTAAAAACTTTCCACTTCATGTTTAAGGTTATCAAAACATCTCATAAGTTTTGGGTTCTATCTCCTTTATTTTCTAATATGCACCTATGACCTTCATAGCTTATAAACATGATAAATAAAAATACACTAACTCAATTAAGTTGATTCTTGTTTCATTTGAAAGCTAAGAAGGTTGTCTCCAACTTTTATGTTTACCAAAATAGTCTTGTAACTTGTTATGTCATCGTCAAGGAGTTTGGAGTGGACAATCATGTGTAATTTTTTTTAGTAAACTATGTTTTTAATATCTCATTTCCTCAAATTAATTGATGATTTCAAACAAGTTTATAAGGGATAAAAAACACAATTTACCAAAAACATTACGCATAATTGTTCCATCAAATTCCTTGCTGACGTGATTAGTTACTAGACTACTAACGTAAATATTACACAATCAATAAAATTGTTAACAGAGAAAAATATATAGGGACCAAAATTACTATAAAAAATTTAAGGGCTAACAGTGAAATTTGTAAAAATGATTGGACTAAAAACATTATTAACCCCAAAGTATTTTTTGCCCCAACTAAGAAATTTTTCTAAATGTGCCACTGTTCACACCTAAAATAAGATTTAAACATAAACATAGATATAAATACCACAAACCATAACCATATAATTAATTAATTAATTACAAACACTTCAATTTAAATTTAGTTACTGATACAAATTAATTAAATCACTCAATCAAACATTACAAAAAACATAATGTTACATATTCATACCATTGGATTTATTTTCAACCGTTGAAATTTCCTCTATCATTGCTTTCAATATCTACCTTCCTCTGACATTGGATCTCACATGCCTTTTTATTTTTTTTAATCCACATATGGCAATCAAGTTTCATGCAAAATATAATGATGGAAATCATATTTTATCCTTTTAAATATAAAGATTTAAAGAAGGATTTTTTATATAATAAATCCAAAATAATATATATTTTGTAGATTGTACATTTAATCATTAATTAAAAATAAAATATCAAGATATGAACAAAATAAACATAATAGAGAACACCAATATTGCTATATAATATAATTTACCAAAATTTGCTTTAAATTTAGAATTCATGAGGACCTTATTTTGTAATTATAAAAAAAATTCTACTTAAATTTTACCTTTACAACAAGTTACTATTGATCCTAATCATTGCATTATTAAATAATATATCTATTGTAAATAAGTAGTTTGCTCATTATTGGGAAAATTATTCACTTTCCCATGTTAGTTGTTCACTTCTTCTCTAGTGTTGTGTTAGCTTAGCCAATACCAAGCCAACACTATACTTTAAACGTAGTGTTGTGTCAGCCTAGCCAATGCTAATGCCAACAATAAAAGAACGGTTTAGATACTTATTTAAATGTAGCATTGACTTCGCCTGATTCTACACTTCAACACTATAAAAGTTGCGTCATTCTAGCTGACGATATTGTTTTTAATTGCTGAATGACTCAATTACTTTTTTAATGTAGCATTAACTTAATTTTTGTTAGTACCATCAGTTTTGTTCATCACTAAATATTTTATCATTTAAAACAAATAAAAAATGGATGTGAAGGGTTACTTTGACTTTGCGTTAGTCTTGGTTGTTGCTTATAGTGTTGGTTTTGCAATCAACACTAGGATTTTGACCTTATGGTTATGTTTGACAAGATATTTCAATTAGTTTTTAACTTTTTACTAGTTGAAAATATCATTTGTCTGCTTGGTAGAAAAACTTTTATACGAACTTCTCAGTAGTTTCTACCTTTTTTTGAAACACTACTTGAAATAGTATTTTTTAAAATTCTACCTTCTAATTTTTTATATTTTCTTCCCTTTTTATCCTTAATTTATCAAATTTCTTGTTGCTTACTCTTTTTAAATAAATAATGATTTTAATATTCTTTAGTCATTATACACTTTTCAGCTACTTTAACAACTAGTTTTACCCTTTTTTAGTAAGCTAGCTTTCTAGCTTCCAGCTAACTTTTCAATTAGTTTTATCAAACATAACCTATAACTAGATTTTATTGTGTTCTTGTTATATGAAAAGAAAATAGACATCCTCCCATCTTTTACAATTCTTTCTATTCTACATATAAATTCATATAAATTATGTAGGCTAACAAAAATATAATTGTAAGATTTCTTAATTATTGACACCTCTTAATTATAGGAATTTTTTATTCTTTTATCTAGTCCTCACTTATCCTTTACTCTTTCTTACTTTTCAGATTTTGTTCCCTCCTCCCCTTGTGTCTCTCCCTCCTATTTACCTTTTTTCGTCTTTCTTTCTCTCTCTTATGTTTTCTTTTTCTTGTTACATTTTCTCTTTTTTTTATTTGTATATTTTTTATTTATAGTTTATTTTATAAGTTTAATGTCAATACATTGATACTATAAAATGATTCTACACTGTCATTCAATCATAAATCATTATTTAAATTACTTTAAGATAATTATTTTAAAAGTAAAAAACTTACCATACATGATATGTTGTAATTGGATGATTGTGTAAAACTTTTTATATTGTTAGTGCACAATCCTTTTTATTACTATTTTATTATGATAAAATAAATCTATTTTTTATTTTTATTTATCATTATTGTTATTATTAAATTCATTTCAATTTCTTTTGGATTTTGGATATATTGAGATATTCATTTCAACATATTTTTTTATAAATTGCATCGAATCTGGTGGGTTGATTATATATAGTTGTGATGCAATTTTATTATGATTTTATTTGGAATTAATCTTTTACGATTATATATAATATATGAAGCCTTGTGAAATTAAAAATTATTTTGGAAATACTTATTTTTCACAAGAGGATTGTTTAGCAATTATATGATCGTCAAACAATAATGTAACGTACAATTTTTTATTTTGTACGCTTGTGTGTAAAATGTGTAAATTTAAGACCTCTAATTTTAATTAAATTGTTTGGCATTTTTGGTTGGACTAATTGAAAAAAAATGTTGCCAAAGTAACCTATGCTGCATAGGTTAATATGATTGAATTTACATAGATATTGCGTGAAATTATTTATGTGAATTATGTTCAACTCAAAGGAAGGCACAATTAGGCTAGATAAAAACATGTCTGTGATGGTAAATGTATGATGATTATAAGGATTAATTTTCCATGTGAATTATGAAGTGTTCAATGACAATCATTATTTGATAGGATTTATCACCATATTAGTTTTTCATGTGAACAATGGAATGTCCAAAGACAACCATCGTTTAACAGGACTTAGCACCAATGTTTGATCACTGAGTTGAGAGTACCACTTGCAGTTTTCCCTTTCAATTCAAAGGTTGGGGATTAATGGTGTGCTATGTATCTTGTTTGGATATTTAAATTTACCATAAAGATAAATTGTGCATTGTATGTTTATTTTTCTCTCATTAGTAGTTGCTACTATTACCTTTTTTTATTACTTATATTATTTTGGAATCTCAATCCTGTCATTTTTAAAAAAAAGTCAATTGAAAATTTTCTCAATTGTATGGAATTTGACGATTTTTTAAAACTACGAAAAATTCTAATGGGGCTTTATTTATCATGATGCCAGATCACACTAAGTTTTTCTTTATCGTGATACTGGATCAAATCAAGTCATTCTTAATCAATTTCTATTTCTATTTTGGACAAATCTAGTTATTTTGTTCATTTAGAACTAACATGGTTGGTCTCTCTTGTGATTGAAATGATGTTGGTTATCGGTCTTTAATTAATATTGAGTGTTCCTATAATGAAATGTTGTGAAAGATTCACATGGTAAAATACATAAATTAAATGAGAATTCTGCCACTTTATGACATAGGCATTTAGGTAACATCTCTATATAAAGAATTCATAAGCTTATGTCGGAGGAAATTCTTGGACCCTTAGATTTGTTAGACTTTTAAGTTTTTATGGAGTGTATTAAGGGAAAACAAAAAAACAAAAGGAATTTAGGTGCCGAAAGAGCTAAGGATGTTTTAGAAATAATGCATACAAATATTTTGTGATTCCTTCCTTGTGGATTCATGGAATGAACAAATGTATTTTATTATGTTCATAGACAATTACTCTTTCTTTAATTGATGAGAAGTCTCTGTCTTTAGATGTTTTCAGGTCTTTCAAGGTTGAAGTTGAACTTCAATTAGGAAAGACAATTAAGACTGCCAAATTTGACTGTGGTGATGAATACTACGACAATATGATAGATAAGGTGAGCAACGTCTAGAATCCTTCCCATTTTTTCTTCTTCAATAAGTGTGAAATTGTTATGCAATATACAATGTTGAAAAAACCTAACATGAACAGAGTTATAGAGTGACAAAATTGGACTCTTAAAGATATGGTAAAACGGTATTATTCTTCTCTACTAGAGTCACTTTGGGGAAAGACATTAAAGATCGTAGTTTATATCCTCAACAAGGTACCAATTAAAGGAGTTTCTAAAACCCTCCATGAGCTATGGATTGGCAATAAGCCTATCATTAGGCACATGGACATTTGGGAATGTCTAGCCGAAGTAAGGCCTTATAGGTCGCATTAAGGTAAGCTAGACTTAAAGATATAGTTACTACTTTGTTGGTTAGGTTGAACTCTCTCATGAGTGTAAGTTTTATAGTCCCACTACAAAATCATTCTTTGAGATGAAAATGCAAAATTTCTTGAGGAAGTTGAGTTTAGAGGGGAAGGAAACATAAAGAGTGTTGTCCTTAAAGAATAATTTGTTATTAACAATGGATAAGTCTTTGTACTTACCATTGTTCAAGAAATAGATCTGGTAATTAATAATAATTTTATTTTTGACATCATTCAAGGACAAGACAACATTAAGATTCCTCCTCAAGCACCACCTATAGTTCAGACTCAACAATGTCAAGAAGTGTCATTTAGAATATCCACTAGAAAATTGAGAAATGCAACTTTGGATTATTATGATTCATTTCTTTAAGAACATGAATATAACATTAGGTTGACTAAGGAAGATCTAATCAACTTTAGTCAAGTCGTATGACGTTCTAACCCTTAAAAAGTGGATTAATGATATTAATTACGTGATAAAATCAATGGTTGACAATGACTTTCGGAATATCGTCAATTTACTTGAAGGTGCGAACCCCATAAGTTGTAAACATATATCTATAATTTAAAGGGATTCAAAGGATAAGTTGAGATATATAAAGCTCATCTTGTTGGGAGAGACTTTACTTAAAAGGAATGCATTGATTATAAAAAGACTTTTTTTGATTTCATAGAAAGACTCTCTTAAGACTATAATGGCATTAATAACTCATTTTGATTTAAAGTTGCATTAGATGGATGTAAAAACATGTTTCTAAATGGCAGCATTGATGAAACAATATGGTGCAACTAGAAAACTTTGTTAAGGTGATTCAAAGTTTATGGTGTGCAAACTAAAAGAATCCATCTATGACTTTATATAGGCTTCTCGTCAATGATATTATAATTTTCCTCAAGTTATTACCACTTATGGTTTTGAGGCAATTTTGATTGATTATTGCATATAACAAAAGTTTAGTGGGAGTAAAATTGTCCTTTTGGTATTATATGTTGATCACATATTACTAGTCATAATATAGTTTTAGATATATTCAACATGAAAGATAGTAAACCAAAAGATACACATGTTGCTAAAGGAGACAAGCTAGTCTCAAACAGTACCTTATTAGTAATCTTAAATATAAAAAATGCAAATGATTTCTTATGCTTTAGCTATGGGGAGTCCTATGTATGCTTAAGTTTATTTTCGTCCTAACATAACTTTTTTAGTGGGTTTCCTAGGGAGATATGTGAGTAACCATGATATGCAACACTATAAAGTAGTAAAACGTGAAATGCACTATTTGAAAAGAACGAGAAACTATATGCTTACATATCAAAAGTCTAGAAGTTTAGAGATCATAAGGTATTCTTACTCTAATTTTGTGGGATGCCTAAATAGAAGAAACTCCACATTAGGATATATCTTTATCTTTAACCATGATGATGATGCTAATATCTTGTTTTGAGGCATCAAATCATATGATATGACTACTAAATTTTGTAATTGGCTTGCCCATTGATACAAACATTAAGAAGCCATTAAGTATTTATTGTGACAATAACTCATTAGTGTTATACTTCAAAAGCAACAAAAGTTCAACCAGGTCAGAGATTATTGACATAAAGTATATGGTTGTTAAAGAAAGAATTAAGAAAAATAATTTTTTTTGTAGAACATATAGAAATAGACAGTATGCTAGCTGACCCACTAATCAATGGTTGACTCTTAAATTGTGAGCATATATGTTGCTTGTATGGTGTTTATTTTAGTTGTTGCCTTGGTTTAGTGGACGTCTTTGTGTTCTATGTTTGGATTCAATTTTCATGTATTTGATTTCTACATAAATAAAGATTACAGTTTATAAGTTTATTATGAAACTTGTTTATTTAAGTGCAATGTTTAAATTGTACTTATGAACTTAACATTGATCTCGCTAAAGACTTAAGTTGGACCAATAGAAAATATGCATGATTCAGATCACATTGCATGTAATTTCCATGTTGCTTATCCATATTGACCAATGTCATTGAGTGTATTAATGTGATGGTCATTGGGGTCTAGTGACATTTGTTGTAGTGACAAAATTAAGTCACAGTGATTCCTTTAATGATACATGAGATGAACCAGGTTGTTAAGGTGGAAGTCTAAAGATAAATAATATACGAATGCGCGTCTAAGGAATTGTGATATAATTGTTACAATACGTAATCCAAGTGAAAGATTGTTGAAATTTTCTATTCCAATAATTAATGTGGTCCAATATTATATATTAGCTATTTATCATTAGTGAGTTTTATTTTATGTGATCAGATTAAGTGTACTCATTAGACTACTAAATAAGATGATATGGACTTAAATGAACATATGTCAGTATTGACCCATTAGGGGATAATGGGAACCCAATTAGGTTAACATGCTATAAGAAGACTATGGTCTCCAATATACCAAGCCATCACACACATAGTTTCTCATCTTCCCATTTGAAGAGTTACGAAGGTCCCATTGAAGAATAAAGAGGAACCAGTTGAGGCAGAACCATAAGACCATTGGTTGTTTGTGATTCAACAATTGTTGAATAACGCTTTGATCAAGTACCAACTATAGATCTGAGCATTTTATCTAGTCCTTAATAATCAAACATGTAGATCCTAGGGCCTTTGGTGATTTGTTCTTGGATATGTACCTACAAATTTTTAGCTTCCTCGTAAAGAATAAAAATAAGGATTAAACATTAAATATATTCCAACAGTAAAAGCAAAAGACTTTATATGAAGGTTCTATTTTTCTCTAGCTCTTATGAGTTCTTGGTTGTTATTCAATTTCTGATTTATGTTTTTTTAATAACTTTTTTTTTATTAAAGTTAAAAGTTGAATATATCAATCATTCCCAATAGACTATGAATCGTTATGCTGACTCGCACCACTACAATGTGACTTATTTAGTGGGCCACTGGGGAACCAACTCAGTCCATCAAAACATGGTTTCCTTTTTTCAGCCTTGCTGACAAGGCATATTTTAAAGAAGGTGATATTGATAGGAATCCATCAAAGGTCAAACCCTTTAAGTTCTATTACTCTCGTGGGTCCAAAAGAGCAATTGCATCCTAGTTGTAAGAAGTTAGTTAGAGGTGAGCGAATGTGTGTTAGGGGTCTGTTATAAGGGAAGGGTGCTACCAACAAAGGTTGGCAAACTGGTTGTGGCTTATGTCCCTTAATCAAGTGATCCGGGATACGAATCTTGGTTGATATTTGGTATGGAATCAACCATGTTGGGAGGGAAATATCCATATTATGTGTGCTCGAAGTCCTGGATGAAGATTAGTTATCGTTTTTGGTGGGGCTACTTCGTACCAATATCATGCTCAGTTTTTAAAAATAAAATAAGGGAAGGGTGCTGATTGTATTGGGTATGGAACGAAATATTTGAAATGATAATTGGAGTTTAGGATATTCTTTGACTTGGGGGAGCACTTGTTCGCATTTATTTATCTGCATTCTTTGTTTGTTTCCCTATTCTGCAATGGGAAACACGAAATCAAGGAATAAAATCTCGTGAAGTATGTCATTGATAGTGCAAGAAAGAGAAAGAGTTATGTGCCATGAGTGATGGAACTTCTAAGGACACTGGGAATGCGAGGAGATGAAAGGATGAAACTTTTGAGATTGAGGGAAAGACACTTATAACGAATCTGAGAAGGTAAAGACATCACATGGGAAATGTAAAAATGAAAATTAGTAAAGACATAGTAGTAGTTTCAAACAACAGAAAAAATATTGTGCCAACCAAATATCAAAAAGAGATAGGTGGCTGAAGAATGTCCCATAAATCATATCATTTTCTTGCACTTATGTGTTTATTTAAAAATAAAATGATTCAAACCATTCAAACAAGTAGATAAAGAAACAACTACACTCCAAATACTATTAGAAAGTAACTTATGCACAAGAACTCGATAATGAACTTTTTAAGAAGAAAAAAAAGTGTTCTTTCCATTCTAAATCAAAAGACATTATACAACATATCAAACCAATGCATAATTTACTCACTCATAAAGACATGAACGTGCCTTGTGCTGTTTCCAGTATAACAAAGAAAGTTCGACTATTGTGTTATGCATCCTCATGACAACAAGTATATACGAGCATATAAAATCAAGATTTTACAAAGGCACTTTTTTGCTTTTTGTTTTCTATTTCTTTCTTTCTTTGTTTTATGAAAAGCCAACAACAAAATAAATAAAACCATTGTCTAATTATTCCAAATATGAATGTCAAAATAAAATGGAAACACCCTCACCATTGTTTGCTTTATTTTCTCACAATGACGCAATTTGGTTTATCCATCATCACAAAGCAGAATATTTCATGACTAAATCATACCTATGAATATTTTTCTCTTTGACTTGTTTACTAAAAACAAATTCAATATAAATATAAAAAGTATAAATTTCAAAATTTTATTAGATATTCTTGTTTTAATCTTGGATAAAAATACACTTGTTCTAATGTTGGATAAAAAATAATTACAAGATCAATTTATTAGATATAATTAGAGTATTTTCTTAAGGAAAAAAATATATTAATAATACTCAGTTTTTGCATAGGGAATGCAGAGACAAGAACTCTTCTATAATCGTGGTAGGTGGTCAAGACGACGCAGGAAACGATGTGCTGAAAGTGCTCTACTGTTGACAACAATGAGAATGATTATACGCCAGAAATGGAAGTCTAGGTTTACAATACGAATTAATTAGGAATAAAAAAGTCTTTAAATAAAACATTAAATTTTAAGAAAATCAGATTTGGAAAAAAAATCCTTGGATTTAATTGCAAAAAATAAAAATTAAACTAAATTATCTGATGCGACAATATAAGTCACATGACATTATATGATTAGACAATATATAAGTTACACCGATGTGACTTATTTTCAACTCACACCAAAATAACAGTCATGAAAAGAGTAATTTACTCTAAATAAAATATTAAAATAAGTTAAAGACCACTTCAATGCAAACCACAATGGGATGTTTACATCTTTAAGTTTTTTTTTACCACTATGGAGTTGCTTATATAAGCAACCATTGTTTCACAATATTATATTAATAAATAATATATTTTCAAGCACCATAGGACCCATAAATTAATTTAAGTATTAATTTTAACAATCTTAGCATTAGAGTGAATTTTTATTTAAAATACTTAAATCTATATAGAATTATAAGACACTCAAAATTATGATAAACAACTTATAAATAATTATGGATTGTAAATGCTCTAACGAGTGTAATGTATAAAGACTAGTAACTTTTGTTAACAGTGTAATTAATGTGCCAATTTCAGAGTAGCTCCTACCATTAGTATCGTTTGCAAAAGTTCATGAATAAGAATAAATGAAAGCAACAAACAATACAATTTGACATCAGACATATATAACAATAGTTTTCTGTTCACTAGATCTTCAGAAATTTCTCAGGTTGTCTGTTCTGTAGTTTGCATAGGGACACCAGAGGAAGTGTTGGGATTGAAAGGAGGAAGAACAAATTCCCAGTCTCACTTAAATAATAAAATTATGTAACAGGCTACGAAAGGAAGAATGCAAAATCAATTATATTATAGGCTAAATCTTGCTCCATGTATTTCAAATTTATTGACATTTTGACATTCAATTATATATATATACTCTGATTAACTTTTCAGTTTTTAATGAAATATTAAAACTTTCATTCCGATTTTACACCCTAATAAATACTATTGCCTTAAAATATTTAATAACAAATTTATAAAAATTAAGAGTAAAATATTTTAGTATAACTGATTTCTAATAAATACTTCAAAATATCAATCAAATTGAGCCTTTGAGGCTTGCCTGCCTTGACCCTGGTGCAGGTGAGCCTCAAAACCCAACTTACCTAAACTTTTTACACATTAAAAAAAAAAAATCCCATTTAATTTCATTGACAATTTCACAATCCAAACAATGGAACCAATTAATTAGTCTCCTGATTCATTTCCAATATCTTGTTCCAACAACCTCAACATTTAAACTGCAGATACATATATGACTTGTTATTAATGTGGGCAAGATGGACAATCAATTGTTTCCATGAAACATTGCACTTTAGGCCAACCTATTTTTGACCAAATAGTAGCAGTAAAAGAATTATTATATCAATCAGGTAACCGAAAAATGTTACACCTGACCAGAGTCTTGTGGCCAACATGATATGGACTTTTAATCAGACTAAAAGGCATAAATAGGCCATCAAGAGGATTCTATATGCAGAGGTTTTTTATAGAACTGCAGCAAAAGAGACGAAGAAACCACACTAAGAGAGGAAGCAGCCATGCAAGCACCTGCAAGCCATGGGGGCAATCTGATTCCAGCAAAGGGGTACAAGACTCCAGCAGCAATTGGCATGCCTAGAATGTTGTAACCAAGAGCCCAGATGTAGTTCAGCCGGATGCGTGACATGGTCTTTCTTGACAAGTCTATGGCTGTGATCACATCTTCCAAACTGCTTTTGACCAGAACTATATCAGCTGCTTCTATAGCAATGTCAGTTCCAGCACCAATTGCCATGCCAACATCAGCAGCAACCAAGGCTGGCGAGTCATTTATTCCATCACCTACCATCGCCACAGTCATTCCTTTCATCTGCATCCAGTTTCAATTTCAAAAATCAGAAATTATTATTGTTTCATATGAACTCTGATGTTAAGCCTTTGAACATCATGTTATAACCAAAATGTATCAGAGAGGAGTGCTAGCAACACACTCTCTAGTATCTAACACTATGTTAGGATATAAGGAAAATGGTGAGTTAGTTAAGATAGTTAGACTATTAATGAGTTAGTTAGCTAGTTTGTTAGTTAGTTAGGGGGGTTTATTGGATATAAATAGGGGAAGAAGATAGAGAGAAGGAGATTTGCTGTCATTGTAAATCAAGCATTAGCTCTTTGTGAAAGGAGAACTCCTTTGTGAAGGGGAAACCCTTGGAGGAGAGTTTTCTCTCCTATTTTATGTTCTTTTCTTACTAGTTAATAAAATTCTTTCTTTTCTTTCTCAATTCAATTCTTGGTTCCTAACAAATTGGTCCAACCTGCCAGATCTTCAAGGAGAGCCAGTGTTAGAGATGGAGGAAGCACAAATTTGGGCTAAGAAGGTGGAGCTGCTAGCATTCATGGGGACAGACCCAATTGGTTGGATTGCAAGGGCTGATCAATTCTGAGGTACAAGAAATTCCTTCATTCCATAAGCTACAATATGCATTCATGAGCATGAAGGGTTTTGCGACACATTGGTTCTACATTTGGAGCCAAAAGAACCCAGATTCAGATTGGGAGTCATTTTCCACAGCTTTGATCAAAAGATTCGGAGATTGCTATGGTAATCACGTCTTTGAAAGATTGAGTATCTTGAAGCAAGAAAAACAAATTGAGACAGAAACCCCATCAAAAAAGGGAGACTTCTACAGAGTTCTTGAAAGAGAGGACCAACATTTTAGAGTTGAAACACATGTTGTGCAAGATATTGAATGAAGAAGTTGATTCCCAAGCCTCTCAACAAGACAAAAATAGCATGGAGGGAAGTGGGTCAGAATGCAGTGAAGCAAAGGCTAATTATTAGACAAGAAAGTTGGAACTATCCAACTTTAATAGAAACATAGAAGGGGGATCTTATTTAAAGGGTAGCAGTTTTGAGTGTGACAGTGACCCATTGCAGTTCTTAAAATCAGAAAACAGACGTAAAGAAAGTTTAGTAATCAAGAACCACAACCATTGTGGTGGAGAAAAAAACAAAAATGATGAAGCAAAATTAGCAAGAGAAACAATGATTGAAGAAAAGGTTATGGAGGAAGAAGTTGATTCATCAATAAAGAGGGAGAAGCACAAGGAGAATAGAGTGACGGATGTGGACTGCGAAGACGATTTTCTTGATAACCCAATATCAGATTTGATCAAGAAGGAAGTCGAAGCTGGTGATGCAACCAAGCCACATTGTTTTCAAGATTCAAATTTCCATTAAAAAAATTTGTTATGATGAAAAAAAAATCATTCATGAAGTTGGGTGGAACATCAATGGTACTGGAATCTTGGAATGTCAACTTGTAGGGTGAGCCTCTAGCATTAAATTTTGTTGTAACTATGGGTGACAGGTTGATAATGAGCCAAGGAGTCCACCCTCATCCCCACCACCACCAAAGCTGCCAGACCTGAGTTCGCATGAAGTGGCCAGCGGGTTCATAGTTGATCCCCCATGGAGGGACACCAAAGAGGAATACCCTGTTAGTGTAAACAATTCAGTTCTGAAGGATGAGAAAGAGGAATGGTGAAGTTTTGGAATTCTGCAAAGGTCTAACTTTTTACATAGTGAGCCATGTCCAAATGGGCTATAGAAAGGGGATTCATAAAAGAGGAGCAGAAACTTGGAATCCAAACTGGGTGGCAGGATTTATACTGCTAAAGTTGGATGTCTGTGTGCCTGATGACATGTTAAAAGAGTAGAGGTGGAAAGAGATTGAAGCATCACACATGGAGGTCCAGTTTAATCAGAATTTGCTTCCATCCCAACCTCCACCTGAGCCACCTAACTCAACCCCGCATGCAGGAGCAGTTGGTTATTCCCAGTTAAGCTACAAGAAGTGCAAATGTATTCCAGCAATTGGAGAAAACTTGAGGAGGTTTCACTGTGCATTTCCAGTTTTCAAATTCCAATCTTGAGGACAAGGTTGATTTTTAGGAGGGGTGTATTGTTAGGATATAAGAAAAAGCGTGAGTTAGTTTAGATAGCTAGACTATTAATGAGTTAGCTACTTTGTTTGTTAGTTAGTTAGGGGGGTTTATTGGATATACATAGGGGAAGAAGGATAGGAGAGAGGGAGATTTGTTGTCATTTTAAATTGAGCATTAGCTCTTTGTGATTGAAGAAATCCTTTGTGAAGGAAAAACCCCTGGAGGAGAGTTTTCTCTCCTATCATCTGTTTTTTTCTCAATAGTCAATAAAATCATTTCTTTTCTTTCTCAATTCAATTCTTGGTTACTAACACTCTACAATTGATTAAAATTTATTAGGAACTACAAAAACAAGTGGAGCTCATTAAATAAGAAGTGAGACCAACAAAATTGTGATTTCTGATAAATTTTAGCCAATAGTAAAAACCGTATTCAAAAGGGTGTGTTAGAAAGTGTCTTGTTAGCATTTCTCAAATCAACTATATTAGTTTACTAGATCCTATAGAGACTTGCTTTTAGCTTGAGTTTCTAACAGCTTAATAGCTTACAAGCCTTACCTGCAAGTCTTTCACCTTATCAGCTTTGCCCACAGGATCCGTCTCAGCAAAGACCTCATCAATACCCACTTCATTTGCAATAGCAGTTGCGGTAGCACAGTTATCACCAGTCACTATGATGCTTGAGATGCCCATAGAACGGAGAAAAGAAATGACACGTTTAGCCTCAGGTTTTACAGGATCAGTTACAGAGAATGCACCAGCAATCTTTCCATCAATTGAAACTAAAATGCAAGTTCTAGCCAGAATTTCATTTTCAGAGATGTACTTCTCAACCTTAGAACATATTGGAACATTACAAGCATGCATGAGTCTCCTGTTTCCTACCACAACTGTTCTATCACCAACCTTTCCACTAACCCCAGCTCCCATATGTACTTCAAAATCATCCACATCTGGGACTTCCTCAGTGCAAGAACCAAATTTCTGGCGCAGCCTCTTTGCATGTGCCACAACAGCTTTTGCTATTGGGTGCTCACTACTTGCCTAAAAATTCGTATCAATAATTAGCTTAAACATTATGGAAAAATAAAATAAGGTATATCTGGATTAGAAAGTGTCATTTAGATTTTTTTTCTCCATTTTGTTTTTCATCTCATTGAACAAACTGTGAATTCAAATACCAAAATACAGGCAGCACACACTAGTTAGAATTCTTTTCCCCAAATCTATTAAATGAAGACAAAATGTGATTGTCTTGTGTCTTTCAAATTTATTTGAAATCTATTTTAATATAAACCACTTGAAATCAACTTAAGCCAACATTTTTTCCATTACAAGACAACCAAACTTTTTTTTATCAAAACTAGATTCAGTCTCTCTTTTATAATAATCTCTTTCCATCATAGGGTCCAAAATTGTTAATAAGAATAAAGTTACAGCAAATATTGATATCCAAATAAGTACAGTATTATTCAATATAAAAAAAAATATACCTCCACAGCAATTGTCATGTCACATAATTCCTCCATAGAAAATTCAAAAAACAGCACTGCACTAACTACCTCTGGCTTGCCAACTGTTAGTGTCCCAGTCTTATCAAACACAACAATTTTTACCTGCATTGGGAGCAGTGAATGAGATTTCAACAAAAGAAATAATATAAAATTATAAGGAATATGTTTCCATCTAGAAAAGAAAATAAACATTGAGAAAATACTTTAGACTTGCCTCATCAAATATCAAATATGCAATCTATTTATCACAGTAGAGGGATTCAAACAAGGAAAAAATGGTAGAACAGCACAGTCCATTAAAGGTTAATTGTACAGATTTTACACAAACCAACTTATGAATGCTGAAACAAGGGGGAAATCATACAGAACAACCCTATCAGGTATTATTATATCATCTCGTGCTAGTATTATGTCTGGTTTCCATTTCAGACACTTAGCAACCTTGACTACTTTCTAAAAAGAATGCCTTATGCTAAGTAATATAACAACTTGCAGTCTAAAGATTTTGTCACGAGTCGCAAATAACGGGAAACTTTGATGGCTGATTACTTTCCGTCATCTAGTTATCATTTTTCAAACAATTTAATTATGATAAACAAAAATTGGGGAAAGGTTCACATGGTGTTCAAAATATTACTTTTACAAATTTTTGTTAGTGCTCTCCAAATGCAAGCAAAGTTTAAATACTACAATTCGAGATTTGGAGTAACAGCAAAAAGAAATAGCATCACCTTGTGTGCCTTTTCTAGTGCATCTCCACCCTTGATGAGAACACCTTGAGAAGCACCCATGCCTGAAGCAACCATGACTGCAGTTGGTGTTGCAAGACCCAGAGCACATGGGCAAGCAACAACCAGAACAGAAATAGCAAACTGCAAAGCAAGCTCAAATGCATCCATTGCTTTTGGTATCCAATGTTTAGGGTAAATACCAGCTTCCCCAGGAATGAACCATCCAAGCCAAGTTATTAGTGCTACAATAACCACCTAAGGATGCAACCACAAAATAAGCATCTTCTCATTGATAAAATATTGTTGCAATACTGATAACAGTATATATAAGTTCAGTCTCCCTAAGGAGATGTATATTATATTAAATCTCTACACATAGATGAAACCTTTTTTAAGGGAAAAAAAATAGAAATGTATAGTTGAGGAACACACTCACTATTGGAACAAAAACCCTTGAAATATGGTCAGCAAGTTTTTGAACTGGTGCTTTGGCCAGTTGAGCAGCTTCAACGAGTTGAACTATTTGAGAAAGTGCAGTGTCGGATCCAACATGTGTGGCCTTAACCAGTATGCATCCATTCTCATTAATGGTTCCACTGATAACCTGTCCAACACATGAAATTAAAAATGTTCTTACCACTCTATCATGCTACCTTTACACTAATTTGAACCACTAGAGCTTGGAATCAAAGGTTACACATTTCACTACATGACATCCCCCTTCTATAGAAAATAAAATAAAAAGAAAATATATCAACCTCCTGAATCTATTGCACATGTCTTTGTGTATACTCTCTCTATATATAAATCCTAATTTAATCATGACTAAACCCGTCATGGAGTGCATCCACTCCCACCTTTTTTGTTGCATTTTCACCTATTGTTAGGAATTCCCGTGATAGACCACATGAGAATTATGAGTATCAGGCAGAAAAGGGATTCAGGGTTGTAACAACCTTGGCTACATGTCAAGGAAAATGGGAAGGAAGGGGGAAAATTTAGAAGAAAAAATTAGGGAACGAGAGGCAAACAAGGTAAAGATAAGCTAGTAATTGAGTGATTTTTGGGACGTTTGAGCAAGGAGGTTTGCAAAACCACAAGGATCTGTACTGTTCTTTTATTTTCTTTTTCTGTGAGCAATTTTGATCTCTGTAATTAGGACATTGCCCTGTTTCTCTGTAATAAAATACATAGCTGCTAACAGAGCCATCTTTCATGGAATTCTCACCCTTCAACATTGACACTCACCTTTATTTCTGTTTTTGTCATGGAATGCTTCTGCTCTTGTAATCAGTAACATAAAAAACTACTAGCAATTATGAGTCATAACATAAGAATAATACCTTGTCTCCTGGGCTTTTATCAACAGGTCTTGCCTCCCCAGTAATCATACTTTCATTAGCATAGCTTTGCCCTTTTATAACTATACCATCAACAGGAATTTTGGACCCAGGAACAATCTTAATTATGTCATTTTTTTGTATAAGTTGAGTGTCAATTTCTGTCTCTGTGATTATGTTTCCATCAGTATCAATTGCTACTAAATAAGCTTTATCAGGAACAAGTTGAGTCAGCTTTCCTAAAGCATCAGATGTTTTCCCTTTAGCAACAATTTCCAAATACTTCCCTAATAGAATAAATGATATCAGCATGGAACTTGTCTCGAAGAAATCTTGTCCTTCAAATGTATCTGAAGTCAGCGCTTTTATTAAAATATAGAGAGAGTAAAAATAAGCAGCATTTGTGCCCAGCGCAACCAGCACATCCATGTTAGCAGATTTTCGCTTCAGTGCATGATATGATCCCACGTAGAACCTAATAGTAATAGCCATAGTAAAATGACTAAGAATATCTAATTTCTTGAAAACAATATAATAAAATTGTCTTTTGGTGAATAAAGAGAATCATTAACAATAAAAGAAAGTAGGATTAAATAGTTATTCATAGTTATGGTTGGTACCTTTTGCCAACTATGAACTGCACAGGCGTGCTAAGAATCCATCTTAAAAACAACCCAAGAGTAAGCATATTGTGGACCTTGTAGTTTAACCAGTTTCCATAAGGAGGAAGCATGGGAAGCACCATGGCAAATACAAACACAGGAACAGAAAATAAGCAGCTGAACAAAAATTGGTCCCTATACATACGGATTTCATTCACCTTATCCCTTTCTCTTTGACCCGAAGGAGAGTACACAGTTGCTTGATACTTCTTGGGGCCACAGCTAGCTTCCTCCTGAACACAGTAAATGAGAGACCTTGGACCTGTAATGTCTGGATCATAGCTAACAGTAACTTTATGTTCTGACAAATCCATCTCAACATGGTTCACCCCCACAGCTAACTCAAGAGAAGACATTACTGCATTTACATCCTCTGCAGAATCAACCCCTTCAAGCTTTAGATGCACTTTGTTTGCATCATTCCCAGAGCTAATAAGATCAGCCCCAAAACCAGCATCATCTATGGCCTCAATTATCTTGTCAACATTGGTGAGGTTAGGATCAAAGTGCACTTTTGCCTCCTCCAAAGCAAGACCAACAATTGCCTTTTTCACCCCTTCAACCATTTGAAGGGCATTCTCAACAGATTCGGAGCAGCTTGTGCATGCCATTCCTTTAATCCTCACTCGGCACACTGCTATGTCCTGCTCATGAAGCTCATTTACTCCAAACCCACTCTCCTCTATGCTTTCTTTTATTTGTTTCACCTACAAAAAAAATATCACCAAACTTTTGGTCAGTGTAAATATTGACCAAAGACTTATTTTTAATAGCTAATATACAATTTTGTCCTTGAAAACGGTTACTTGTATTGATTTAGTCCCAGGAAGTTCTAATTTATACAAATTTTGTCCTTGAAAGCGACTATGTTTGGATACTTGTTTGTTTGGGCTCCTCCAACACACTTTTGCCTCACCAAAACTCAGTTTGCTATTACGTTTGGTTGCCCCTGAAAGTAATTTTTCCACCTATGTTTAATATTAAACTGAGTTTCAGTTGGAAGCAACACATGGGGTTGCTTTTGAAAATTCATTTTCCGTTGCCAACATTTGTTTAAGAACAACATCAAGTACGAGTACTTTTGAATAGTATTTTCCAAACAAAATTTCATTTTATCAACTTATTTTTGAACAAAGAATATCCAAACAAAAACCATATTGTAGTAAATTCAATTTTTTTCTTATCAAATTTGAGTTTTACAACACAGTAAACTTATGTTTGCAAACTTTAACCAAAACATGCACTAAGATTCCAAAACCAAGTTGTATATCAACTCTGTTTCTAAAACAGAACAAAAATCATAGAGAAAATAATCTACGCCATGCAGAAATTATTGCATGGTCTAGAACCATCACTTATAACTAGGGGAAGTCCGTGCCACTCTACATTTTAAAATAATAATAAAAGAAAAAATAATCAGAAGTTAAATACAATTAATAAAAAAAGTGACAGAATAAAAAAAAGTAATAATATAGAAGTAGTGGGAAGTTATTGTAAGTTAAAGAAAAAATTTTAAAACTTAGAAGTAGTTTAAAGGTAAAATTGTTCTGTTCAACGGAATGTGGACATCAAATCAGAGTATTTCCTTTATTATTAGTAAGTATAGAATAAATAATAACTATTTAGTGTGAGTTTGCTTTCAGTTCAACACCCCCAAACGAACGTTCAAGGTGAAGTAACAATGGACGTTAAAGGAGAAGTAATAATTCGTTTCTTCTCACAGAAGAGTGCTTTGGAACGTGTACCCACGGAATGAAACAGTAAAACATAGCCTCAAAAATAGAATAAAACTATTTAAAAGTCATAGTATGATTTCTAATTTGTTGTATGGAAATTAAGCTTTAGAATAAAACAAAATAAAGCAGAAAAGACCTAAGTCTGACTGACTTACTGTAACGAACTTAGGGTCAAACTTGATTGCGGCCCTTCCATCAAGTGGCGAAACGGCGACGCTTTTGACGCTGTCAAGGTTCCTAACGACGGACTCGACGGAATTCACGCAGGAGGCACACTTGATGTCACTCAGTTGGAAATAAACGGTCCTAACGGCGCCATTTTCCGGAGTCTGCAGCAAAGGTATCTTAAGGTCACAAATCCCGTTAGCTTCCATGGAAAGGGTTGAAATTCGAACAAACGCAATTCAAAGTTCAAACGTGAATTGGGATTTCAGGGAGAAGAGAAGAAGAAGAAAAAAGAGAAGAGGGAGAGAACATAGGGTTCGGAGGTTTCGAGAATCTGAGGGGGGAGATAAAGATAAAAGAGGTGACGCGATACGAGAAGTAGTGCGTTGAGATGCGATGCTTGGAAGTTGGAATACTCGCTGTTTTGTTATGAACTTTTGAACTTGTAACGACTTGATCCTTCGTTTTCCCACCAAGAATTCAGTATTTGCCGCTTCTACCCTTATTGCGTTAGGCTAAATGGCATATCTAGTTGAAAGTGTGTCTATCTTTATTTGCAATTTTTAAAGGAAGGGACAACCATTACATCTCGAAGGGTTATAAAGAAAATGAAAATAAAGTTAGGAATACAAAATATATGCGATAATTATCTTTTTATTATTATTCTTATGGTGTCCAATAATTGCATCAGAAATATAAGCCGGCCAGGGAAATCTACCCACATGGGTTTTAGGTGGAATATAGTTCAAAAAATCTTGATCTCAATTTCCTCCTAAAAGCATATTTACTTAGAAATAAAGCTCCCAATAACCAAAGTAACTACTCCATACTTGGAAAGAAGACTGAAATTAATAACTTACCAAGCTTAAACTTTATTCAATAAGGTATAAAAATAGAATATGGAACAATTCTTTTTACCAAACTTCTTAGTTATAGTTAAGGTTTAACTCCTTGTGCTTAGTAGTTGGAAACAAACACACAATAAAAGGACCGTCAAATATAAGCTCAAGCTTAATACCAACCTCAAATTATTCCCTGTTGGCATAAGCTCCATCATCTAGCTTGTATGTTACAGTGCCAAAGTCATTCTATAATTTAGAAGAAAAGTAACAAATATACATTAATCAATTGCATTTCCAATTTGTTATAATCTGCATTAGCAAGCTGAGAATCACCCTAGTACAAAAGAATGTAAAGAATTTCTTTCAATTAGCTTATAAAAAGAAAGAGTTACGAATTTTATATGGTTTAGATTAAGTTCTATGTCAAACAAGTACATCTTCCCTTCTTTGCTATTTTCTGTATGTTTGAGTAAAAAGGGACAGGTGTGGACGTTTATGTACACTATAAAAAATAATACTTTTGATGGCACAAATCCATCAGTAATCCCTAAAATTCATCGGTAATTCAATATTTTTGATGGATTTCAGATGGATCAAAATCCATTGATAAAATACTCGTAGGAAAATTTAACCAACAAAATTTTGGTGTCCTTCGATAATCTTCATCGGAAATTTTCCTCGGATAAATCCGTCAAAAAAATTTCACAGATATCTATCCATGAAAAATTACCGATGGATATTTCCATCGAAAATTTCCATGGGGAATTATTTTTCATTTTTTATTATTTAACATATGTAATTTAGGAATATTTTTTCATTTATATTTTTTAACGTCAATATTTAAATTAACACATACATGTAATTAACGAAATACTCAAATTCATAAATCTAAAACAAATGGTAAAACAAATTCAGTTAAATTAAAAATAAATCTAAAATAAATGCACAATGTCTAATATGTCAATACTAATTTTGTGTTGCTAAGTCAGTAATCAAAATATCCATTGGTAGGGTGTCTCTGCTAGTCATCGTGGTGTTGTTTTTGATCATCTAGTTGATCGTTGTGTTGTTGTTGTTGGCCATCTGGTTTGTCATTGTCTTATTGTTGTTATTGGTCTTGCTGCTGCTGGTCAGATTGTTGATGTGTGATGAATAATGTTCTACGCTTCAAGAGGTAGGAACTGAAATGCACGCATCTCCTCCTTTGATTGATGAAGCTCCTCCCTTAGTCAATTAATCTCCACTAAATCTGGAGCACGACTGGAAGATCCTTGCATATGGTGCATGAAGCTGTCATCTCCACATTTATAACTATGAGCAAGATCTCTAGTACCGTAAAGGTGTCCCTTACGCTTTGGTCCCGCAGCTACAACCCAACATCGAGTCCTAAGTCTTTGTTCTTCATCAAGGTCTAAAGGAGTGATTTCTAATTCACCAACACTTGATGCAACATCAGACCTAACTTGAGATAGTCTAGCCTCAAAATCTTCCTAACATTCATAAACAATCATTATTTCATAAATATAATAAACATTTTAAAAAATAAAAAAGCATACAAGATAATGGTCTCACATGTGTCTGCCTAGATCTTTCATCGACAAATTGATCAGTATGCTTCCGTAAATGAGTTTGCTGAAAAATCTCATCAACATATGTAGATCGACTAAGCTTCTCTGACTATTTAGAAACATTATAAAATAAACATGATGAGGTAAATTAAACAAGTAAAAAAAGTATGTATTATAATTTTAATGTACATACCAAGCGAATGGTGTGATCTTGCAAGCTTATAAACCACCTGTGTGCATACACCCACCCTTTTCAAATGCCCGATTTTTTTTTGCATGTGCACACTTGGAGCAATACTCAGGTGCATTCCAATGTGATAACAGATCGTTCCAAACATGATCTCCAATCCAATATGGCCTTTTATTTTCATTTCAGGCGTCCCTAAACATCACATAAAGTCTATGAGAGGCTTTCAAGTTAAAAGCTTTTTTACTTTCATTCTCTTCCTCGGGTCTCCATACCAATTTTCTCTAAAGTATCACAAAGTTATGAAATGACACACTGTTAGCAAAATACTAGTTTTACAATTTTCGATGAAATAAAACAAAATCAGCATTACTTATTACTGATTTTGCAGCACAAATGAATGATATTAAATATAGAACACAAAATAATGCAATATTTTTTCTTCGCAATTAGAAATTGATTAGCCATTAATGATGTTCAACATGTGGAAGGAACAATCACATCATAATCACTTGAAGAAATTTTTTTTTCACTTCCAATGTTTCTAAATATTAAAACCATCGTAATGCCACAAACAATACAACACATTTTCATATATTAAGACCATCCCAATTAAATTATTTCCATTACAACATCACATTCAGTCTCTCATATTCGAAGATTGAACCAAATACAGACAAACAACACATATTCAAATACATATAATTTTGAAGTCTAAAGGACGAGGTGCTTGTTATCAAAGTTTCAATTATGCCACAATCTTATTTCGAACAAAAAAAAACATTACTCAATTTTCAAATGAAAAAAAAAATCCTAAAACATGCTATCTATTTCAGCAATTGAACTAATTCATTAAAAGGGTGAATAAGTTACCTTAAAACGTTGGAATAAGAGTTCTTGATGATCTTTTGGAATTGCTCCCCATGTTGGCCATGGGTTAACAAGTTGTCAACTAATGGACAATGTGATAGCCTTTCTCGCAACCTTAGATGGATGAAACCTAAATAGAAAAAATAATTCATGAAAAATTAAAAGATAAAATGATGTATGATATATAATGATAACTATTTAATTTTTTAATACTTACGCTCCATTAATAAGTGTAATCATAGGAAGATCATTAAATGGGGGTCTTCTATGGCCAAATTTGGAACATCTTCATCAGTAGACATGTTCGCTACAGCTGGGGATGAGGATGGTGTCGATGTAGGTACCGAGGATGGTCCACGTGCATTAATCATAGATGAAGATGATCTAGCTTCAATCGGAGGTGGAGATGATGTAGGTGCAGCATCGAAGATCTAATTGGCATAGATACAAAAGACGAGGATGAGGTATATGATGGTAGACTATCTCTAGGTGGTAGTAGTTTAACCACATATCATTTTTTTCTTCCAACTTGTCCCTTTCCCACTATTGTCATGTGATAGGTGTAACACCCTGGATTTCAGAGTGTGCTAAGCTGGACTTTTTGTGTGTATGTAATACTTGATTATTTGGTTTATTTTGATAATTATTGTTTGGTATTGTTCTACCTTGGTATGCGTGCTTGATGAATGTTAGACGTAAGTCAACACTGCTGTTCTGTGATTTCTGGTCGTGCATGTTAAGTGGACGTGCCTTGTCAGCCGTGTTTATAAGCAGCAGAGTGCGTAGCAGAGGGTGCTTTTCCCTTTCTTCTTCCTTGAGCTTTTCTCTCTTCTCTCTCTAAGCTTGCCCAGAAACCGCTCTTCCTCAACCCCTCTGTGTTACCTTCAGCCCTCGAGGACCACCATATCTGCCACAAACCCCCTTACTTTAAGAGGAACCTCGTGACCAGAGCAGAGGCCATTGAACATCCTTCTTAAGGTTCGAAAGAAAATGGACACGCTCACGAAGACAGTGTTTCAGCATCGCTTAACTGTAGGACGAACTCCTGGTTAGGTAAAGGGAGTTTAATATGTTTGATAACTGCATGTCCCTGATGCACGTTGCTTTTCCCAGAAAAGCTATGTCTTTTAATGAACAGGACGTACTGTGTTTTATGTTTAATGGTTGGCGTTTTGTGTGAAGAGTTTGATGGTGTTCTTGTGGGGAGAATTGATGCATAAGAACTCCCCGTGCATGCGTGTGAAGCTGGTATTTTGATTCTTTAAACTCCCAAAACACCTTGTTAGTAGTGTTTGTGAAAGTGCTAGATACCAGGGTGGGTATGCCAGACTGAGCTCAGTACGTAGCGTACATATATATGTATGGGACGTGACTCTTAGTCAATTGTTGGCATATGTCAATATCCTGGGTTCCTTACCCAGGGTTGTTCATTCTCTTAGGAACCGATGAGTTCAAGTATTTTCCTCGTAAGCTACCGGGTTTCCGTACTCGGTAGAGCTCGTACCTCTTCCTTGTAAGCTACCAGGTTTCTATACTCTGTAGAACTTGTATCTCTTTTCTTTGTGAGTTATCGGGTCCTTTTTTTACTCGGATTTCTTTGAGTAGCTACCGGGTTTCCCTTACTCGGCTTTCGTAACCCGGACAACCTTGTGTAGGTTTGTGAAATTAATACAATCACAAGTCTTACTCATTGTACCAAGCAAGCATTGTCTATTATAATCGATTACAACGCTTATGTAATCGATTGCATAGTACCGAGTCCATCCTGGGTATTTATAAAACCCCAGAGACCGACCTTGTCTGCCCTTGTCCGACCTTAACCGCCCTTGTCCGACCTCGTTCACCCTTGTCCACCCTCGTCCAACCTTGTTTGGATTCTTACATCAAAAACCTTTATACCCAGGTGCCTACTTGGACACCTAATACTTCATACCGGCTCACTAGTTCATGTGGTGTTTGTGAATGATGTGTAAGTAAGGAACGTATGTGATTATGTTGATAATAGTCGAGGTCTGCCTATGTGACGGCTTGAGATAATGATGTATGCATTGATACCATGAGGGGTGTATGAGGAGTATCCTATCCAGGACGGGTTATTCCTGGCTGGGTCATACATTGATGGTGCCCATGGTTATCGAATGCGGGTGGATAAAAAGAGATACCCACGGGGGTGTATGATGAGTATCCTATCCAAGACGTGTTGTTCTTGACTGGTTCATACATTGATGGTGTCGTGGTGATAGGATATGTATAGACACGTGAGATGCCGGGACCAGGTGGTTAACCTTGCAAGGACCGCGGTCAGAGCATCGATGAGCCCATGTTGGGGTAGCCCGTGTTTTTTATGGTATGTATGTACATGGGGGGTGCATGACGTATTAACCTATCCAGGATGTGTTGTTCCTGACTGAGTCATGCATTGATGGTGCCCATGGGACATACGACATTTGCATGACGGAAATAAGATCATTGGTTGTAGGGTACCGGGCTACCGGGAGGTCACGTCTGTTAGGAACTCCTTCTGACACCCTAGGGTTTATCACCACTGGGGGGAGCAGTCTGTGCACAACAGAGTGACCCTGACAAGCTACTGCATCATCAGGACCACAGGGATGGACTATTTCCGGGATGGTACCACATGGCATGTTGAGAGATGAGTCAGGAGCATGCATCATGCTAGGCATTATAAGTTGACTTGTGGATTATGGTTGAATGACTGTCCGTGTTGATTCCGTGATGAAATGCTTGAATCTTATGCTAATATTGTGATGTTTGGATTGTCTTCCCTAACTGATGTTATTTATTGTTGTTGTTTAACATGATAAACTCACCTTTGATTTGTTGTATCTTGTGATTTGGTACCTGTGATGATCACGAACCAGGTTCGTGTGAGCAGACAGACAGTAGTAGGTAACCGGGAAGATGACCCCTTTTGGTTAGAGCCGCTAAGCTACCGGGATGACAATGGATCAGACCCCGGCCAAAAACTGTGTCTTTTTGAGATTTACCCTTCGTTGTGTAGTCTCGTGTTTCTTTTGAAAAGTTTACACATTTTAGACATGGACAACTGTACCTACTATCAAACGACATTTTGTATGTGTACATATAGATAGATACATGTATTTAAGATGTTTTGTACGTATCTTATTTATGTATTTACTTGATGATGATGGGTATTGGGTGCTCGCGAAAAATTCACTACTATTTTCATAATAAAAAGAAAAGCTAAGGGGTTTTCATCTAAAACATGTTAATAACGTGATTAAGAGGCAGTGATACAGTAGCGACGAGGCGGGTTGTTACAACAGGGGTCGGGGAGGTTTAACACCACCTGATGACATATCTATATATAGAAAAATAATATTAAAAAATGAATTAAACAGAATGGGATGAATTAAAATTAGATGACTAACATAATTCCCTTTCATACCAAAAATTAAGTACACTAATAAAGTGTTCAACTATTACAACAAAACAAAGATGATACTAATAACAAACATTAAGACTAACTAACAAACATCAATGTCTAATGCTCTTCAGAATTGTAAACTTCAAAGTCATCTTCTAATTCCCCTTTATTGTTGTCTTCAAAATTATTTGATTCTCCATTCAAATTATTTGATTGTTCTTTATTTGTCAACAAATTAGCAGGGTCCATTTCTTCAACACCACCTCTTAAATCTTGCAATTTATAAATAATTTCAACTTCAATGACTTCGTTGACATGTGACATTTCCTCTACTTGGTAAGGCACATGATCTTGTACATTATTGGATTTTATGTAAACCCTTGGTTTTGTTTTAATTGCAACACACCAACCACGCTTGTCCTTTCTTATTGTTGGATACGATACATAATACACTTGCCTTATATTATGTGCACTGATGAATGGGTCAAACAGGTTATATCTTTTATCCATTTGAATTTCCATAGTGCCATATTTTGGATCAACTCTTGTTCCTTTGCTCATTGGATCAAACCAGTCACAATAAAATAAGACTACTCACTTAGGATAGCTTGTAGTATTACACTCTAGCTCATATATATGTTGAATAACCCCATAGAAATCATCTACTCCTCTTTCTGTAAGGCCCTTTACGTGAACCCCACTATTTATCATTTTTTTTCCCTCTGTCCATAGTATGGAATATGTACCCATTGACAAAGTGTGTGTGCCATTCTTTAATTTAACTCATAGGATCATACGATAAATCCTTTGAGTGTTGGTTTGTCACATTATAGGCTCATTTATAACCTACAAATATAAAGAGCATGAAAAATTATACTTTATTAGCATAAAATAAACTATATCATACATACTTGTTCCTGGAATAAGTAGGAAAAATTGCATGTAGATTACAAGTAGAGCCATTTGATTCTTATTTGTTGGGATTGCAAGAATAAACTGTCTAAATATAATGTATGAGGGGTGAATATTTTGAGTATAATGCAGTTGGCAACAACAATTATTAAAACCCAAAGGTCATAATGTCTCCAACTTACTCAAGGTATGGCTTAACTTCGGCATAGTTAATCAGCACATGAACATTGGCTGAGTCTTTCTCTTGATCAGTTAACCAATGAATGAACTTCTTCCTAAAAGGATGACCTTGCTGGTCAAACACTAATAACATTGGTGGACCTCTTTCAGTTTCAATTGTAATTTGATTCCTAATATTGCACGGTGACAACATAAAGTTGTTGAAATAATGGGAACAAAAATGAGTTGTCTCACGATGTAAGTAAGACGCGCAAATGGATCCTTCAACCCTAACCTTATTTTTTACTAGTTGTTTAGAATCATCCATGAATCTATAAATTTGTATAACAAAGTCATGATTGATGAGCATTAAACAAATGAATTTCAAATAAAACACAATGATGATTTTATTACCTTTCAAATTGATACATCCATCTATATTGGACTGGTCCACCAAGTCTAGCTTTATATGCTAGATGAATATGCAGATGTTCCATTGAATCGAAAAAATTGGGGGGGGAGAGGGATATTCTCTCCAACTTGCACAAAATGAATGGAATATTTTGTTCCATTCTACTCAAGTCATCCTTCATCAAAGTTGTAGAACACAAATCTTTGAAGAAATGACTTATTTCAATAAGGATTTAAGACATGTGGCGACAATGAGCTACAAGCAATAGGAAGTAAACACTCTATGAATACATGACAATCATGGCTTTTCATCCCATGCATGGTTCCCTTATCAACATTGGCACATCTCGCCAAGTTGGAAGAATCACATCTGGCATTCGTAGTTCTTTTATCTGATGTGCTATTGACCTGAATCTTAGCACCTTTTGCCCTGATCTTCCTTGCAATGGAAGTCACTCTTCAATTGAACTTCAAAATAGAGCATTCAACTCTTCTTTGAGTGAGGTTGTTTATGTTTTCAATTTCAGAAATGGATTGTGGAAGAAGAATAAGAATGAATTGGAAATGACACCATGGAATAGGAATTCCAATAAGTCTTGCAAGAATCACCACAATAGTTGGGAGGCCATTGATAAGAAACAAGAAGTTCTTGAAGAAGAACAAGAGAGAAAACTCTCACCACAATTCAGAGATTGTATTAATCAAAGATAAAAAAAGATCCCTTACAATTAGTTTGTGAGTGGTTTATATAGACTACGAATTATTAAGCTAAATGACACTAAATGAAATGTAAATGCAAACTAAAATGAAGCCCAAACGTAACTTGTAAGACAAGCTTTAGATAAGTGACCTTTGGCTTTCCAAAAATGTGCAGTGGCCATCTCAGACTGGTATAATCAATTATTTGGCTATTGTAATCAATTAAATCAGTCAGAAACTGAAATAATCGATTACACTAACCAAATAATCGATTAAAGCAGTAAGGTCATGATTCCTGCTTACAACTGACATTCTGGTAATCGATTATTTCGACGAAATAATCAATTAAAGCAGTAAGGGCTTATTTTTTATTGCTTCTAAACATCCTGTAATCGATTATAAAGCCAAAATAATCGATTAAAGCAGTAGCAACTTATTTACAAATGTTTTATTAAATTTCTTCTAACAAGTGCTAGAATTTATTGATTTATATTGGATTTGAGACATCAAAATCCAACTCTTGTCATCCTTGATATGGTGTGCAACTTCATGCTTGCCCAAATTGGCTTGAATATGATCTTGAAGTGCTTGAGTCCTAGCTCTTGTCATTGGTCCTTTGAAGCTAACCAAAGGAAGTGCTTCAAGCTCCCCTTCTAGCCCTTTGGCTTGTCTTGATCGTCCATCATTATCCATTGACAAACTAACTTTGTTTGGTCTGCAACTAGAGTGTAATTTGGTTTTGGATTTGACAACTTCTCATTAGCCCCCGACTTTAGCTCCAAGTCTTTCCTCCTGTAATACAAAGCTAAGTCCATCCTAGCCTTCTCATTATCTTTTGTCTTACCACTGACATTTATGACAATGTTGAATATGTTGTCAAAGAAATTTTTCTCTATGTGCATAGTATCAAGATTGTGTCGCAACAAATTATCTTTCCTATACAAAATATCCCAAAAGATACTTCTTTTTGTCCAATGATGTCATTCCTCATATTCGTGTACTGTTGGTGGTGGCACACTAGTTTCTGTTATTTTTGGAAAATCCCTAATCCTACGCCAAACTTGTGTAGGTGTCAACATACGCAATGGCTCATCCCTTTCTACTTCCCTTTTTTGAAGGCATTTTTTCTCCTAAATGCATGATCACTTGGTAAGAACCAACGGTAACAATCAAACCAAGAAGTTTTCCCCCATTTGCCATCTGGAAAGCCTTTGTGTCCTCCGTGTAATACGGACATGCCAATCTACCATGTGTCCCCCCAACCAAACAACATGTCATAAGTAGGAAAATCATTAATAGTCCACATCAAAGTAGCTCTCATTAAGAAATTTTGCTTTCTTGAAACATCGTAAGTCAGAACACCACTCCACAACTTCTTCAGATCATCAATAAATATCAATACCAACAGTTGGATTAAATGGTCCGGTATGACACAACTCAAAAACATATAAGGTTTAGTCATAAACATTTCTGGAGGAAGAGTGTACGGGGTAACAATGATTGGCCAACAAGAATAAAGGGAAGATGATGCTTGAATATATGGATTAAATCCATTTGTTCATAAACCAAGTCGCACATTTCACGGATCAATAGCAAAATCTGGATGTACCTGATCAAAGTGCTTCCAAGCTTCACCATCAGAGGAATGTCGTAACATGCCCTGACATCTTCTATTCGTATAGTACCATGTCATTTGGCCTGCAGTTTGCATTGATGCAAGCATTTTCTACAACCTTGGTATTATAGGAAAATAGAACATCACCTTAACTGGGATTAGTTTTTTATTACTTGTTCCAACAGTCTTGGAACGATACCTGGGCTTATTACAAAATTTGCATTCAATTAATGCTCCATCATTGTTATAATACAACATGTAGCCATCCACACAACAATCAATCCTCTTAGCCTCCAATCCCAACTTCGATACTAACCTCTTGGCATCATAAAAGTTTGTCGGCAAATGTTATTTTATAGGTGTTACATCCAAAAGCATTTTTTTAAATAAACTCTAAGCATTGATCAGGAACATTCCAATTGGACTTGCAAGCTAAAAGTCTAGCGGATATTGATAATTTTGAGTCTAATGCCCCTTCGTACAATGGCTTATTTGCCTCCATCAATAAATTGTAAAATCTTTGAGTATCTTCATTTGGAGGCTCTTTCATATTATTTGAGTTTGGAGCTTCGAATGTCTCAGATTGCCTGAGAGCATCACACACCATCTCTTGCATTAAGATAAATTGTTCAACTTGAGTCACATCTGTTGCACTAGTTGATGCATCCATATAACTATTGACATCATTTAAATCAACATGTGACATCTCTTCACCATGATTAGTCCAAATCCAATAATTAGTCTTTAACCCATTTTTGTAAAGGTGAACCTTCACAAGTCTATCCTCCAAAATGCTAGTACAATCACATTTAACACAAGGACCATTGATCCCTTCATCATTGTGATAAGAATCTTGCAGGCTAGCTTTACTTAGAACTCTTCAACCCCCTCAACAAAATACTCTTTCAAACCGCTTGGGTACTTTGATCCCTTAACTCAATTTTGAGTATCCCTATAGTCCACTTCTTCCCCATACTACGAGGGAAAGGGAAAATGAAAAAACTACCCTTAAAGCAGCCCAAGCAAGACTAACTATATCCATGTAAATTTTGTCTCCTATGTCTGGAATTATTTAATTATTATTCAAAAAAATTTCTTCTATTATTTTCTTTTGTATTATATACTAAAAAAATGATTCATATGTATTAATATTATTTGCATATTGAGGGTATGAACGTTGAAATCCAATCCTATATTTCTCTTGAATTAATTAAATTCATTTTACTTGTTTTCGTAATTTTCCATATTTATGGTGCACTAATTCTATTATTTCCATTAAACCATGAAAATTTGATTAAATTTATTGTACATAACTATTGAACTGTTTACATTTATCTGGAAAAACTAAGTAACTCAAGTTCCTATGGAGACGATCTCTTTTATAAAATCTGTAACCTGCAACGACATTGGTATGCTTGCCAATAATCTAAAAATTTTCTGGCGCCATTGTTGGGGACTCGAGTCGCTCACTCAGTTCTTTCGGATTTAAATTTTTCAGTTGAATAAGCCAGTTTCCTTACCATAGTTATTTATTTTATTTTAGTTTTGTATAAATCTTTCTTGTTATATTTTATTTTCGCTAACCTCGATACTTACAGTTTATTGTAGTTTGTTCTTTTTCTTTTATGCGAGGTAAATTTCCTATAGATAATTCGCTATTTGATTCAAAAATTAACAATACTGAAAGGAAGAATAGGAAGAAAAAGAAACAAGCAACCAGTAAGCCACTGAGTGAATATTCTTTTATTGATTCTCCTTCACTAGAAAAGCCACTTGTAATTGATATTATGGTTAATAGAGGAGGAGAAGGAAATAGACCACCAAGGAGGACCCTTGGTGACTATGCTTATCAACAAGGACCAAAGCATTACAACAGGATAGTCATTCATGCTTTCGGTAACTAGGTTGTGGAATTGAAGCCAACATTGCTCAGTCTAATTGGTTTATAACCTTTTGCTGGAATGGATCATGAAGATTCATACACACATTTGTCTACCTTCATTGAGTTATGCAGCACCATGGAAGCTTTTGATGAAGATGTTGAAACTGTCCATCTTAGAGCTTTTTCATTCTCATTAACAGGTAAAGCAAAGACATGGCTCCAATCACATCCAAGCAAAAGTTTCAACACTTGGGAAGAAGTGGAGGAAAAATTCATTGCAAGATTCTTTCCTCCATCCAGATTCATTGGTGCAAAATCAGTCATTGCTACTTTTTTCCAAGGGTCTGATGAACCTCTCTGTGAGACATGGGAGAGATTCAAATTTGTACTGCAAAGGTGCCCAAACCATAATTTTGATGATGTTGCACAACTACATATTTTCTACAGTGGTTTGAAATCTCAAACAAAGATGATTCTTAATGCCTCAGCTGGAGGTACTATGATGTCTAAGAGCCCCAAGGAAGCAATTGTAATCATTGACTCTATAGTAGCTAGTGATTATCAAAGTCATCATGATAGGTCTCTGGTTCAAAGGAAAAGGTATAATGGAGCTACATACTCAGAATGTAATTCTAACTCAAAATAAACTCTTGACTCAGCAAATAGAGTTCTTAACAAAATAGATAGACCAACTTCCTTAATTATTTTAGTAAGGAGGATCATAGAAAACTCACCAAGCTCATCAAGTTCAACATGTTCCATGATGTGATTTTTGTGGTGGTGACCATCAGAATGACCACTGATCAGTACCTGGTGATTGCCAACAAGAAGAAAAGGCCTATTATCTACAGAATCAAACCAGACCTCAACAGAACTTTCAAGGAAATTACCAAGGCTATATAGGTGGTCCAGGTTCAAATTAACCTTATGGCTGGAGGCAGCAAAAAAATAAAGCATATTATGGTCCTACTAACTCTTCTTATGCATGGCATTCTAACAACTCTTATGCAAGTTCTTCAAATAGGGGTCCACTACCACAACAACAACACACTCAACCTGATAGAATGTAAAAAATAGAAGATACTCTAACTCAGTTTATGCAGATGTTCAAATCAAATCAAAAGAATACTGATGCTTCCATTAAAAATCTTGAAATTTAGGTTGGACAGCTTGCAAAACAACTGTCTAAGCATGAAAGTATATCTTTTTCAGCAAACACACAGGTTAACCCAAAGGAACCAAGGGAGTGTTTTAGAGTGGATATCTTGGATGAAGTGATTTCTGACTCCAAGAGGTTGATTCAAAGAAAAGATTGTTTAGAGAAAACATTGACTGGAGCATTTGAGGAGATAAGTGAATTTAAAGAAAATGTGAGTTCAGATTGTCTCCAGCAACTAGATGCTTTCAAGGAAATTCCTTATCACTAATCTCTCTTTGAAGAATTGACAAAGGAAAAGAAGAATCAAGAATAAAAATTGGAGCTGAAAGCATTATCACCACATTTTAAATATGTTTTTTTTTTTTTTGCAGGTGATTCATAGAAACCAGTTATCATTAATTCAAGTCTTTCTAAAGAAGAAAATAAACTATGAAATTTTTGAAGGAGAACATAGAAGTCATTGGCTCACCACTATTGTCTAATTGCTAGAAGCTTGAGCCATAACAAGGGCGTCCAACTAAAAAAAGACATTAAAAAAGCAACCCAGTATTTCTAAACTTTATTTTACTTTGTGTTACTTGAGTTTTATGTCTTATGTTTTTTAATTATATTTATGAACTTTACTTTTGAGTCTTTATGGGAGAATTATGTTTTCGAATATATAATCTTTTTTGTTTTAGCTACCATTACATGGCCTGGGGACAAACCCATTTTTCAAGAGGAAGAAGAGCAGATGAGGATGAATACATGACAGATCTTGCTAATTATTTCATTGGAGGAGGTTGAGCTCCTCAACCATGATCCTCAATATTTGTGAACTTGTCTTTATGTTTCTTTATCACTTTGTAGTTTAAACTTCAATACTCTATTTCCTTATTTACTATTTCAGATTTTTTCTTGCATATGTACGCTCTTTTGTGATTTTGATTGGTTTATGCGTGCACTTTGATATGTGTACACCAAGGTTTCCTTCTTTTTGGTAGTACACATTATTGAATGATTTTTTCGTTAGCTTAGTTGTACAATTTATATAACTCTTTTTGGGACTTAAACAAAAAAATTTCTTGGACATAACATGTTTTGGAAAGAATCAGCAGCTGGTGATTTTGAAACTTGCTTTGGAATTGGGTTAGAACACAACAAAGTGATTTTTTGGAAACATTGAGAATGAAAAACAATGAACAACTTTCCTAATTACCAAATGAATTCAGATGTTTTTGCATGGACTTGATAAAGAAAAACTTTCTAAACACTGATTTGATTTGAACATGGAAACAAGCCTTAAGCTTAGTGACTATGTGCAACCACAGATTTTATATTGAGTGTCCTTATTGATATGTTCTACAATTGATTTTGCATGAATTTCTAATTGTCATAACATATGATGCATGGATATGATTTAGGCTTCCTTTCTTTCTTGTACATTTTAAGCCAATGGCCAAAAAGTTATCCCAATGTATATTGTTTTAACATTTGCAAGCCTTTGAGCCAAACACTTGATATTTTATTGGAACACTAACCTAGAATAAAAGTTTCCTACCTTACCTTAGGTTAGGAGGGCAAAGGTGTTTTGTTGGGGATTTCTATCATTTGGTGGCTAATGTGATGTAAATACTTTTTTTAAAATGTGGTTATTCATGTAAATTAAGTATTGTATAGAAAAAAAATAAAAGAAAAAGAAAAGGAAAACAAGTTCTTTGTGAATAAATAAATGTATGAATTATGTACATTATGTTTTAAACTGTACATATTGTTGTAAATTCTATAAGTTGGGATATTAGTATAGGAAGTATTGATGACTTGTTAGAAAAGGGAAGAGATAGGAGGTGATGATTCATTTGAGTTGCTAGTTTGTTTTTATCTTTGCTCTCTTATTCTCAAGGTATTTTTTACTATCTAGAAAAACCAAGATTTTTTCAAGCCAAACCCAACCCTAAAAGTCCTAATGATCCATAATGATTATGTACTTTACCTTTGATTTGATGGAAATGAATTGCAAAATTGATTTATGACGTCTCAGTGTTGCAATTGAGATGAAACACTTGTCTGTGTGAGAATTATACACCTTTGAGATGTTTTCCTTTATTTGAGTGAATCACGTGTTTTCTCTAATGTTCTAGAAACAAAATGCAAAATGATCTTAATTTCATTTGGTTTTGTGAATTTCATCTTTTATGCTTTCTGTTGCGGATTCAGCAAGTGCACCAATCGTTCAAGTAATAAAATGATAAGTAGAGTTATCGTTCTCACGAGGATTGAAACACTAAATTTAATTGTAATTTAGAATCTTTAAATTGGAAGAGAAATAATATAATTGAAAGAATATGATTATGATTTGGATTTAAGAAATTATATCCAAACTGAATTAAAATTTAAGAAAATTCAAACGCGATGTAAATTGAAGATTATGCAGTAATGAGGAAGAATTGTGATTAAAGCACAATCACCTCTGATCCCTACCTTCTGTAATTGAATAGGTTATTAAATTTGCTTACTCTAATTATTCAAAGGATATATCTTACTTTAGTTAAATCCTGATTCCTCAATAATTTAACCCTTTAATCTAATTAAGAATTCTAATTCCTTAGTAATCCCTTCTTAAATTAAGCTTTGAGCTGATATATTTATTACTCTACAATCCTACACCCCTATCCCTAGGTAATGTAAAGATTGTTACTCTACCGCTTTCAGAGACTAAAATTCCAATTCCCTATTGTAAATCCTAGATCTTAGAACCCTAACAGATTCATCAAGTCTATTGAGGCAAAAGTAATTAAAGAACAGGGTAGAGCAAAACAATAATCATAAACTATATTAATACCAATTCAAATTACATAAGAGTTCACATTGGCTTTGGCTTTAACCACAATTAAAGAGGAATTAGCCAGACATGATTATGTCTGGCTTTAATACAATAATAAGAAGGTAAATGAGAAAGAATACAAAGAATGAAGAGTAAGCAAACCCCTCAATCTTGGCTTCCTTCTTGATCTTCCTTCTTCCTTGATCTCTTTCAATGCCTTTTTTTTCTTGTTTCTGCCTCTCTGTTCGTCCCCAAAAACCTCCTACTACTTTCCTATTTATATCTAGGTCATAAAAACCCCAATAGCTTTTATTTTTATGTTATCTTTAAGCTAATTCATATTTCCAGTGACGTCCGCGCGACTGGCGCGAGATCTGGCGCGATTGGCATCAAATTCCAATAAGTGTGGCGCGACTGGCGTGAATATAGCGCGATTCGCGTGAACTTCCAGTAAGTGTGGCGCGACTGGTGTGAATATGGCGCGACTGGCGCGAGCTTCCAGAAACTATTAGCTATTTATTTTGCTTCTTTTCTTTCTTTTCTTGGCTCCTAACATCAAAATTGCATAAAATCAGTGATAAACACAATAATGATGAAATTTGTACTTATTCTAACATTTATTTGACATTTTATGCTTAGTTTTTTAATGAATTTACCCTAAAAACTACATATGCTAGCAGTATATCAAATAATTCCTAGATTTAGATATTGTTGTCCTCAGCAATAAAATAAACATTATTGCAATGGAAACTATATTCAACAATCAAACATATCATCACATACACATCTCAGAACTACTATGTTAAATGCAATTGAATTCCATATGAAAATTTCAAGAATACTTTTCAAGTCTATCGACATAGAATCTTAACTTGAATACCCCTCACTAAGAGATATAAATCACTCATCACTCAAGTGTTTTGGGTAAAATATAATCTCTCAATTCCTCTAAAGCTATAATACTACCATAGGCTTGACTATATTCTCAAGTTCCTGAAAATAAGAAACATGAATACATGCACGGTTAATCAAAAGGTCTTTACAAGGTTGTAACTTGGCCTGGCTTAGGGGTAGGAATAATTTGGATAGTGGCTAAATTTGAGATTGAATTCTATCAGAATTAGTCAAGTCCACTTAACCAATCTACCACTTTTATTCTCATGTCCACCTCTATACATCTGGTCCCTCCTTTTGTCTCTGTTTGTGTGTGTGTGTGTGTGTTTTTTTTATAACAAAACACTATAAACAAAGAGAATAGAATAATGAGAAAATACATTTAGATCCACCAGCTAGTATTTCAGACTTGTTATTTCTCAACTAGACTATTCACTAGATTTGGTTTTTGCCAGATCTATTCTGTTGGCACTTCAACACCAAACCCAGAATTGTCTTCTTGGGTAACTTTGTCTTTCCTCTTACCCTTTCTTTCCTTTCCTATGAACATTCATCTTCCTATTTTTCAATATCTAGCAGACTTGATTCTAACTCTCGTTTCTTCCAATCTCAAATAAGATGGTCAAAGATAAGTTTTAAATGTCAGGTGAATGAAATAGAAAAGGCTTAGGCTTAAAGGGTTTAACAATGGAAAATTATTAAGGTAAGGTCATTTGGCTCTAACTTAAAAAGAAGAAAATGCCTTTATCATATCAACCATGCAAGTATTATAGAGAAACAAATCAAGTTCTAGAGTATTATTCATAGTGAGGTCACTCTGAAAAGAAAATTTTCTGTATATAGGCTCAATCCTCTCCAGCTATGGTATCAAACTAGATTCTTTTGATTTCCTATCAAGTATCCTATTCTTTTCACAATGTACTTCAATCACAAAAAACTAGCATAGTTCTAATCATGTCATATGCAAATCTATACTCTACTTATCTCATATATACTTCCAAAACAATCATCATTCCATCTAATTTATCACTGCATTAGCAATTTCAAATCTGAAAATTAGCATAACATGCTCTAACATTTATTCACCTAATTCTAAAAAAGAACACATAAACTAAACTAAACTAATTATCAAACTAATTTCTAAACTTAATTTCTAATATAAAACTAAATTTCTTGTTAATTTCTAATTAACTTCTAATTTAAACTTCAAGTATGATTCTTCAAAAATAACGCATATGCATTCCCCATTCCCAGATTGTAAACATTGTTGTCCCCAGCAATAAATGTATATTCTAAGGAAAACACATATCCGCATTATTCGAAAAATCATCTTTGTAATACCAACATCAATCGAAACAGAATTATTTAACTAAAATTAAAACTAACCCAATTCAAACACATCCATAATATAAATTACTTAAAAATTAAATTGTTCCACAGGCAATGAAATAAAATAACTTAAACAAAAAAAAACATAAAAGTAATTAAAATATTGTCCAATAATCTACAAATATTACTTCTCGGCCTCCATAGTATCATCATCAGCGGCTTGAGATGCTGCAACAGTTGCCGCTAATGGCTAAGAAGGATGGGAAGGTCCAGGAGAAACATGGGATGCTGATGCATGCTGTGGCTGGTAAGTAGTGAAGTCAATGGAAAAATGTCTTCACAAGTCCTCCATCATCCTAGTTTGATACTCCAATTGGGATTGGATTTGCACATAACTCGGAGAATCTTCATAGACCAACTCATGACGTCGGGCTCTAGTGGTAGTAGAAGAAGGCGGTGGCGGTGCTCGAACTTCTGGTTGAGGAATCTCATCACGAGGACTCCTATTAGCAATTTCTTCAGGTTGTAACTTAGAAGCTCGAATCAGTTGCTCCTGCCACGCATTCTCTACCGCAGCCAGATAAAGCTTATGCGTCATGACAGATGCTATCTTCACATCCTCAGGCTCCTTCTCTGGAATCTCCAAACCTACCTTCATACAAAGATGAGAAATAAGTGAGGAATGGGCAAGGAGAGACTTACTGCTACCATCTTGGATCATGTGCAGTATCCTATCAGACAAGATATTGGCAATGTTAAGATTATTATCTTCCAGCAGTACATATATAAGAATGGCCCTTTCAACATTCACATCTGTCAAGTTTGTAGATGGAATGATAGTATGATTGTTAAATTGGTGCCAAAATTCCGCCTTTCTGGTAAGATCTTGCTTCCTCAACTTTTCAGGTACATAATCTATTCCAGGCTTGGTCTTCCAAGCAGTGTACAACCCAGTAATGCCTCTTCGGATTTCATCTGCAAGTTGAGGCATGTCATCTCTATAAACACTCTTACTTGTGATGGGCTGCATCCTGTAAAATTTTTTACTGAAAGCACAGGATTGAAGACTGTAATAGCTAGTCTCCAGAAAGCTTTCAATGAACTCATGGTCAAATGGAACTTCAACCCCTCTCACCCAACTTACTCTCTGTCTCTCCACAGTTTCTCTATCAACATTGGCTAAGAACTCCTTCAGGATGGCACTAGAGCTTGGTTCAGCGTAACTCACCAAGGTATGCCAATCTCTCCTAGTAATCACTTCCAAGATAGGTGAGTCTTTAGGCAAAAATTCCCAATCGATCCTTTTCTCCGGAATTATTTTCTTCAATGCATACCAGTTTTCATACCTTTGTTGACATTCAATGGTGTGGAAACGATTCGCATCAAACTCAGCATTCCTTGCCCTCTTGCTACCAGATGTAGCACCCTTCTTCTTCTCCTTTTCTACTTGCTTTCCCTAAAACTCAGAAAAATTCCACAATGGATATGCAATGAATTCCCAGATTGCTTGCAATCATATCTCTAATATTTCTTTATTTCAAGATAACAAACAGAAAATTACAGTCATAATATAATCATATTTTGGGAATTAAAACAAAGCATTTGACAATGGATATACAAATAAATCTTCTCCTATAATTCCCAGATTTATTTGATTCGATATGACTCAATTATAAATTTATAAGATTAGACAAGGCATGTTGTTATCATTATAATTAGGAAATAAAATCTTTGAAATAGAATGAGAATAAAATAATAGGAATAACATAATCGCCATTCCTAGATTTTATTTCCTACTCTAAGTCTCGAATTTCATCCACAAGGCCATATACATGTTAATTTTTAAAGACAACCCTAGTATTAGCATTGAAATCAAATTAGCAATTTAACCATATAATACAAAAAGTCTTATGTTCTAAAACACCATTAATCATGCTAATCTAAATTCAAAATTAGACTTAATAATCCTTTAATCTACTTAGAATAATAATTTAAGAATCAAAACATACCAAAAAGCAATTTCCTTGGCCATCCTAACATAAACAAAACAATTAAGTTATTTGCAGCTGGCGCAGTTCGCGCCAAGTCTCACGCGAGTTGCGTGGGCTGCACAACAGAAATACTCATGAACACCAACTGGCGCTACTCACGCCAACCTTCGCGCTGATCACGTGAGTTGCGTTCTTGCTCTAACCTCTATCAATCTTTCGCAAAATCAATCCTAACCATCATGCATACTAATCTAAACCCTAAAGAATATAAATCACAAAGATTAACAAGAGTAATACGTACCTTATCCTTAGCCATTTGAAAGAAATCAAGAACTTGAAATAGAAATACAATGTTGCTTCTAAAATAGAAAGAACTTTAGAAAGAACAAGCAGATAGGTATACTTTCAAATGCTACTAAAAAATAGGGCGACAATGAATGAGAATAAGGTAAAGAATGCAATGTATTTATAAACTCTAGGATAAAGAGAAGTTAATGGTGGTTAGTGTGCTTGCAACGTTCGAATAGGAATAGCCAAGAGTTGAGCAATAGTGAAAAGTCACCAAAATATAGGGTTTCAAAACTTAAAAGGGAAACTACCCTCAAAGTGTCACGCGGATCGCGCCATCCCCACGCGATTCGCGCTGACTTACAGAAACAATGGCGCGACTAGCGCCGTAGGTCACGCAGGTCACGTGAACCTACAAAATTGCTTTTCAAATTTTTTTTTTAAATGAAACTAAATACTAACCTAAAACTCCCAAAATTAAACTAACTTAAAATAAAAACACACCAAATAACAATGCAAAAATTTTAAAATCAACAAAAAATGTTAATGATTAACTAAATAAAACATAAATGAACAATTTAAAAGAAAACACGCAAACAATTAAAATCCTTGGATTGCCTTCCAAGTAGCACTTTGTTTAATGTCATTTAGCTTGACGCATCAAACCTTTATTCTTCAGGTGAAAGTAGGGGTATAGAAACAGTGTTTCTATTCACTTGTCCTCCATAATAAAGCTTCAATCAGCATCCGTTAACTTTAAAAGATCTGTCACTATCTAGTGAAGAAATTCCCACTGTTCCATAAGGGAAAACCTTTTTAACAATAAAAGGACCAGACCAACGAGATTTGAGTTTACCTAGAAATAATCTCAGTCGAGAATTATATAACAATACCTGCTGTCCAGGTTCAAATTCCTTTGGATGGATCTTTTTATCATGCCATTGCTTGGTCTTTTCTTTATAAATTCTAGCATTCTCATAGGTTGCACATCTAAACTCATCAAGTTCATTCAGTTGTAATAATCGTTTTTTCAGTAGCTTTAGAGAGTTCAAAATTTAAAAACTTAGTGGCCCATAATGCTTTATGTTCTAACTCAACAGGGAGATGACAAGACTTACCGTACACCAGTTGGAATGGTGACATACCTATTGGGGTTTTGAAAGCTGTTCTGTAAGCCCAAAGTGCATCATGTAGCTTCAATGCCCAATCTTTTCTAGCATTCCCCACTGTTTTCTCCAATATTCGCTTCAGTTCTCTATTGGAAACTTCCACTTGTCCACTCGTCTGAGGATGATACGGTGTAGCTATTCTATGTCGAACTCCATATTTACTAAGCAAATTCTCGAACTGTTTGTTGCAAAAATGTGTGCCTCCATCACTGATAATAGCTCGAGGAACTCCAAACCTAGTAAATATATCCCTTCTCAAGAAAGAAATCACCACATTTGCATCATTGGTAGGTAAAGCAACTGCTTCCACCCACTTAGACACATAGTCCACAGCCACTAAGATGTATTGGTTGGAATATGACTTAGGGAATGGCCCCATAAAGTCAATTCCCCAAACATCAAATAATTCTACCTCTTGGATGTTATTAAGTGGCATTTTGTCCTTACGAGATATATTTCTTGTCCTCTGACATTTGTCACACTTCTCCACAAATTCACGTGCATCTTTGAAGATTGTAGGCCAGTAATAACCATTTTGCAATACTTTATGAGCTGTCCTATTACCTCCAAAGTGTCCTCCATAATCAGAAGAATGACAATGCCAAAGAATCTTAGGCATTTGAGTCTCATCTGCACATCTGCGAATAACACCGTCAATACAATTAAAATAAAGGAATGCGTTATCCCAGTAGTACCTCCTTGCATCATGGAAAAATTTCTTTTTCTGCTGCCAAGTAAGATCTTCAGGTATTACTCCCACAGCCTTATAATTCGCCATCTCTATAAACCATGGCCCAAGTTGGACTGTCATCACTCGCTCATCAGGAAAAGATTCATTAATTTCTAGCTCTGGTCCATCTTGCAAATTTTTGTCCTGAATCCTAGATAGATGATCAGCAACTTTATTTTCCACTCCAGCTTTATCTCTAATTTCTAAGTCGAATTCCTGAAACAATAACATCCATCGCAACAAGTATGGCTTTGCATCCTGCTTAGTCATTAAATACTTAAGTGCAGCATGATCAGTAAATATAATAACTTTAGAACCTATTAAATAAGATCTAAATTTATCTAATGCATATACTACTGCTAACATTTCTTTTTCAGTTGTGGCATAGTTAACATGTGCCTCATTTAAAACCTTACTAGCATAGTATATAACATGTAACATTTTATCTTTCCTCTGACCAAGTATAACACCAATGGCATATGCACTTGCATCGCACATTAATTCAAAAGGTAAATTCCAATCAGGTGCTGTCAAAACAGGTGCAGTAGTAAGTTTCTCTTTTAACAAATTAAATGCATTACAACAAACTTCATCAAAGAGAAATTCATTTTCTTTGGATAAAAGTTGACTAAGAGGTTTTGCAATTTTCGAAAAATCTTTAATGAACCTCCTGTAAAAGCCTGCATGACCTAAAAAACTTCGCACCCCATTAACATTAATGGGAGGTGGTAGTTTTTCAATCAATAGTAATTTAGCTTTATCAACTTCTATGCCTTTTCCAGAAATTTTATGACCTAAAACAATTCCATCACATACCATGAAATGACATTTTTCCCAATTCAAAACAAGGTTGGTTTCTTGACATCTTTTTAATACCTTAGCTAAATTAACTAAACATGAATCAAAACAAGAACCAAAAACTGAAAAATCATCCATGAAAACTTCTAAACCTTTTTCTACCATGTCAGAAAAAATAGAGAGCATACACCTTTGAAATGTAGCCGGTGCATTACAAAGACCGAATGGCATTCTTCTATAAGCAAAAACTCCAAAAGGGCAAGTGAAGGTTGTCTTCTCTTGATCTTCAGGTGCCACTGGGATTTGGTTGTAACTAGAATATCCATCAAGGAAGCAATAGTAAGCATGGCCTGCCAATCTTTCCAGCATTTGATCAATGAACGGAAGTGGAAAGTGATCCTTCCTAGTAGCATCATTCAATCTTCTGTAATCTACACACATCCTCCATCCCGTGATAGTTCTAGTTGGAATTAATTCATTATTGTCATTCTGAACTACCGTCATCCCACCTTTCTTTGGGACAGTTTGAACTGGACTCACCCATGCAGTGCTGAAATAGGATAAATCATTCCTGCATCCAGCAACTTTACAACTTCTTTTCTAACCACCTCTTTCATGGTAGGGTTAAGTCTTCTCTGAGGTTGCCTCACTGGTTTTATGTCATCTTCCATCAAAATTTTATGAGTGCAAAAAGAAGCATTAATACCCTTCAAATCAGAGATAGACCACCCAATAGCAGTCTTGTGTTCTTCGAGTATCTTGATTAATTTCTCTTCTTCAGCTCTAGACAATTCCTTGTTAATAATAACAGGATATGTCTTTTCCTCACCCAAAAACACATACTTTAAATTTTAAGGAAGTTCTTTCAGCTTTAATTTTGGTGCTTCACTTGTGATATCAGTTTCTTTCTTTTCCAGCACCTCCATTACAACTTCCAACTCTCCTGGTGAAGTGTCTTTGTCTCTAATCTCTATCTCCTCTGCAAGTTCTTGATCAATAGATTTCTCTATATGCACTATAGTATCTAACTCGTCAATTCTGAAATAATCATTGACTCATCAAACATCCGAAGTTCTAATTTTCCTTGTGCTACATCAATTATAGCTCTAGCCGTAGCCAAAAATGGCCTACCTAAAAGAACAGGTATTTCACTTTCTTCCATATCTAAAACTATAAAATCAGCAGGAAAAATAAATTTATCAACCTTTACCAGAATATCTTCAATGACTCCATTCGGTTTTCTCAATGATCGATCTGCAAGTTAAAGAGACATCATGGTAGGCTTCAACTCCATAATTCCTAGAGACTTGCATACTGACAACGGCATTAGGTTAATACTTGCTCCAAGGTCACATAGTGCTCTTCCCACATTGATATTACCTATTGCAATGGGAATATTGAAACTCCCTGGGTCTCGAAGCTTGGGAGGAACTCTCTTTTGAATGATAGCGCTGCACTCTTCAGTAAGCACAACTGTTTCACATTCCTGCAACTTATGCTTTCTAGACAATAAATCCTTCATAAATTTAGCATAGTTAGGCATGTTAGCTAAAGCTTAAGCAAAAGGAATATTAATATGTAACTTTTAAACATTTCTAAAGATTTAGCATACTGTTTCTTTTGAGCTTGTTTCTTCAGCTTCATTGGATACGGTGGTTTCGCAAAACGAGAGAAATCCATTACCTTATTAGGATTTGCAGCAGCTGGCTCCTTTTCCTTGCTTGCTTGTGTTTCCACTTCTGCTTCCTTCTCACGATTTTGAATTATTTCAGCTTCATCTCCGGCCTTTTTCTGCACTACATTGGTATTCTCTCGAGGTTTGAGCACATTTCCACTCCTTGTGATGATTGCTTTAGCTTGCTCTCTTGGATTGACTACTATATCACTAGGAAACTGCCCTTGCTGTCTTTCTGCAAGTTGCTTTGATAATTGACCAATCTGATTTTCTAGATTCTGGATAGAAGCATCTTGATTTTTATGATGAGCTCTGGTTTCATTAATGAATGCATTGGTAGCTTGAATATGCTCATTAGTAGTCTTTGACAGCTGCAACATGGCTTTCTCCAATTCAGATGGCTCCTTAGGTGGAATAGGTGGAGGTTGTAAATAATTATTAGATTTGTAACCCAACCCTCCTCCTTGAAATCTCCTCTGAAAATTATTCCCCATAGAAAAATTCTGATTTCTTTGAAAATTCTGTTGAGGTCTTTGATCTTGCCAAACACCATTCACTTGAACTGGATCAGCTCCTATTAATGTAGGACATTCATTAGACTCATGATCTCCTTGACAATACTCACAAGTGACAGCATTCATTTTAATTGATGACGCTTGAGCTGCAGTAACTTGAAACTTATCAAATTTCTCATTGAGCTTGGCTAACTGTTGTGACAAGAGTTTTTGTTCAGCTAGCATAGCATCACTGCTTCCCAACTGAATAACCTCACGTTTAGGCTGAATTACCACACTTTCATTCTCATTCGTGGCCAAGGAATCAATCAACTCATAAGTTTGAGTTGCTGTCTTTGATCTGATTGAGCCTCCAGCTGCAACATTTACAATCATTCTGGATTCAGGTGTCATTCCATTAAAGAAAATGCGCACCTTCTTCCCAATTGGCATGTCATACTGAGGGCACTTTCTGATCAATTCTTGGAAACAATTCCAAGCTGCACACAATGTCTCTCTTCCATTCTGAGTGAAGTTAGTAATCTCATTCACTAACTTATTATATTTTTCCATAGAAAAATATTGTGCGAAAAATTTTGCAGCTAGCTCTTCCCAAGTAGTGATACTGTTTGAAGTTTGTCTATCTAGCCACCGGAGAGCTTTTCCTTTAATAGTAAAAGGAAACAATCTAAGCCTGATTGCATCGTCCGTCACTCCTTGATGTCTAATGGTGTCACAAATCCTTAGAAATCTGTCAACAAAATCATGTGGATCTTCATCATCTTTTCCACCAAACTGACTTCTTTCCACCAAATTAATTAAGGACGGATGAATGTCGAAGTGATTGGCTTCAATTGGTGGCCTGACAATACTAGATGCTGGCTTGGTGAATAATGGAGCAAGGATATCCTCCATCAATTCATCCTCTGAGTGTGGTGGATGGTTGTTTCTGTCAGCCATCTCTAGTTCTATCTCAGATTGTGAACTAGAGTTTTCTGCTTCTTTCTTCTGTTTAATTAATCTCCTATTCCTCCTGACAGTCCTTTCTATTTCTGGATCATACTGTAGAATTACAGGATCAATTACACCTCGCATACACTAAAGAAAGCAGATCAATAATAACAAGAATTCCAATCTTCAAGATTAAAAATTATTATAAAATTGGTGTTTTCAATCCCCGGCAACGGCGCCAAAAACTTGTTGTGGATTCAGCAAGTGCATTGATCGTTCAAGTAATAAAATGATAAGTAGAGTTATCGTTCCCACGAGGATTGAAACACTAAATTTAATTGTAATTTAGAATCTTTAAATTGGAAGAGAAATAATATAATTGAAAGAATATGATTGTGATTTGGATTTAAGAAATTATAACCAAACTGAATTAAAATTTAAGTAAATTCAAACGCGATGTAAATTGAAGATTATGCAGTAATGAGGAAGAATTGTGATTAAAGCACAATTACCTCTGATCCCTACCTTCTGTAATTGAATTGGTTATTAAATTCGCTTACTCTAATTATTCAAAGGATATATCTTACTTACTTTAGTTAAATCCTGATTCCTCAGTAATTTAACCCTTTAATCTAATTAAGAATTCTAATTCCTTAGTAATCCCTTCTTAAATTAAGCTTTGAGCTGATATATTTATTACTCTGCAATCCTACACCCCTATCCCTTGGTAATGTAAAGATTGTTACTCTATTGCTTTCAGAGACTAAAATTTCAATATCCCTATTGTAAATCCTAGCTCTTAGAACCCTAACAGATTGATCAAGTCTATTGAGGCAAAAGTAATTAAAGAACAGGGTAGAGCAAAACAATAATCATAAACTATATTAATACCAATTCAAATTACATAAGAGTTCACATTAGCTTTGGCTTTAACCACAATCAAAGAGGAATTAGCCAGACATGATTATGTCTGGCTTTAATACAATAATAAGAAGGTAAATGAGAAAGAATACAAAGAATGAAGAGTAAGCAAACCCCTCAATCTTGGCTTCCTTCTTGATCTTCCTTCTTCCTTGATCTCTTTCAATGCCTTTTTCTTCTTGTTTCTGTCTCTCTGTTCATCCCCAAAAACCTCCTACTACTTTCCTATTTCTATCTAGGTCATAAAAACCCCAATAGCTTTTATTTTTATGTTATCTTTAAGCTAATTCGTATTTCCATTGACGTCCGCGCGACTGGCGCGATTGGCGTCAACTTCCAGTAAGTGTGGCGCGACTGGCGTGAATATAGCGCGATTCTAGTGAACTTCCAGTAAGTGTGGCGCGACTGGCGTGAATATGGCGCGATTCCCGTGAACTTATAGTAGATCTGGCGCGATCAGCGTTGCCATGGCGCGGTTGGCGCGAGCTTCCAGAAACTATTAGCTCTTTATTTTGCTTCTTTTCTTTCTTTTCTTGGCTCCTAACATCAAAATTGCATAAAATCAGTGATAAACACAATAATGATGAAATTTGTACTTATTCTAACATTTATTTGACATTTTATGCTTAGTTTTTTAATGAATTTACCCTAAAAAATACATATGCTAGCAACATATCACTTTCATTTCTCATTGTTGAGTGTTTGGAAATGTTGTTTTGATCACTTTGGAGGTTGATTCTTTACAAATCATATTCATAGTTTTTGGTGTAGAAGTATTAAAGTGTTTTGATTGTATACTTATACTTTTGTTATGCGTAGTTTTCTTTCTATACTTTGCTTGAGGACAATCAAGATTCTAGGTTGGGGGGAGTTGATAAGTTCTATATTTTAGTTATTTTTTGGATTACAATGCTACTTATCTTTTGATTTTAGTAGTTTTCTTATAAACTTCCCTTAATTCTAGTTGTTTTATATTTTGTACATTTATAAATGTTGTTGTTTAAATATGAAAGACTCATTCAAGAATTCCTTATGTTTTGATGGTTATTGTTGGATCCAGAAACCAAGCCAAAATGAAGGGCAAAAGGGTCATGTTTGCATAATTTCAAAGTGCAACTTGCCCAGGCTAGCAATCAACTCACCTAGGCTAGTGAGATTACTTTAGGTTGAAGTAACCAGCTCTCCTGGGCGAGTACAACTCGTCTGGGTGAGTTGGTCTGGCACCTCTTGCACTGTTTCACTTAAAAGCCATCCAAGAGGGGAGGAAACAGTAAGAACGGAAAGGGGAGGCGAAATCAAAGGGAGAACAATGCAGAGTTAAGAGGGAGAAGAGAGAAAAATGGAGTTGGAGCTGCAAAGAAGTGATGGTGGATCACATCCTTCATCTTTTCTTCTGTTGATCTTGTGCTCTACATAATGATCGGCTAGTTTATCCAAAGGATTGGATGTAATCTTCATACACTTATGTATCTCTTTTGATATTATATATATATACTGGTGATTTCATTCTATTCGTAATGCTTGACTCTATTTGATCACTAGTTTCACGAAATTGAATTTTGAGTTTGACTGGAAAGTATTCTTAGAACTGAATGAATTTACTCTTTATGTTATGTTTCTAGGAATAGAGCATAACGTTTTGATTACAAATAGCACAAGATTATGATTGTATGCTGGGATATTTACTTCATATGCGAGGAATTGATATTTGGTAAATATTCTTAGGATTCTCGAATGCGAGGGATAGATTTGGGGTGATTTAATGTGTGCATCAATGATGTTAGAAAATTATTCATATGTATTAATATTATTTGAATACTGAGGGTATGAACGATGAAATCCAATCCTACGTTTCTCTTTAATTAATTAAATTCATTTTACTTGTTTTCATAATTTTCCGTATTTCCAATGCACTAATTCGGTTATTTCCATTATTTTTGTAACACCCTAAAATTTTAAGAATAAAACAGTCAATTGATGGTTAATATTCAAAATTACTGGGGTGAAATATTAATTAGAGAAAGTACAAAAGATTTAGGGCAAATGACAATTATGTCCCTGAACAATTTCAGAAATGACGAAGATGCCCCTGGATATTTTTGAAAATAACCAAAATACCCCTAGATATTTTAGTAAGATATTTTAGGATGAAATCCCATAAATACCCTTAAACAAATGAGATAATTACCATCACGTCCCGAGGGTGATAAATGACCAAAATACCCTTTAGGTCAAAAATGCCCAGATGATTTTGGAAATTTTGTGGAGACCTGGAGAATGGATAAAATACTTTTAGATAACTAAATATTAACCTAGAAGGTAATAAGAAATCATCAAATTGAATTCCTAGAAATTTGGAAGATAAGGCTAAAAAGAGCTTAATCTGGACTACTCCAGGTAACAGAAAATTATAAAAAGAGTATGGATATAATCTATGCAGTTTTCCCTTAATTATGAAAGGAATAGGTTGCCTAAATAAGTTAGTTTTGTAATTTTAATAATTAAAGACAAATTGGACCAATAAGAACTTAGAATTTTGTTATTACATGCAATAAAAGGAAAAATTGTTGATTTGGTTATCTAAGAGCAAACCTTGGCTGTGTGATACACAATCAAGGGAGAAAAAGCTTTAGGAACATCCAAGAATGAACACATGGAAAGTTAAGAAGTCTAGCCATTTCCATTGGTCCATGTGTAAAGAAAGTAATTAATGCTTAAAAAGACATTTGAAGCAAATTTTATGTTGATTACTTTGGTAAAATACGTGGATAGCTAGGAACATTATTTCAATAATCCCAACGGTCAAAACTTAGATATGTAAGATAGGAATGTACCCTTAAAATTTCAAGAAGATCCAACGGTTAACAAACCCGGAATTATTATATTACAGAAACGGGTTTTGGGCAGAAATTTTTATGAAATTTTTTATGACTAAGCCTAAGCTATTCCACAAATGAGAAGGAAAATAAATGGAATACATCTTAGCCTAGCTAGTCCACGTGCAATACAAGAAAGCAAGAAGAAAAGTGTAGAAATCTCATGAATCAAGACACTTGTAGGGAAAGGAATTGATAGCCAATAAAAAGAATCCAACTAATAGCAAAACAATCATGACTTTGATACAACAAAAATCTACAACACCTAAGCTTAAAGCAACCACACGGATTGCACTCCAAATTGCCTAGTATACGTGCAAAACAAAGACAGCCAAAGAATGGTGTGGAAAAATCATGAAATAGGACACTTGGATGGTTAGAAATAAGTAGCCAATAAGAAACTAACCACATGGAAAAGGCAATCATGGTTTAAGAGATATTTCTCCCTTACAACTTGTACTTCAACGTGAGCAAGGAAGAAAGCAAGAAAGGAGTGCACTCCAAGCCAATTCCAACGTGCCAAAAGAAGAAGAATGAAGAAGGATCAAGAAATTAGACACTTGTAGGGAGGAAAACCACTAGCCAATGGAAAGAAAGCAAGTAGAAAGATAAGTCATCATTGCCTTAGAGATTTTGTAGGAAATCAAGCTTACTCACCCTATAAAAGGATGATGAAAACCGAAAATTTGGCTGCCCAAAGGGAAGCCAAACGTGCAAAATCTCACCCTAAAGCTTGTCCATTTTATTTCATCTTAATCCCACCTTTTACCAAAACACAAAGCCAAAAGCCTAAACCTTGAAGTTCACGTGAAGACTAGCCACTTTAGGAGCAAGGATTCTTCAACTTCAAATAAGGAAAAGCTGTCCAAAAACCTAAGGAAGGCAAAGGTATGGGGAAGTTTATGATAAGCTATGTTTGAATATTAAGCTTCTTAGTTATTTCCATAAAGAACCATGCCTTGTATTTTAGGTGTTTGATAAATTGTTTCAAAGAGCTTGAAAGGTTATTTGATTAAGTAACTTGGTTTTAGTTTAACAAATGATTATTGGATAAATAACTTGAACTTAGGAAAATAAGAAGTGACCGAAATTTAAAGGTAGTATGGGAAGTATTTTAATGAACATGACTTAGATAATTGATTAGGTTAATTTGGTATTCAATTATTTAAGATTTAGCCATGTGCTTCCTTGCTTAAATAAGGTTAAAAGTTAGGCATAACAAGTGTTTGTTAAAAGTCCTCAATAAATTAGGATAGTCTATATTCTATAATTGGATTATCTAAATTAATCTAATCAAAAATGGTTATCCAAAATAATTAAACTTACTTTGTAGACATAGAATTACACCATTATAATTAAAGTTTAATGATGTTACATGTATGATTTGGTTGTTGTATATTGCTGTAAAATTAATATTGCTGTATGTTGTTTTATGATGCTGTAGATTAATTTATTTAGTTGTTGTATATTGATTTAATGTTGTTGTATTTGGATTTCTGTTGCTGAAAATTAATAATTTTGTATGCTGTTGGTGCTGTATGTTGATTAAGTTGTATGTTGCTGTTGTTGTATGATTAAGTGGTAGGTTGCTGTAAAGTAATAATTCTGTATACTGTTGTTGCTGTTATCATTTCAGATTGCTGTATTTAATTGATATTGTAGTATGTTGTATATATACATTGTTGTATGTAAATACGTTGCTGTATTACATTTATGAAGCTGTATCATACTTTATGTAAATTGCTGTATTGTATTTAATTGCCGTAACGTATTTTACTTAGTTGCTGTAATGTATTTAATTGCTGTATATGTTATTGGATTGCTGTATTTAAATAAGTTGCTGTATTGTATAAGTTGAAGTAGCGGTATGATATTCACTTGATGTAGAAGTAATTGTTGAGATTCTGTAATAAAGATGATTTAAAAGTGAGTTGCTGGTTATTTTGTGTTCCACTGGAGAGGGTGGAACTATATGATATGAATTCCACTGGAGTGGGTGGAATGAGTTGATAAGAAAATTGAAACAAATGATAAAAGAAAGATATGTCATACATGCATTTTCATATGCATATGCCTGGCGGGGGCTAGACCGTGTTGTTGTTGTCAGATAGCTAAACTGAGTCCACGCGTTCAAGGGAGTTATGAACTTGGGGGTAGTTGAGACAGGGAGGACCACACCACCATGATGATCACATAGGTGGAGGTGACTATCCTACGCGCCCCTGGGCTACCCCGACTGGTTGGATAAGTTTATTTGTGCCACCAGAGTGGGTGAGGCTATCTTGACTGTGGCCACTGATAAAAGAGATAACCTGAGATCTCAGGCATGCATCATATAAAGAAGATAAGCATGCATTACATACATCCCATGTTGATTATGTGGAATAATTATTCATTGATGCATATGTGGTATGTTGAATATTTGATCTGTGTGCTGGGAATAAATCTGTGAATGAAATAAGTTTGTTATATTTATTTTATTCAAACTATGTTTATCATAAACTTACCCTATTTTGTGTCTGTGGTTGACACCTGTGATGACCCCAAATTCATTTGGGCGAGCAGAAAAGCAGGAAAGTCTAGAAGAATTATAAAGGAAAGATGATGAAGATATGTTGATGATTTGTAATAAGTCAAATTCTTTGTATTTCATGATGGCTTGTACTTGGACTGTATTGATGGACTGTGCGATATTCTGGACTGTTTTGATGAATTGTAATTGTATGAAGCGTAGTGAGAAAGAATTCGCTTATTTGAAGCAATAAGAAAAAGAAATTTTCATGAAATTTATAACTAAACTCATTTTAATACATAAGGGATATGAGATTTTATCTAAAATCAATCAACCACGAGAGAGAGTAAAGAGAGGCGTTACAATTTTCATTATTTCCATTAAACCATGAAATTTCGATTAAATTTATTGTACATAAATATTGAACTTTTTACTTTTATCTGGAAAAACTGAATAACTCAAGTCCCTATGGAGATGTCTCTTTTATAAAATATGTAACCTACGACGACATTGGTACATTTTTCCAATAGTCTAACAGCTTGAAACCAAGATGTTTGGATTTGATCACATAAATGACTTGTATTCTCAAGACCATGGCTTTTCTAAATTGTTTGAGTTATGTAAAAAGAGGTCTTACCAAGGATTCTTTAGGCATAAAGGATATTTGTTTAAAAATAAAAGATTATGTTTGCCTCAAAGTTCTTTTCGTGAACTAATGATTTGTAAAGCTCATAAAGGGGGGTTAGTGGGACATTTTGGGGTAGAAAAGACTTTGAACCTCTTGCACAAACATTTCTTTTGGCCTAAAATGAAACATGATATCAATTTTTGTTCTAATTGCATTGTGTGTCATAAGGCCAAGTCTAAAGTCATGCATCATGGTTTGTATACTCCATTGTCAATTCCTACCTCCCTTTGGACTGATATTTTCATGGATTTTGTACTTGGTCTTCCAAGGTCCAAGGGAAGCAAGGATTTGATTTTTGTGGTTGTTGATAGGTTTTCCAAGATGACACACTTCATTCCATGTCACAAAGTGGACGATGCTTGTCATGTGGCGGATCTTTTCTTTAAAGAGGTAGTGTGTCTTCATGGTTTGCCTTGGAGCATTGTGTCAAATAGGGATCACAAGTTTTTGAGTCACTTTTGGAAAACATTGTAGGAACAACTTGAAACCAAGCTTCTTTTCTCCACCACTTGTCATCCTCAAACTGATGGGAAAACCGAGGTAGTGAATAGAACACACTCACAACTCCTAAGGTGTTTCATCAAAGGTAATTTGTAAACTTGGGAAGAGTGGTTACCCCATGTAGAATTTTCCTATAATAGGGTAACCAACTTTGCCCCTTCTTTTTTGCCTTTTGAGATTATTTATGATTTTAACCATTTATCTCCTCTTGATCTAATTCTCTTACCTAATGATTTTTCTTTTTTGAGTAAGGATGGGCTTTCTAAAGCCACTTTTGTTAGAGATCTCAATGAAAGGGTGTGAAATTTGTAACACCCTGAAATTTTATAATTAGAAAGATATTTGTGTTGATTAATTGATGTAAACTTGCAATCTGTTAAAAGTGTTTTGCATGGATGTTTTTGCGAGAAAAGAAAGTCAAATTTTATGGCTAAGGTAAGCTATCCGTATACGCATAGTAAAAATGATGGTGGCTTTGGTGGCTGTTCAGTCACACAAGTGGGCAACTATGGTGGCTGTGATAGCTGGCTGATTCAAGCTGTTAGCAACTTGCCTCAATGCGTCGTCTATATATAGCAGTGCAGGAAACAGAAACATTCACTTTCATTTCCGTGCATGTTTTCTTTTCTTTTCTCTCTCTAAAACTCTTTGCACCAGAGATTTCTCTTCTTCCACCTTCTAAACCGCTTAAACTCTCGAGAATCACCGTAGCAGCGGCGGAAAATCCTCTTTGTTAAAAGGAACTTGTGAACGGAACTTAACCTTTCATTCCTGGTCGCTTGTGAGAACGAGTGTTTGAACAATACACGTTAGATCAAGGGAAAAGAATCTCTGTTGAGGTAAGGGGAGTTTATTGTGTTAATAATGATTTTTTTTATATCATGGTTGGGTTAAAATGCGTATCTATTGTTTAATATATGCTGTATATGATATATCGATGGTGTCTGTAAATGGTGTGAGGAAGACGACTACCGGGTTGGGTAAGTCGGGTGGAGTATGTTATATGTAGATATATATTAAAACACTGTTGTGATGTGAAGTCGACTGCCGAGAAGGGTTAGCCGAGTTGCATGTGTCAAACATTTGTTTGTGACGTCGACTGCTAGGAAGGGTTGGCCGAGTTGCATATGTCAAAACCTTTGTTTGTGATGTCAGCTACCGGGATGGGTAAGTCGAGTTATATATATCCCTTATGTGGTGATATCGGCTACCGGGATGGGTATGTCGGGTTGAATGATTTATGTAGCGTGCATGTATGCATGTAAAATGTAACCAAGTCCTTGTTGGCGGACCTTTGTATGTCGGGTTCCTAACCCGGGGTTGTTTCCTTAAGAACTGCTAAGGCTCGCTTCCTTTTTTTTTCTCCTTAGGTATACCGGGTTCCCTAACTCGGATGAGCTCGTGTCTTCTTGAGATAAGAGCCACAGGGTTTTCTACCCAGTTGAGTTTGTATTCTTTCTTTTAGAACGACCGGGTTCCTTACCCGGGGTGGACTGTTCTCTTTAGAACTACTAAGCCCAAAGTCTTTTCTTTGTAAGCTACTGGGTTCCTTACTCGGCTAAGCTAGTAAGTTCTTGGGAAGAGGGCTACTGGGTCCCCTTATAACCTTGTGAATGTTGGTGATAATACCTAACCGAGTCTTGTAAGTGCTATTGGATTAATCGATTACAGCGCTTATGTAATCGATTGCATAAGAGAAGAACCCGACCTCGGTATTTCATAGAAACCCAAGGATTCCCTTACCGACCTCTACTGACTTCGTCCGACCTTGTTCAAATTCTTTATTCAAGAGTTGTTATTGCTGAATAACAACTCGAACACCCAAAACCTCTCACCACTTTACTTGAATGTTTGTAAATTACGTAAGTGATTACGTTGAGATTGGCAATTGTGTTGGCTTGAGTTTTAATGCGTATATACATGGGAGATGTATAGTGACACCAGCCAAGAAGGAAGTGCTCCTGTGTCGGTCTATACAGTGGTGCCCATGAGAGGGTAATGCGTATATACATGGGAGATGTATAGTGACACCAGCCAGAAAGGAAGTGCTCATGCGCAGCTCTATACAGTGGTGCCAATGAGAGGGTAATGTGTATGTACATGGGAGATGTATAGTGACACCAGCCAGGAAGGGAGTGCTCCTGCGCCGGTCTATACAGTGGTGCCCATGAGAGACATACTTCATGCATGACGGAAATAGGATGGTTGACTGTAAAGTACGGGAAGTACTGGGGGGCCATTGCTGTAGGGTTAGCTTTCTGACACCCATTTTGGCTGATAACCATGGGGGGTGAGACCCATGCACAATAGAGTGACCCCGACGTGCTACAGGAATCATTTGTACCATGGATTTGGCCTATTGTCCGAGATGGTACCACATTGCATTGATTGAAAGATGAGTCAGGAACATGCATCATGACTAGTCATTATAAGATGAATTTGTGAAATGTATTGGACAGGTTGTCCATGTTTGATTGTGTGAGTGAAATGCATGAATATAGTTGTGATATTGCAAATGACCGAGTTGTCTTTTATCAATTATGATATTTATTATTATTATTTTACATGATGGACTCACCTTTGCTTTGTAGTACCATGTGGTTTGGTACCTGTGATGATCGCGAACCGGGTTCGTGTGAGCAGATGGACAGCGGTAGGTGACCGGGAAGATGTCTAAATTGATTGGAGCCGCCGAGTAGCCGGGATGTAGATGGACTAGATCCTGGGCAAGGGTGTGTTTTGCTGGTTACACCCCTTGTTTTAAGGGCTACACCCCGTCTTTTAAATCTTTGTTTCTTTTGAAAAATTTTGTACAATTCAGATTTAGTTATTTGAATCATCATCAACTCATGATTATTGATATGCAAGTATTATGTTGAATCCCATCTTTGTACATTCGAAGTTTTGATTTGAGATATTGATTATATTTATGTGGAAAAAATTTATTTCTATAATCAAACTTAAAAGAGATTTTCAACTGAACAATTGTGATTAAGAGTATGATACAGTAGCGACGAGGCGAGTCGTTACAAAATCAAATTGAGAAGAAGATGGAGCAATATGCACGACACGCCAACAAAGGGAGGAAGTCCATGGTATTTGAATTCGGAGATTGGGTTTGGGTACATCTAAGGAATGATAGGTTTCATTCCCAAAGGAAATTTTAACTCCAACCTAAGGGTGATGGTCCTTTCAAAGTCCTTAAGAGGATTAATGACAATGCCTACCAGATTGACTTGCCAAATGAGTATGGGGTAAGTTCTAGTTTCAATGTAGCTGATCTTTCTTCTTGTGATATTACTGTTTTTGATGCAAATCCAGGGTCAGATTATTCTCAAGAAGGAGGGGATGATAGAGGGCTATCCAAAAAGCATAATCTAAAGATGGATTATTTTCAAGAATGGGGGGATGATAAAGGGCTACTCAGATAACATAAAGACCTAGAAGCAATTCATGAGTTGAAGGATCCAATGACAAGGTCTAAATTCAAGCTTCTACAAGAAGAGATGACCAACAGAATTAAGGATGGACTACTCATCAAAGGCAAGGAAGGAGCGAGCCATAAGGAGTTGGAATTGGAGCACATTGAAGATTGTTGAACAGTTAGCTTAGCGCAACAAACTTGTTAAGCACAATTCTTGGGCAGAGGAGAAATTGGGCTTAGCGCAATTCCTTGTCAAATGAGAAATTGGAATTTGCGCGCATGTCTGGCTTAGTGCAATTCCTTGGTAAAGGATAAATTAGGCTTAGCGCAATACTTATACGAGAATTTTTGTAAATTTTGTTTACTTGTGTAATGAGCCTCAATTTTTATGTAAATAGGCATTAAACTGTGCGTTTAAGGGGTTATTAGAGGCTTAGTTATCTTCTTATGTTTAGCTCTATAAATACTTAGAAACTCCTAATTTTGGGGAAACAAATTGTGAATGAATTAAGCTTTTGCTTAGATTGAGAGCATGGTCTCTTGGTTCTTGACTGAAACCAAATTGATTCTTATCAAGGAAACTATTTCTTTGTGCCAAATCTTTCTCCGGCTTATTGCTCCTCTAAGGTTCGTGTCGTCATTCTTAATCATCTTCTTCATCTTATCCATTTTGTGTTTTGAGTTCTAAGAACCCATCAATGAAGTCTTTAAATTTTGCATCCGAAAACTATCCAATCGAAGTGTGCATGTCTTGGACCTCATCAAATTCCATATAAGATAGCTCTTCAGCATCTATGTTAAAAATATGCATATTAAATTTTTCATTGAACTCATTGGATTAGAGGTTTAAAATCGAACAAAATCATTTGTAAATTGTCAAACCTACTAAAAAACAAAAACCACAAAAAAAAAATATAAAAGAAAATGCATACTTTTTACGGTTTAGTTTGGTTTTCCATGTTATAAAAAATTGAACCAAAACAAAAAAACGCAAATTATAATTATAGATCAGTTTGTTTAAACTTATTTATTGAATAAACATTTATTTTAACAAAATAAGCAACTTTCTATTTTTGTAGTGCTTTTGTCTACAATGTTTCAACTAAAAAAATAGTTTTTTTTGTTCATTTTAAGATGCAAATTCTCTCAGCTTCTAAAAAAAACACATATAAAAAAAATCCTATTTTAAAGTAGTTGTTTTTTTAGTTTAAAAAAAACTTACCCTATATTAAATGTCATTGTAATAATTAATAATAAATATTAAATAATTTATTACATTTTTTTACAAAAATAGTTTATTGCTTTTCTTTTACTTTATAATTAAGATATATATTTTACTTTTATATATTAAAAATGATGTATTAACATTGTTAAAAAAATATTAATTATCAAATAATTCACAAATTACTATTATGCTAAAAAAGAGTTAATAATATTATTTTATTTAAATGCTAAGTAGAAGTAAAAATAATAATTGTTAACTAAAATATGTTAAATAAAATAGAAAAAATATTATTAAAATGATATGACATCTATATTTACTAATAATAAAGAAAATACCCTCATGTACACATTTCACTTGACTATTTTACTCTTTGTTAGTTTTTAAATTTTTGTTACTTCTCCTTATAATTACCCACTATTGTCATGTTTTTAGTTTTTTTAATTTCTATTTTCTTTTCTTTTCCTTTTTATTTTTAGTTAAAATAGGTAGAGACACAAAATGTCTCTCTCCACTAATAATAAAAATTATGTAAATTTAATTAATAGATTTTAAATTATGAAATGGATTAAAAAAATTATCAAATCGAATTAAATTATAAAAGATTAATTTGATTTGATTAAAATTTAATACTATATTTAATCCAATTAAATTAAATCACATATTTATTTTGTATTTAATTTAAATAACTTTATATTTAAAAATCAAACCAAATGGAATCTTCCTGAACCCGAGTGCATGTCGTTAATTTCAGTTCACACTCTCAGCACGTCAGGAATTGGACGGGTTCTTGTCCTATTAAGTAACTCAACCCACCCACTGTGTTAGAGTGAGAGAAACCAGTGACTGACTTTTCGAGAAAGGAAAAAATATGAGTTTCCGTCATTATTCCATCATGAACGCTCTTCCCATTCTTCTCTTCTTCCTCTTCGTTTCGGCATTAGGTATTGTTGTTCCCTTCCTCGTTATCCCAATTCCATCTGCAAAAGTTTTCCAACACTCTTTCTTTTTATGGTTCGTCATTCTTCGCTGCATTTTCGATCCGCAATTACTTCAGATCTCGTTAATTTTCCGCTTCAATTCATCATTTTTTTCTATGGTTTCTCTTTGCCGTTTATGTTTGTTTTGCTTTGGCGTTCTGACTTTTTTTTTCCTGTTCTGTGTTTCAGTTTGTGCGAAGAAAACGGGCGATGTGACGGAGTTGCAAATTGGCGTGAAGGTGTAGCCTTTAACCTATTACTTTGATTAGGATCCGTTGCATCTTTTATAGTTTAGGTTAAAGGTTTCGAATAAATCACATTTGCCGATCTAAAAAAGGTTTCTAATAATTTGTACGGAAAGAGGAATTTGCATAAAGTGTTTTTAATTAAAAATTAAAATTAAAATTCGTTGTCTTGGTATATTTTTTAAGTTGTGCTGGATCCCGATAGAATTTAATGGGTATATATAATTATATATACATATACACACACAACACACACACACACATATATATATATATAATACGCCAATGGGTATATTGGTTGGTGAGTGCAACCACATTGAGCAGTCTGGAAATTTGTTTTGAAATGTAACTGTTTAAGTGTGGTTTTCTTTTCTTGGTTCAGCTGCAAAGTCAATGGGTATTTTAAAAAAAATATATGTAAAATAATTGCATGCAAATCTTACGGCATCACAGGTGCTTAGATATATATGTATTGTTTCATGTAAGTTGAATTGTGTAAAAGTGCAGTCAAAAGCCTTGCATTGGGGAGGAAGATTATGTTACTATGTTATGCACATTTGAAATGGCTAAAATAATTGTTGATCTTTTAGGCTATATTACTATATCAGGTACTATTTTCATTCACAAGAAAAAAATTGTGGTAGTAGTATGCTACTGTGCTTGGCATTTTGTGTTTCAATTTTCAAAATAAAGTGTAAATTCATGATTGGAGTCTGAATATAACTAGTGTCCTTTCAGAGAAGGAAAGCAAGGTATGTTTATGGGCTTTACACTTACATATGGTAATTTGTTGTGGAGATTGAAAACAGGGAAAATATTGTTTTCCACAGGGAACAGTGCAACATTGTTTGTTTTCAGTGATACCAAATTTTTATACTTGTCAATATGCATTAGCAATACTATGGTGAAACTGAGTTTTATGCCCTCATTTTTGCTTACTATTGATGCTCTCTGTCTCTTTGCAGCATAAACCATCATCATGTGAAGTTCTGGCACACAAAGGTGACAGAGTCAAAGTACACTATCGGGTGAGTAATTTCTCAAGTTTGTCTTGTGGCCCAAGGACCATACAGTTTAGCAGAACCTATTTTGAAGTAAAAAGCTTTTGAAAGGGACAATGCTTTGAATCATTGCTGAAGTCGCGTGTAAATCTGAAGTGCAACAATCGTTTTGAAAACCTAGTGTTTAATGAGATAGAGCAAACAGAAGTAATTGTTGGTATGCATAATATTCACTCAGCAGTTGTCAATTAAATTAACCCTATTTGAATTAACTATTGAACTATGCAAAGTACTAATAATAACTGTTACACAATTGTAATTTCCTTCTGCTGTGGATATATTTTGAACATGCCTGTCATGCCCTATTCTGGTTTTAATGAGATCGATAGTTTCACCTTATGGTTAATTTCTATTCTGTTTTGAGAAATTTCTCTGTCACTTTCTCGAAATAACATTACTAAGCTATGTATTTTCTTCTAAGTCTATCTTGGTTGTTTATTTTGATATTTCATAATCTGACCTGCCTGCTAATCTGGGAATAATCTACAAAAGTTGTGTTTGGGGCAGCTGTGAAAATTAGATTATTTCAATAATCGATTACATGTATAACTGATTATTCTTATAATCAATTATAATCATAGTCAATTTTTGTTTGGGTAAGTTTGCCGAAAAGTAGTTTGAAAATAATTAATTTTGTTTGGATGCAGCAAAAAATCAGCCTTTACATAGTAAAGTATAAAAACAGCTGAAAGGAAAAATACGCTGTTGAAAAATAATCATAGGCTACAAATTTTCAGCTTCATAAAAACAGCTTATCTTTTCAAAGAAAAGTTTTTTTCTAAATTTAAGCTAGGATCCCAAACATCAAGCTTATACTAGAAACAACTTATTTTCGAAAAAAACAGCTGAAATTTTAGATTATAAGCTGTCCAAAATATGCTCTAAAAGAACGAGACTGGGAAGGTATATGTAGCATAGTCTCAATTGGAAATCACCTAGAGTCATTTCAATGCTGTGCTATTTGGGTATCCTTGCTTCTGTTTAAATTGAGTTTTTATTTTAGGTTTTCAGAAGGCAACACCACATCAAAGCATTTTAAGCTGCATGCTCCAAGGAGTTATTATTATTTTCAAAATTCATTTCATTTTGTTCACGCGATGAGGGATCATGTATTCACTTAGTTTTGTTGATCATGTTCTAGCATATTATATATTCACTTGTGTTTGCAGGGAAAACTCACTGATGGAACTGTTTTCGATTCTAGCTTTGAAAGAAATAATCCAATTGAATTTGAGCTTGGTACTGGTCAAGTGATCAAAGGTATGTTGTGCATAAACAACTTCAGTCTTTTAATTTTCTGGTTTCATTACCTATAAAAGTGACTAGCTGCTGTGCTTGTTTGCTTATTCAATGAAAATGAAAGTAAGTAGATCAAATTAAAGAGATAAAATATGCTGCAAACTGTAAATAAATTGTATGCCAGATCTCAGTAGCACAATGGAAAGAGTAGTGGAAGTGGAAACAGAGGAGAATCACAGTACATGCAATCGTGGATGATTGATTGTATAGTACTGGAGTGTGACGTTTACATAGCTTGTAATATGTAAATGTCACGTTTTAGTTAAATTTGTTCTCTTCATGTCCTCTCATGCTCTTTCTAGTATCTTATCCTCTGTTAGCATTACAAAATAAAAAAAAAAATGCATCTGATGAGCTATAATTTATATTGACACACTTTAGAATTTATGCGCTTCATATTATTTAATTTACATAGCCACCAAAACATATGCGCTATAATTTATGCTCACATACATGCATGCGTGTATTTACATAATCATACTAGAATGTATGATGTAATTTTGTTACAAATTACTGGTTTATGATTGATCTTTCAAGATAGAGTATTCCATGATCACTTCCTCTCTTTGCAGGTTGGGACCAGGGATTATTGGGAATGTGTCTTGGTGAGAAGCGGAAGCTGAAAATACCAGCTAAACTTGGCTATGGAGAGCAGGGTTCCCCACCCACTATTCCAGGTATATCATGATATCATATTGATAGTAATGCTCTACCCAGCATTCATTTCTAGTTAGTAAAACTTATTTTTGACAGCTAGATATTTTATGAACCACCAAATTAGTCTCCCATGTACATCATCAATTTTGATTCGTATCCTTTAAGATATGCGACTTTAAAGCTTTGATACGAAGAGTGCAATGTGTTTTTCTATGTTGGTGTGTGTTTTAGAGTATGTTTGGATGAAGTATTTTAAAATTTCAGGGAATTTAAAATTCAGGAAAATTAAAATGCATCAATTAAAATTCTTTTATTTTTAAAATTCTGTATTTGAATAAAGAAATTAAATTTATTCATTTTTAAAATTTTGTGTTTGGATAAAGAAATTGAATTTCTTCATTTTTAAAATTTTGAATCTCATGCACGGAGATGGGTGCCGTGGGTGGGTGTCATGGGAGTAGCGGAAGTCGGAGTACTCATCGGCGATGGAGACGGAGCAAAGAGTGGTGCAGTTAAAACTTTTATAGAAGAAGAGAATTTCAATTTCTCACATTTTAGAAGAAAATTCAAATTTTACATTTTAAGTTGTTTAAAATTTTGTTTTAAAATCTCAAAAATTTAAATTATTTATATAAATATATCCAAACAATAAATTTGAAATTAAAGAATTTTAAATTTCTTGATAAATTATTTTCTTCAACTAAAATTTTCTATCTAAACACATTCGTTTTAGATCATATCAAATACATAAATTTTAAATGCTCTTGTGTGGCTTGAGTTTCTATGGAAAAGAACTTGCTAAAAAATGGTGATTAAACGATTTTAAACATGAATTTTAATCTGTATTACTATTTTATACTATATATTAGCCAACTAACTATATTATATTAATATTATATATGACTTTTAACTTACAGGTGGTGCAACACTCATATTTGACACTGAGCTTGTGGGAGTGAACGACAAAAGTTTAGGCGAAGAAAAAGAAAACTCCGAACTCTAGACAAATCAAAAGAAATGGATAGTTTGAGTTTTTGCTGTCTTAGCTTATTTTTGTTCCTCAATAACATGCTTTTATGACCCAAGGTTTCACTGTTTAACGACGAGGCTAATTTAGAAAGATTTATCCTGGTGTACCCTATCATTTGAATTCATCTCTACCAAGTAATTATTAGCGATTGACCTGTTTGAATACTCTTTTTGAAAATAGTTTTGGCTTTCAAACATTAAAAATAACTTTTTTTATAACACTTGTTTGTAAAAATTAAGGCTTTTAAAATTAAAACTAGTTCTGAAAACGTGTTTTCAGAAACAAAATAACTAAAAATGGAAAAACTAACGGGCAATCTTGTAATAAAACTTGAAATCCCAACTAGCATTGGTCCGGCCATCATCACCATAGTCATCAATACCACCATTATCAATGACACTATCATATTTATCATCACTAGTGTTATAATTGATACTTTTATTATCATTGGCATTTTTATTATCACAATTATCACCATTAACATTATTATTGTCGTCATCATATTACCCACATTCTTATTATCACAATCATTATCATTGATATTATTATTGTTGTCATCATTTGTTGACAATAATTTTATCATTATCATCATGTCATTGTCGTTATTATTATTATACAAAAAATTATTAAATTAATTTTTAATATGATATGAAATTTTTAAATAAGTTTATTTTAAAGTTAAAAATAAAAAAAAAATGTTAACATTTTAAAAATAATGTTAAAAAATTTCAAAACAAAAACTGAAAATTAATTATTTTAAAAAAATTGAATCTCAACTAAAAATCACATCAGCTCAAATAGAGCCTGAGATAGTGATAGGGAATAGTCAAAAAATAATGAGGTTAGTGAGTGATGGAAATCTAAAAAGTATACATTAAAATCAACAAAGTTAATGAAAACGCAATATTTAAATTCAATCCAATACAGTAATAATTTTGCGTAACTAAAAATGATAATATACATATATAAATAGAATAAAAAATATATCTAAATACTAATTGTTCTTTTTTTTTTCACGTTTTGTCGACACTGATGACTAGTACTTTAGACTGGACATTGCACAAAATAAATACTTATTTTATTTAATTAAAATTTGTAATTTATAATAAATATAAATAAATATTTTTAATTATATAAATTATATTATAATTAAAATAAATATGCATAATTTATGTTGTAATAAATACTGATCAATAAAAATAGGGAAATTAGTTACTTTTATTCATTTTTTTTAAAAAAAATTACTAATGTACCAATTTTATTCTTATTAATAATTATTAGAATCTTGTTAACTTACTCTAAGAAAGTAATTAAGAAATTAAAAGAAGATTTTATTGAAAACTAGTTAGTTATGCATGCATTCACACGGTTTGCATTGGTCTTTATGTATTTTTAAAATGACTTATTATTTGCTTAAAGTAAACAATTAAACAGGAGACAAAATCATTTTTTTGTATTGAAAGACAAAATCAAATATTTTGAACATAATTAAACAAATGAGAGATTTATTTATATATTATATAAGTTATTACTTTTTTATCTAATGTCACCAATCAAAAATGTTACTATAAATTTGTTTTCGTATTTAATTGTGGAGGCTAGTTCAATTAGTTAAACTGATTGTGTGAGTTGTTATAATTTCTTGGTATTTATTTTTAATTTCTAATAATTATTTTTCAATAAATTTATTCTAAATTATATAAATAATTATTATTCTATTTTAATCACACATCTAATCATTTACCCGTATATTTGTGCAGACTATAATCATATGACAACGCATTTTAAATCAAAGGGAAATGCATTTTTTCACATCCCAAATTTTATTTTTCCTTTTGCTTTCTTAACCTGTACCCTTAGCATTTGTGAAATTATTAAGCATGTGTTTGCGTACAAGTTGGGGGAAACGCAACTCAAGTTTTTTTTAGAAAAAAAGATTCCCTCAAGTAGCTTTTGGTTTTTTGTCTTTAAACGACAAATTTTTTTTCTGTTAAACGTGATTTTTTTTCAAACATATTATAACTTGTTAAAATGATGTAAAAATCTTAAAGTTTAAGAGCATTGTGCACTATAATAAAAAAAACACAGATATTTGGAGTATTTTTTTTTACACGTATACATAAAGTATTTCATAAGGGCAAATAATGAAAAATATATGTATGATAGAAATTGTGGCTATCAATTCCTTCTAGGTGGTGGTGCCTTATATTAAGGACTAAAGAGATGAAATATGTTTTTTATCTCTCAAAATTTTAAAAGTTTGATTTTAATCCCTATAAAAAATTTCATTCATTTTTAGTTTTGGTTCAGAGTATTATTTTTTTATTATGGAGTAAAACACTCTTTAATGTTTTGTTTGGTAGAGAGAAGAGAAATATAATAGATAAAAATAGAAAAGAGATCATTTGAAAAAAAGAAATAGAATAAAAATAAAATTGAATATTGGGTTGTTTGGTTAGAAAAAAATGTGAGAAATAGATGGAAAATAAAATGGTAAACATATGAAATTACTAATTTGCCCTTGAAAAATAGGAATGTGCACTTTGAGGTATTAGGATGGGATTCGTGACCAACAACAATCAAAAAAAGGGTAGAAAAGTCCATCCAATGTAGTCTTAATTGCTCACATGACTTGTTGGAAGAACCAAGATGTAACATTCATGATTGTTGACTTCTCAATAGTTCTCACATTATGACATCACACGATTATACTTTATTTTAATTCCCTGTTTGTCAAAATTCTCCACCGGTCAGAATCCTCCATAAGAATCCATTTTCGAGACATTGGCAACCAGTTCCGACACCGTTTGACTGCTCTTAGGATCAATGATTGACCCCACAAACTAACACAAGATTTTTTAGCGTGTTTGTCCTCACCTACATGTTTTCTGGGAAACCTCCAAGAAGGTCCCCCATCTCATAATTGTTCCAAGTCAAACACGCTTAACTTTGGAGTTCTTAAGTGATGAGCTACCAAAAAGTAAATGCATCTTGTTGATATAAGTAGTATCAATTAATTCATTTAAGTCATCCTCAACTGTACAGTCTCATACCAACACAGCCTATGGATCCCTCTCATTCTGGTGTGATTCATCTAGGGCATTACATGGGATCCACCATAGCATGTGTTAAGTCTCCCTTGATTCATCTCAACCAAAACAGTAGCACAATTTTCATCTTCGTTTGTTTGCGAAAAATCGTGATTGCCAAATAGAGTGTTAAATAAAAGCAATGAAGAAAGAGGCTATAAGGAGTGGTAAAAAAAAAGAGAGAAAGAAGAATATATACTCAACATATAAATATAAATATATATATATATATATATATATATATATATATATATACATACTCTTGGAAATTATCCAAATTAATTTAAAAGTCTAACTATCTTAATGTAAAATAATCTTAACTATAGTAGTAATGTCTTTTTGTGTGTTAATGATAATTATATTGATTATTTCAAATTAAAATACATACAATCCTCTTTGTATATAAACGTATAATTGTTAGTTTCCTTATGTCTCATTTCTCTCAACTTTCCTTCACCATTCCTTTCACTTGAATACTTCGCCTTCATGAAATGGTAGACTTCATTTTCCTAACGTTAGTATATCCTCTTATATTTTTAGTATCAATTGAATATCATAAACTAATTTTAATATATATTTTATCCTCAAAGTTTAAATAACTCATAATTTTAAATGATATATGCTTTTAATACCAAGACTTAAATATGTTAGATATATATATATATATATATTTTTTTCCCACCTAATTGTCATTCTTTTCGATACTCCGTTTGTCACCAACAAGGCCTGTCACCTTCGAGGTCTAGTTCGGCTTAGTTGAGTTCTTGTTTGCTTGCTCGTAGAGGACCATGGCATTGGTGGGAGCTTCTTTGTCATTGTTTATTGGTTGTGTGTCTGGTGGCGTTCGTTGTTGGTGAGGAAAATCAGTGGTTAACCTAGCATCTCATACCAAAAACACCTTCAACAACCCCACCAACACCTTCAAGCTTAGCAATTCCAACACCAACACCTTCCTCTATATCAACAACATTTGCAACATCAACCAACCTATGATTCAATTTCTCCACATAAACTTTCACTATAGAGTTTTATCCCAACTGAAAATTTAGCACCTCAACAACATGGCTATCCAACACCAACTCTTTAAGTCCAACATTAGCCCCCTCCCACCAGAACTTAAAATCTCCCTTAATCTTAACATCCTACTTCAGAATCCCAACAAATTGAAAAAAGCTTCATTGGTCAATGTCTATATCTAATAACAAAGTTATGTCTCCTCCAACATACTTAAAAATGGGCTCACGCACCAAATAATTACCCAAAAAAACATAAATTTATTCATCAACAATGATTCCATGTATACCCTACCACATAATGACAACATAGTAGCAGACATGGGAGAATAAATAACAAAAACACAATAAAAAAGACTCACCTGTTTGGTCCACCTACTTCACTTTTGGGACCACAAGCTTCAACACTAGAGCCTTGAGCTAAACCTTCACCCAAACACGTATGTTTCAAACTCGCACAAAACCCTAAACCCTAAAACGTGTGAACATCAACCACAAAGGCACACAACTCATGCGATCACCCATGCATCCCTAGACAAGACCATCCACGATAGCAATGGCCCACAAACTACTAACCCTAACCTTTTTTGCGGTAAAGTGAGGCATAACGTGTGTGAAGAGAAGACACTGATCATTTTTGTGATGAGGCCTATTTCTAGATGATTAATTTAGCCTTTCTAAGTTAGCAAAATGACACAAGTTTTTGTGTTGCGTCAATTTTTATTTTAAACCTAAGATAAATTATAATTGTAATTGCTAATTATAGTTTGCATTAATAATTAATATTAATAATTAATAACTATAGAACACTTCTCATCTAGAAGTCTGACCCAACCTTGGAGCATTGTTACACCACACATAAGCAGGTCAAATTAACGGACACATCAATAGTTAACGAGTCCAAGTAATGGAATGAATACAAAGAAAAAATTTATCAATGATCAAAAACCAAATTCAAATGTATATCAAGAAGCACTAACATATTTAAGCTTAATAACAATATTAGTTAACGATTTCACAAGTTGCAAACTAACATGAGAAATGTGATAAAATAACATTTGTGGGGAGAGGAGTTGTCGCTTAAATACTATTCTACTTTCTTAAGAATTAGTTTCATGACTTTCAGCTATCAAGATATCTTGTTTTGAAAAAAATTGAACAAGAAAAATTATTTTCTTAGTTAAATATTACTTGAGTTTGATCTTTAATAGAAATAATTTTTGACAAAATTTTATTTATCTTTCTATCAAATTCTAAATTACTCAAAATTTTTTTTTGCGGATGAATTAGAGGATTAAGAAACAAAAAATATTACGTTAGATCCAATAATGGATAAGTTTTTGCAAATATAGTAATATCCACAAGCAAAGAAAAAGTAAAAGAAAAAACGGTTAGTAGCTGCATCTGGAACCATCCTAACCCTCGATTCTCGAAACTACTCACTCTGATACGCTTGCCTTGGAACTCTCTGGAACCCCTTCCCCCTGCTTCTCCTTTTAAACCCTATTCGCTTCTTCACAACACATCTCTCTGAATTGAATTAAACTACAAAATAAAAAACCCAAACTTTTCTTCGTGTTTCTCCGCATTCCCACTTTTGGACAACATGGACGAGGACTTCGACATGCCGGCGGCGGAGGCAATGGGCGATGACTTCGACTTCGCCGGCGCCACCGGCGGCGACCTCGACGGCAGCAGCAGCAACCCCGTCCTGAAGGTCGGCGAGGAGAAGGAGATTGGAAAAGAGGGTTTGAAGAAGAAGCTCCTTAAAGAAGGTGAAGGATGGGACACTCCTGAAGTTGGTGACGAAGTTCAAGGTACTCTATAATATATGTTGCATTTTCTTTTCTGTTCCTCTTACTGGAATTTTTCTTTGGAATTAAATGTAAATGAAAAAAGATGAAAATTTCAAAATAGAGAAGAACAAAACAAAATAAGAAACTAGAGCTAATGACCCACCTAGGAGAGTTGCATGTGTCAATTGCATACACTGTAACACAGTCTTTTTTACCAGTGATAATTAAGACACTGTTTGTTTACTTTGAATTGAAATTTACCATTGATAATAATTCATTGAATATCGAAATTCCCGATAGATTTCATTCATGATTAATTAAAGGCTTAATTATGTTTTAGTCTTTCAGATTGATGGTGGTCTGTTTTCTTTAGTTCTCCTAATGGAAATATGCATTTTTTTAGTTTCTCAGTTTTGAAAAAATGCTCTTTTTAGTAGCGACTAAAAAACATAAAGAAATTATTTAAGTGGAGGACCAAAAAGAACATTTTTTTAAAATTTAAGTGAATAAAAATTGAAAAATTTTATGTTGGAAAATAAACGGACCAACTAATTTGAGCCATATTTACAAGAGTGTTGCGAATCGCTAGCATCTCAACCTGGTCATAGAGATGTAACATACATAAAAATGGAAATGTATAATGTAAAAGAAATGAAAATGTAACTAATGAAAATTGGGTCTGATGGGTCTGATGGCACTCTTTTTTGCGAGCTTATTTTAATCTCCTGTTTTGTTATGTCTTGCTTTATATTTTTAATGATTTATTTAATCTTTAATTTTCTTTTCAGTTCACTATACTGGGACGTTGCTTGATGGCACTAAGTTTGATTCCAGCAAAGATAGGGGAACTCCTTTCAGTTTCACGCTTGGACAAGGTGAGTGCCTTTTTTATTTTTACTTTTTTGAGAATTGTGGGTGTTGTGATTGACTATGTTGGAACTTGGAATAGTGTGAGTGTTTGGTTGGTTATGAAGTGGATTTGACTATTAGCAGTTCAATTTGTGTGAAGTGTTTAAATGAGCTTGTGCTTATGATGGTCAATTTGTGAGATTATTGTTCTATGAATAATCATGATTTTGAACTTTTTTTTTATTGGCTGATTTCATGATTTGAGCGTATTAATGAAGAGCTGAATGAATCTCTACATGTTTGGTTACTCCTTATTTTGTTGAACAAGGTATAATGTTTTGATTGAAAATATTACGAGTACTATGTTTTGATGTAAGTGGCGCCTTGGAAATGCAGGGCAAGTTATTAAAGGATGGGATCAAGGTATTATAACGATGAAGAAAGGTGAAAATGCCCTTTTCACCATCCCAGCTGAGCTAGCTTATGGGGAATCTGGTTCTCCTCCAACAATTCCCCCTAATGCAACTCTACAATTTGATGTGGAGCTGTTGTCTTGGACTAGTGTGAAGGACATATGTAAGGATGGAGGTTTATTTAAGAAAATACTTACCAAGGGAGAGAAATGGGAGAACCCAAAGGATCCTGATGAAGTTTTAGGTATATACATTTATTAAATACTTCATTTTCTGTTTGATTATTGTATTATCTACCTTAGTCTTAACTATTAAATGCTCTCTTGGTGTTGCAGTCAAGTATGAAGCATGCCTTGAAGATGGAACTCTTGTGGCAAAATCTGATGGAGTGGAGTTCACAGTCAACGATGGTCAGTGCCTACTAATTATGTTGCTCTCTTCATATTAATTTTCTTTTATTGTGTGATCTTACATTAATGTTTACTGTATTACAGGTTATTTTTGTCCTGCTTTGTCAAAGGCTGTTAAAACCATGAAGAAGGGAGAGAAAGTGCTTTTGACAGTGAAGCCACAATGTAAGTATTCTACAGATTTTTGTCCTGCTTCACCTTTCTTTGGTTTTTTATTTTTTTAAAAACTGAAAAGCATATGACTAGTAATCTCAATATTATGTTTATTTACAATTTTTTATGTGTTTTTTTGTTTGTTTGTAGATGGATTTGGTGAGAAGGGTAAGCCAGCACATGATGAAGAAGGTGCAGTTCCACCAAATGCAACATTGCAGATTACTCTTGAGTTAGTTTCTTGGAAGACTGTGTCAGAAGTAACGGATGACAAGAAGGTCATTAAGAAGATCCTCAAGGAAGGGGAAGGATATGAGCGTCCAAATGAGGGAGCCACTGTGAAATGTAAATGCTAGTTAATACTTATTAATGTGAATGATGACTTTTTTTTATGGATTTAGGACATGGTTTCTGATGTCGTCTTACTTTTTTTTTTTTTGCATTCTTGTAGTGAAAGTAAATGGTAAGCTGCAAGATGGTACTTTGTTTTTGAAAAAGGGCCATGATGATGAAGGGGAGCTGTTTGAATTCAAAACTGATGAGGGTAACTTGAACTGTCTCAATGTTTCTTCCCATTTCCCACTAATTATTTTTATGCTAACTAATGTAAGTGCCTGATGGATTGAGCAGAGCAAGTAATTGATGGGCTTGACAGAGCTGTGTTGACTATGAAGAAGGGTGAGGTAGCATTGTTGATTATAGCGCCTGAATATGCTTATGGTTCATCAGAGTCTCAGCAGGAACTTGCAGTGGTTCCACCTAACTCCACATTATATTACGAGGTCGAGCTAGTATCATTTGAGAAGGTAAGTAATAACCGGGCAATGATTTGCGATTCTGCATTGATTTCATATGTTTCAATTTTGGTGAAAGAAAGTTTTATTGGAAAGAAATGCTAACCATCATTTAATTGTAACTAAATAAAACTCACTTGGTTAAGGGATTGATGAAGACACAAAAGCATTATAAAATGTGCTCTCTTTCTTTTTGCTTACAAGTTCCAATTTTATGTGCTTCTTTATTGTTGTGCTTGTTTTTATTCTTATACATTAATTGCATCCCATTGCTTGTATTTTAACTGAATCATCACCCGGCCCAATCAATTTGAGTTTCAAAAGATCATTGAATTTCTCTATTTATAAATTAATTAATAATTTTTGCCTCTTTTTAGGAGAAGGAGTCCTGGGACATGGACACGCCAGAGAAGATTGAAGCTGCTGGTAAGAAGAAAGAAGAAGGAAATGCATTATTTAAAGCTGGTAAATATGCAAGAGCTTCTAAAAGATACGAGAAGGTAATAAAAAATAAATTAAATATTTATTCATTCGCTTCCATTTCAATGCATTCCTGAGACATTTTTGTTACCAAAATCTTATCACAGGCTGTAAAGTTCATAGAGTACGATACTGCCTTTAGCGAAGAGGAGAAGAAGAGCTCCAAAGCCTTGAAGGTTGCCTGTAATCTAAACAATGCAGCATGCAAGTTGAAATTAAAAGATTATAAACAAGCAGAGAAATTGTGCACAAAGGTATGGCTGCTGTATCCTATCTGATGGTTATAGAAAAAATCACTTTACGTGTTTAGTGAAAACTGATTCTTAATTTTGACAAGCAGGTACTGGACCTTGAGAGTACTAATGTGAAGGCTCTGTATAGAAGGGCCCAGGCATATATCCAGTTGGCTGATTTAGACTTGGCCGAATTTGATATTAAGAAAGCGCTTGAGATTGACCCTAACAACAGGTAGATTATATCTAGAAGGATTTATAATTACATGATATAAAAATCTTTATATTGATAACCGACTTACTTTTGTTGGATTTTATAGAAGGGCAGTTTCTTCACCTGGTTTAAAACTTTAAATTATGATTTATTTTCATTTTTGATGATTTATCTTTTTTATGTAGTATTTTTATTACCAATATGTTTGCTTTTGATGTATAAACAGGGATGTCAAGCTTGAGTACAAGACTTTGAAGGAAAAGATGAAGGAGTACAACAAAAAAGAGGCAAAATTTTATGGAAATATGTTCAACAAACTGCACAAGCTAGATTCTCTTGACAGTAATGTGAGTATTACGTCTCTATAGTTGCTCTTAAATATGCATACACTCTAGTATTCCATTTCTAGTCTACGCATTGGTAATTTTTGAATTTAAAAATCTCTCCAAGCTATGTGGTTGTTCATACCAAAAACCAATGCCAAATAGTCTAATTTTGATATCAGTAACATGAATATCTCCCATTCGAAAAACGAAGTTTAAAATTTTCTCATGTCTAACGATGTATCTAATTTTAGTTGACATAATATTGTTAGTGCTACAAAGGTTCTATTTGTGAGAAAAAAATTAACATGTATACAATATTTTGAATAATTACTCAATATATTTCTTGTTTTGTTGTTTACAATTTTTTGAATGATGCTTATATTCACAACTGTTGTATAAGTTTTACATATATTTAGTTATATGAGTATATTTTTAAGAATTTACTGGTATTTCAAATTATTTAAAAGAAGGAAGGATGTGAAAATAAAAATTAAATTTATCAACGGGTAATAAATTTCATTCTTTAAATTAACCTCAGGTTATGTTACGAAAATTTAATTTCGTATTCAAAAGGATTGTTGATGCCTAGTTCTATGGAATGAAACAAGTAGAACACCATTACTTGTATAAAACGTAAATGCGCTTTCTTTTCTTATAACAATCATAGTTAACTAGTAGTTTTCCTGTTTCTGAAAATTAGACGTTTTGGTTATATATCTTTTTACCATTTTGTATTTAATTTTATTAGCTGAGTTGGGGATAGTTAATGTTTAAATTTATCGAATGTAATATGTTGTGTCTAGTCGTAACAGAATTCTGTAACATATTTCATGTTACCAAGTCACGTGTGACTTATATTAACTTCAGGAATTATAAAACATTATATACCTAAGAGTTGTTACATTCTTCAAGGTTGAGTTTAGTGGAATAAGGTTTTACTTTTGAATTTTGTTTGTACTGTGTTTTTAATGTACATTGTTTAACATGCAGAAACCAGCGTCGAAGGATGCCCAACCCATGAACATCGACAGCAAGGCATAAACACCATGGAAATTCATCTAATTCCGAGGGTCTGATTTCTTTTTATTATTTGTGGACATTTGGAAATTATGATGGATTATCCAATGTGGATGGAGACAATTTTTCTTTCGCTATTGCGAAGAACGTGGAAAACCTGACGAAATTAAATATTTGCAATGTTTGTCTTTTTTGAACCCTATATTTTTGTGTGGCGAAGCCTATTATTTCGACTTATTGCGACACCAAAGTATATGATTTTTCGTTTAAAACCTATTGAACTTTAAGTGACTTGGAAACCAGTTTCAGAATGTGCATTGTTGAGCAACATAGGGAGAATTCTAACGTGCCCATTAAGATGTTCTAAATGTTCATCAAGCTGTTTTTTTTCCACACCTGCTACTGTGGTTCTTATTCTAGTACGTTGGAATTGCCCTCATGAATTAGTAACGAACCAGAATTCCAATAATTGCACTTATTAGATCAGTTAAACTGATGATGTGGCATTGACGGCTGAAATGTTCACTGCAACATTAGTAAGTGAAGTAGATTAAAATATAACAGGTTATTTGACTATTCATAGTTAAATCATGCACTCACTTTCTTCCCAAACCATTGATTACTAGTGAACGAGCCAACAATACTGTTATTCAACTTACAAAACCTTTTACACGTCATCTTAACAGAAAAAAAAAAGGTGTTAATTTGGACACTCCATGTGTTACTTCTCATCTAGAAAGAAAAAATATAAGAATGATAAATGATAGGATGTAATGGAAAGGAAAGAGGTGTTAATTAAGATGTTCAACTATTATTACTAAAAAGAAAATATAAGTAAATAGTCATGTCAAGATTTGAATCACCCACGGTAATTGGACAAATAATGGAAATTAATGGAAGGACTAAGGAGTGAATACATATATATTCATGGTCCAAATATGTACCACTTTCTTTTCAAACCATTTTACTAGTGAACGAATTAACAATGTTTAGTTTTTTTTAAAATATTTTGGTTTAATTTCATTTTTTATTTCAATTTTTTAATTTTAACAAATTTTATCTTCAACTTTTTAATTTGGCGCATTTTATCCTTAATTTTAAAAAAATTTGCGAATTTTATCCTCCCTCATTTTACTACTAACATAATTATATTTTTTTACTTTTAACTTATTATTTTTGGCAAATTTTAGCTTACTTTTTAATTTTTTTTTACAAATTTTACCTTTAACTTTTTCTTGACAAATCCAACTTTTGTTTGTTAATAGATAAACAATAAAGGATAAAATTTACAAATTTCTTAAAAACTAGAGTAAAATATGTCAAATTAAAAGGTTGGGAATAAAATTTGACAAAAATTAAAAAATTAAAAGTAAAAAATACAATAAGCCAAACATTTTATAGAAAACGTACTCATAGCATTCTGATTTTATAAATAGTCGATACTCATTACATAATTAGAGGGGCAGACATCGAAATGCGTAGAATGCAATAAAAATATGTTGGTCTTCAAAAAACATGGCCGTTTATTTGTTCCTTTCTGGCTAAACAGAATGCTATAAAATCAAGTTATCACTTACGACATGACATGGTTTACTTTGAACAGCGCAATAGCTCCAAGTTGGTGCCTCTGATCAATCTAGTTTCTGTATTCTATTTTGAAACTTTATGAGACATCATTTGTTCCTTCACTTTTTCAGTGTTGTGTTGTGTGGTTACCAATGAGAACTACATTAGGGCTCATTAATAAAAATAATACAAATTAAATATTTAATTAGCAAAATGGTGCAAATGGGAAAATATTTAGAAAAATGGGGCAGTCAATCACGCCCATTTGGGGTGTGTTTAAACACGCCCAAATGGGGCGTGTTTGTGCACAGGATGACACGTGGCAGCAAAAAAAGGGGGTGTGGGGTTTTCGCGGTGTTTTCGTAAATTACGGAAGATCATAACTTTTGACTGGGATATCCGATTGAGGCGTATGATATGTCAAAACGATCGTAATTGAGAGGAGAAGCCCTTGGCAACTCCAAAGAGAGTTGTCCAAATTTTTTTCCCAAAAGAGGCCTCTAAGTGCCTCAAAATTGTGATTTAAGATTCAAACCTCCAAAAAACTTCTTCTTTTCTATTTTTTTATTTATTTAATTACTGAATTGCATGCTTTTTTAGTTACTTCTCTTAATTTCGAGTGTTTTGACATAAAATACGCCCCCATCAGATATTTCTATCAAGTTATGACTTTAAATATTAAGATTAAGCTTATAAAAAATGGGGGTGCATTTAGCAAATGTTAGGTTTTTATTTTTTTTAATTACTTCTCTTAATAACGTTTATTCAGTATTACAGTATTTGATAATTAAATGGACAAGTGAAACAAAGAACTCCAGTGAGTTAGGATTCATCTGTCACTGCTGCTTTTTTGGCTATTCAAATTTCCCAAAAAACCAATATTTATTTACCAAAATTATACTGTAAATTTTTAAACGTTTTCAGTTCTAAAAAATTAAAAAATCACAATATTGGTCATTTTAGGCTTGTAAGTCAGAACCTCTCCACTTGAGCTTTGGGCTGCGAGTTGGGCTTTGATTGGTGTGATTAGCAAAATTAGTTAGATTAGATGGCCTAATCAGGACCCATCCTTTCCTATTGACTCAGTCACTATATATTAGTGTAATTAGTTAGTTAGAGGAGAGTTACTTTATTTGGTACAAACATAATTTTTAGTTCTTTTTACAAGTTTTCATAATTAAAATTTTTCTCTCAAATGTTTTTCATTGTTCTTCAGTTTTCTTCTTCATTTCATTTTTGTTCTTCTATTTTCTTGCACAAATCTCGTGGCTTTTCCACTGATGATGATCATGGAAGACTATAAAATCAATCAATCAAAGGATCCAATCGAAGCAAGGAGAATTTGAGTTCTGGTCTAGTATTTCAATTTTTGTGTGAATGTTCATTTTCTTTTTCAATCCTCTCTTCAATTTTCATGATTATGAATGTGGTTAGGATTGGAAACAGATTAGGTTATGAATTCGTTTCCTAATCTTGAATTTTAAGCACAAATTGTTTGGATGATATTTGGTTTGTGATTTCAATTAATTTAGGAGTTAATTCGATTGAACTACTTCTAATGATATTGAATGAACTTTCATAATAAGATCATTATTTGATAACTATGAAAATTCGCATTGCTTGGTTTGGTGAATTCGATTGATATTCTTTAATATGTTTTACAATATCTTTTATCAATTATGTTAGTTTCTATATTTTTCTTCAATTTTAGTTTGTGTTTTCGCAATTTTTGTTCATTGTCTGCAAACTATTCGATTAAAATCTCCCTGTTGTTTAACAGTGAATTGAAGTTGAAACCAAATTGATTGTATCTCTGAGTCAACCTAGGTTAATCTTGTGCTACAAAATTAGCGTAATTTTATTTGTTTTGAAGTATGCGACAGTAGTTATCAGATAGGAAAAGATAGATAGAGAAAAATGAGAGGTGTAGGTAGGGTATTTAAAATAATGTGGTGTTTGTATATATATCACTACTCTTTTTAATTTTAGAGGCTAATGTGATAACATTTTCCACTGCCTAGGGCCAAAATGGTGTTTTAACAAAAGCAATTTGAAATGTTATGTGTGTGTGTGTTTTTCTATTAGAGAAAGTGTAAACTTAGTTTGTATTTTAATGGCTAAATGTCACTATATTAATGTATTTTTTGTGTTGGTACATTAAGTTTTAAAAGTTTCATTTTAGTCCTTTATATTTTTAAAAGGTATCATTTTGGTCATTTCTTCAATTTTTTGTTTGCAACATTTATATTCTACTATGTGTCAAGAACAATTTCAAAAGAGATCATGTGAACTCATCAACAATAGAACATATGCTACCAACAACAACTAAAACTAGGTAGGATAAAATTTGTTTGAATTGTGAACTGTAACATCTTCAGAATTGTAGTAAAAGCAATAAACAATAAAAAAAAAGATATAGATGAACAAAATCAAAGAACCCTAAAAACCCCAAATCCATAAAGTCCCAAATCTTAGATCCTTAATCTCCAATCCAAAACTTCAGACTTCCTGAAACACAAGCTCGAAAGCCAAAACCAAAAACCGCCACAGGCAAAATAATAGATAAGGACCCTAATATATATATATATATATATATATATATATGTATGTATGTATGTATGTATGTATGTATATATGTATATATATGTGTATATATATATATATATATATATATATATATATATGTATATATATGATAGGTATGTTATTTGTATGAAGTATTTCCCGATTTTGTTGAAGATTTTCCCCAAAAACACCTAGTTGACCACCTTTAATAGGTATATTCTCTCAACCATGTTTTTTCATCTAAGACTCAACCCAAAACCTTATTTAAGAGAGCCGAACTTAGTTCAACTTATATACTGGTATTTAAAAATGTAAACATATTTAAAAATTTGTCTTCCACGTCTTCTGAGACGGTCCACACACTATCCAAAGTAGTTTTCCCAAGTCATTTTACCAATCTACTCAACTTAGCCATGTCAATCACCTCAATCGACTTCCTTGAGCTAGCCATATCCAATTAGCTGTTGTTTCAACAACTAACTTTTTAGGTATTAACATAACTGCCCTTTTTTCTTGAGTTGTTTGAAATTCAAAATTTTAGCTTCCCAAACGAAGATAGGGAAATATTCAGATAATCAAGCTCATTTGAATATGGCAACCATATTTCAAGTTTTGAAACTTGATTTCTGGTTTATCTTATCTTTTGCAACCAATCTTGGTCATTTTCTTATAAAATTCATCAATTGCTCCTCTTCTATTTTCGTCTCTTAGCTCCAAAAACCCTGATCTAAAACCATGTTAGCTGCTTCTAAGCAACCTATCTCCAACGCCTTCATTCATTTGCCTAAGCTTGACCTCTATTCCACCACAGACACTCTTACCCCCTTTGATAAGCAACACCAATAATTCTTCTTAGACCCTTGCTACCTTAATGAAGGCAAAAATGCCGACAAAAGGACTAACAAGTTGTTTTATCATTAGAAAAATCTAGGCATGGGAATGGGGTGGGGCAGGGGCGCGTTTAGTCTCCCTACCCCCCGCCCTCAACTCCCCAAGTCTCCGCCTTTGCCCCCAATCTCTGTCGAGGTCCAAAAATTAGACCATTCTCGTCGCCCCCTTGGGGATCGAGTTTCCCCGCCCTGCCCCTGATTCTATCTTGTCTTTTTTATTCATAAAAAATGGAGAAAGTAAGACAATTTTTTTCTATAATTAGACTGAATATGTTACAACAAGCTAAATTGAAATTTTAATTAAAAAATATTTTGATCTCAAGTTGAGAGAATGTGTATGGTTAGTGGGTTAGTAGGGTATTGTAAGGTTATAACAATAATTTAAAATATTTATTATATCAGAATAGCAATGGGGTGAGGGCAAGGACAAGCATACCTGATCCTATCCCCGAACCCGACTTTCTCAATCGGGGAAAACCCAAGCCCGACCCCAATCAACTTGGTTTTTCCTCGTCAAAGTCAAGGCAGGTCTAGGTCGGTCCCCATGGGAACAGGTATACTTACCATGCCTAGAAAAACCCCCTCTTAATCACTTGTGACTGGTATGGGATTCACAAATTCCCACATGGCCTAAACCTCTTCTAGAATGGAAATAATGGGGGATTAGTGACATAATTATGTTGTTAGTTGTTGATATGCATTGCCACGAGAGGTGTTACTTGGAATCCTAGGGTTTTCATCTACGACTATCAATGGATTTGTGCTCACTAAAGCTATGGTTGGCCCAACTCTCCTAGATGTAGTGACTATTCTTAAATTGTCGAGCTATGTCTAAGATTTTTTGTCACTCTATGGGACATGTTGTGTTCCTTCCACTACCCTAGACATTCAATTTTTGAAAAACGACTTTGGGTATTCCAAATTCATGCTTCTTAACACCAAAAAAAGTGGCGGTGTTTCATCAGGTGAGCACCACACTTTCCTTCAGATGTGGTTTTGTAGGTACTTCATCTATATTGGCTTAGTGGGCGTCATCAGTTAACATTGAAACTTTGTGTCAACTATTACATTCAATCATGACTTGGCTTTGGATCCCCTGCTTTTCTCCACACTTTATAGAGGAATTTTCTATCTTCTTAACAACCTTGAAGGTGATCAAACTTAGTGCAATATTGTTTCTAGTTTGATTTGGTTTTTGATCCTTTGGGCATGACTATAATTTCCAGACACCATTTATCCTAGAGCTAATTTGTCAAAAACCAAACAAGGGGACACTGGTTATGGCAAGCTCTCACTCACCTCCAAGCATAAAAAATGCTAGCCTTTTCAATTGTTTAATGTCTCTTAATGGTTGACTTTACACTTCATTTTTCTACCACTCCTCTTCATCGTCGACTAACAAGTCTGCATTGGACCTTAGTAGATATGGCTACATTTAGTCTAAAGTGTATCATAGCTAGGAATAACTAGGCATTAGCCTTAACAAGTCACTGTCTCATAATTGATAAAGCCTACATTAAGGAACAACAATCTAGTCATTAAGGCTTATTATCCTCACTATTTTGCAAGGGAATTTGGTCTAGCCCAATCGATCCCTAAGTTATTAAGTTTCCCATTTGTCTTCAAATCAGTCTGCGAACTTCTTGTCAGTTAAATGAGATTTCTTTAGTTCTGGAGGGCATTGAGGACAATCTCCATTTTTTGTGTTCCAGTGTTTTGCTTTTAGCCCCAACAATGCAAACTTCTTCATGGAATGGTGGGGAGTTATATCGGCTACCTTATTCCATAGATCAACTATCGATTTTCTCACTAAGCTTATTGATGACATGTTTGATGATGAGTTTCCATCTTCTACCCCATCAACCGTAATAAAAAGAGAACGATTGCATCTAGTTTAGTTGTCCAAGAAGGTTTCTCACATCTCCTTTTAATTTCTTATCTCTTCTCCTTGTTCATCTTTGTCTTCTCCCAACAGATCCACCTTCAGGTTCTATAAGGTCTGACCTAATAGACATATATGCTCCACTTGAATCTCCTAAGTTTCGATGTGTTCTTAGATCAACTGGTGGGCCTAGATGGCAAACTCATTAGTTGATGGCACTCTAAACTTTGATTTATAGAACAAATTACAAGCATCAATAAGACACTTTTGAGGTCTCTAAATAAGTTATTGATCCCTTCTCTTATTTCCTTTGAAATACCTATCCAATATTTATGTATCACTTGAATGTATCTATCCTCAGACTAAGAAAAAGAAGGGCAAAATGACAAAAAGAAAGAAAATGAGCTATTCAAGGAACCTCCTCCAACTCTTGATACTCCTTACACCAAAATGGTTGGGAGAATAGGTCCAAGCAGTTGCAAAGATGATTTGTCTACCCATGATGATCAGTTGAAATCCCTATTCTCAAGAAACCTTCCATTCCAGATGAAGTCTTGTCTGAGTATTTCCAGTCTCCTATGACCAACCCTCCAATTCCCCAAGTTGGCTCTCCACTTTTGAAACACAAGAAATATGTGATTGAAACCTTGGTTTAGCTATTTCCTGGGAAGGCTACTCATGTTCATACTTTGAGGAGTTCTCTTCTAAAGTTGGCAGTGATGGCTAATTTCACCATTATCCTAGAGGCTGAATGGAAAATCTATGAGCATATCTCTTTGCTGCTAGGAGATTTGGAGTTGAAGTATGAACTTAACACCAAGTGCAAGGATCAAAGAACCTAGGAGTTAGAATGACTGAATAAGTTGGAAGCTAGCAAGGCTAACATGCCCAATTTGCTTCTATTGAGGAGAAGAGACAAGCCAATTTAGAGATACAAGCTAAAATGACTAACATTCTCCATGGTAGATTTCCCATTCATGAAACAACTAATGTGTTCCATGGTGGATTTTCCATCCTCGCTTGAGAAAGTTGTAAAATCTAGGATCTTGTACCTCTCAACAAAGGGGCTATCTTGTTAATCCACTCTTGATAAGGTTTATTGTACTGGCCTACTGACTAGCTTCATCTGCACCCCAACTTGTTCTTGCCTCAGTCCAAGTGGGTATGGGATTTTCTGTCACAATAGAGTGTTATTTACCAGTCGTTTATGGCCTTATCATGTTTTGGGGGCAACATAAGGAAAAGTATATGAGTAGTTTATCCCCTAGTCATCGGCTGATGGTGCCCCATATATTGATGATTTGGGTCCCCCCATGTCTGACCTCCGCCCATGTACCCTAATGGTGATTGAAACATTGGTATGGGAGTTGTTGAGGGTAATGGCGATAGACCAATAACACTTGAGACATTAGGTGGACACTTAGCCATCTACATTGTACCAAACTGCATTGGAGAAGGTCCAAATGCTTCAACACTTGTCACATGCCCAGTGACCAAAGGCTGACAAGGCTGGATTTTGGGTACAAAATTAGTCGTTGCCTCGGATTGGTCGTTACATTGTTCCTCCTCTCGAGCCTTTTGGATTTCATTCATGACCATGGGTTTCACAATATCACCTAATTGTTTGGAAATTTGTTGCATGATATGATGGACCCCTATCCCATCTCCATTTGCTGACGCATGGCAAACAATATAGGTGTAGCCATAGCTAGCATTGGCGCCATGGTATTTGGGACTTCTCCCTCTCTATCCACATAATCTTCCAAGATCAAATATAGATGATTGGTAGTGACTATCGTGGATACCATAGGGGTATTAACGATTGTGGATGTGAGAGCTATCAATGTAGCCTTGACTCCTGCTTAAACAGTGGTGCAATGGCTTGAAGATCGCTTAGTGGATGGTTTCGTTTTTCTGTTTCTCTTATTATAATTGCATACACCAAGGATGATCTACTAGAAGAGTTGGAAACCTCAATGATGTAACTGGGGTCCCACTAGGCATGCCAATTGTAAGTTAGTGTGAAATTCCCTTAGTCGTGGTAAGGACTAAGTACCAAGTGATGATTCCTTTTAGGAGATTAACCTAAGGAAGGGACTATGTTCCTTGGTTGGGTTCCTGGTCCACTCCAAAGAGATTTTCATCAATTGATAAACTGAAGTTTCTAAATTAAGTTATTACTATGTGGAATTTTGGTAAAGAATCGATAAACGACTAAAAGCAATGAAGAAACTTAAAGAAGTAGGCGAAATAAGGCAAATAAGTGAAATAATACAAATAATATGATAGACCCTATTTATATTCCTTGGTTGGGTTTTGTGTACTGGTGTTTGTGTCCTCGCTATAATGTGATAGATCCTATTTATAATGATCAACTAACAGTTACATTAGCTAAAGCGTTACTCAAAATCCCTACAATTTAAGAAATCATTGGCTTTATTTCACTAACCGCTTCCTTGCCCTTCAAGATGTCTTTCACATCTTCTAAGGCGACCCATACACTATCCAAAGCAGATTTCTCCAATCGTTTTACCTATCTACCCAACTTAACCATGTCAGCCACTTCAATCGACTTCCTTGTGCTAGTCATATCCAATCAATGACTGTTGTTTTGACTACTAACTTTGTAGGCATTAACAAATACATCATAGCATCAAATTATCATCTTAATTACTTATTTTGATGTTTGCACAATTAAAAATGTAGGGGACTAAATTTGCAAAGTAACAATAATAGATGGAACATAAGTGTAATTTAACTTTTTGTAAACTAGATTATAATGTCACAAAATGATTGGGTAATATTTGAATAATTAAATTAAAAAATTCACAAAATCAAAAAGTATATTTGAACCTTAACTTTTGCCTACTCCTTTGGGACTTTGACCATTTGAATCACATAAACAATTTTACATTAAGCTCAATGTTGCACCACTGCACCAGTTTCTCAGCTTTATACTTGTTTTTGCCTTCAATTTTATAAGAATAAAAAAAATATTTTAGTATTTAATTAATAAATTGAAGGGTTTTTTGAATTCAAAGAAATTGGAAGTTTTAAATTTCAATAAATGAAAATAATAAGTAAAAAGAACTAAAATTGAAATTAATTATCTTTATTTCTCATTTATTTTTTAAATGGAGAAAAATAATTTAAATTGAAATCTTTTTTAAATGGAGATAAATAATTAAAAAAAGTTGTATACAAAACTGAAAAAAATTAAATAAGTTAAAAACAAATATGTCTAAAATAATAGAGTTTAATAAAATAAAATTTTAAAAAATGAAAGATATAAAAATTTCATCCTTTCTATCCCCTAAAATTCAAAATCATTATTTTTTATACATTTAAATATTTGGATAAGAATTCTTGTTTAAGCTACTTTGTGATTTATTTATCGATATGCAATAATAATGATATTTTATTGTTTTTTATTCTCTAAATAAATATAATCTTCTAAAGTTATTTAATTTTAGATAAAAGATATTTTTCTTTAACTTTTATGTGTGTTTATACTTATGCACAACTTAATATTTGTAACATAATTTTCATGTTTGTGTAGGTAGTAAGTAAAGTTATTTTTAATACTACTAAAGCATAACATTGTGCAATGCACACAAATAACATATTGAATTATCATAAACAGTAGAAATATTAGAATTAAAAAAATATATAAATAAACATATATTAAAATCTAAAAAGAATCAATAAATTAAATTTAATATAGACATCAATGCATAATTAGAAAAAAAATGTTAGTTTAACGCAATAAAGAAGTGGTATAGCAATATAAATGTGAAAACACTTGTTTCCACTACTAAGGGTGGATAAACAGGCTCGAGTTCATGGACCGACTCACTGGACCAGTGGTCCGTGCGAGTCATAGACCAATTTTTTTTAAGAATCCATGGCTATGTAAGATTTTGGGCTCGCCCCGCTCAACTCGCTGGCTATGCGAGTTTGGACTGCAGGGTCTACGGGTTGGCCCGCAAGTCCACAAACCCTCAAATTGACTTACAATTAAAATAGAAAATTGAAAACCCCCAAGGCTCCAACCACTGGCCCAAGCCCAACCCAATTAATCCTAAATGCATAATACAACAACGCACAACAGACTCAACACTGCAAAAATAAAACCACACAACACAAGTACACAACAAAACATGAGTTTGACGTTTCTTCTCCTCACTCCCTCTACGTCACTCCATCTGTGTTGCATGTCGTGCCTCACGGTTACATCCATCGCGATGTCAACGTCGACCCCTCCTCATGCGT
>CM023943.1:16187414-16210073 GCA_013407115.1 Glycine latifolia
ATAAAAAAGTATTAATAAATCTCTAACAAATACTCAATTACAAAATTTTTAATTGCTATATATATATAATTGAGTGCAATTGACTTTTTTAAAGAGAAAAATATCATTATTTTGAAATTGCAGTTTTTTTTCCCGTGGACCAGCCCGTTTGGTGGGGTCAAACCAATGTATTAAGTTCGTGTAAAAGTGTGGGACAGACTGGTCCAATCCGTTGCCAATGCGGACGATCCTTAAGCAAGGTAGGTCGGCTCACTTACCCACCCCTATCCACTATTAATTATAATAAAATTAATAATCTTATCCCCCATCAATAATATATATTTAGATGAGCACATAAAAAATTATTAGGTGATGTTTAATTTGAGAAAATATTTTTTAATTTTTATTTTAAACTTTTAAAGATTTAGAAAATGTGTTTGTTTTGACTTGTTATTTTTTGTTTTCAAAAAATTTAAAATTTAAAAATGCGTATGGTTTAATCAATTTTTTTATTATAAAGAATTCATAAAATATTTCAGATAAATATCCAATTTGCTCCTTGAATTTGAAAAACGCTAAAACTTGAGTCACTAAATAATGAAAAATAAATATTTATTCCTAAATTTTCAAAAAGTGCAACAAATCAGTCTCACTATTATTTTTCTCTGTTAACCCAAACGAATATTCTTATGTGACATCGTTGAACCTATTTATCATCTTAAAATTTGTTTGTGTGTTGCTGATGCGAAGGGACTAAATTGTCACCAAATTTCGATGGACCAATTTGTTAGTTTAGAAAATTGAGATGATTTTTTTTTTGTCTTTCTCTTTCTCCTCCTCTAATCTTCCCCTTTCTTTCTTTGTTGCACCTCTGCCCTCTCCACCTCTATCGCGCCTCCGCACTCTCCACCACTATTGCTTCTAAGTCTCTCATTGCAAACCCAACACCACCCCGCACAATTTCATCTTTTCCCCCCTAAAACCATGTAATGACATATTGATAAGGAGGTCAACAATTATTGTTGCTGCTACGGAGGACACAAAGAAAGTCGTGAGTTTTATAATTTATTTTAATTGTGACGTTTAAGGTGTAATATAATGGATTTGCATGAGTAAGAGATGAGATTGAACAAAAAGGAGAAAAAAGAGAACAAGAAAAGGAGCATCATGCTTTGATTTTTTAGTTGCTTGTTTGAGGTTACAAGTCCCTAATGAGATGATTCTATTCATAGGGTTTTGTTCTAGTTTGTTATTGTTGTTTGCAATGAAGGTTTATTGTTACTATTCACAAAGATAGTGATTTGTTGCTATTGGAGGATTTTGGGGTGACTCTGGTGCTGGTTGATGAATATAAGGTGGTTTTCACCTTTTAGTGAAGGGATCTGTAAAGGCATGATTAATGATGGTGGTGACAACTTGTTGTGATGATTGTGTCAATTTAGTCCGTTGAAATTTTGGCAACAATTTAGTCTCTCTATGATAGCAACACACACAACAAAATGTGGAATGACAAATAGGTTCAACAATGACACGTATGATTAACCGTTTGAGTTATCAAATAAAATTGATAATGAGATGAATTTATTGCACTTTTTTAAAATTTAAGGACAAAATTTTACTTTTCCATCTTTCAAGAATTCAATTGTTAACATCTTACAAATTCAAGGGCTAAATTGAATATTTACCCAAATATTTTTATAAATATAATTTAAAATAATAAAATATATTTACATATTTTCTTTATTAAGTATTTGTTGTGCTAAAAAAACTTTTTCTTAAAATTGGGCCTGATTCTGGGCCGGGTAAGCGAAGCCGGATCAGGAAGTAGGGTTTCGTGTGTTGAAGTATATAACCTGTAATATTAGGGTTTTAAGAGAGGGCGAGGAAGCCACATAGAGTGACACAATACAGAGTGCGTTGTTGCTCCTTCGACACAACTCTCTGCCATCATGGGTGAGTAAACGCTTCTTTGACATCTTTCTGTCTCGTTGTTGTTATGTTATAGCGCAAACCCTAATTTCACGTGTTCGTTCGTGCAATTTTCTCTAATTGGATTTGTTGTTCTGAATCAGGTATCTCCAGAGATTCCATGCACAAGAGGCGTGCCACTGGTGGCAAGAAGAAGGCCTGGAGGAAAAAGAGAAAGTGCGTGCCACTTTTATGTTATTTATTTATTCATTTTAATTTTTTGAATTTATTTATTTATTTTTTTTTGTTTTTTTTTTTTTTTTTTTTTGCTGCTTAGAGTTGCCAAATGTTGTTGCTGAAAGTGGAATATGTTTTTGTGTTGGGGTTTTTGGTCGTTTTGATTGGTACGGTGGTTGGGATCTTTGCTTGGTTGTGGATTTGACAGTTTGAAATTGAAAGTGTCTTAGATTATTTTTATGTTTTTTTATGTTTTCACTGCGATTTGGGATTTTTGAAATGTGATTCTGTGTTCTGGAGCATATGGTAGATCTAGGTGTAGCTGTTCTTCGGGTTTTAGTTTTTGTAGGGGAGGTGGAAAATAAAAAGGTTTATTGTACTGGAATTTCGCTTTGGAATTTGATGCAAAATGGGAGCCTTTTTCAAATCTTAGCTTTCTTTACAACGTGCTACATTTTTTTTTTTTCCAATTTTTGTTGTCTCTGATGGTATGTGAATGGGTGAGCAAGGAACTTTTACTCTGCCTTTACTTTTTATTCCGTTTTGTATCTCATATTTGTTAAGTACATAGTCGTAGGACAAAATAGGAGCTTAAAATTTCCTAGTTAGAACAAATATACTGCAAGTGAACAGGGAGTGCCATACAGTTTAATTAGAATAAAGTTGGTAATCAGTTTAATAATATTTTTGGCCTTACTAATAGCTATTCTTTTCTATTAAATTTCCCTTAGTATAGTTTGTTTTAAACAGAGAATTTGATGTAAGTTCTTTTGTATCTATTTTCATAACTTTTTTGTATTTGATACCATTTGTTATGAAATACACTATAATTTGTTGGCCTTTACTTTCAGCTTTGATGATAATTCTTTATTTAACTAAGATATTTTGGTGGTTTCATAAAGGTATGAGCTTGGTCGCCAGCCTGCTAACACTAAGCTGTCAAGCAACAAGACAGTCAGGAGGATCCGTGTTAGAGGTGGAAATGTGAAATGGAGGGCATTGAGATTGGATACTGGAAATTACTCCTGGGGAAGTGAAGCTGTAACTCGCAAGACTCGTGTACTAGATGTGGTTTACAATGCCTCAAACAATGAGCTTGTGCGTACTCAGACTCTTGTCAAAAGTGCTATTGTTCAGGTTGATGCTGCTCCATTCAAACAGTGGTATCTTCAGCACTATGGTGTTGAGATTGGTAGGAAAAAGAAGACAGTTGCCAAGAAGGAAACTGCAGAGGTGATGCCTTTGGAATTTTTGCTTGTTCTTTCTTTTCTTTTATGATATTTTACTTTATTCACTGTTCTTGTTACCATGACATTAGTAACTTTCAGCCCAATGCTTAGTAGTTCCATTACTTGTATATGTATAACTTTTCTGTTTTCAGTTGCAGGGTTTGGTTGTTTAAAAAAGGCTGGACATTAGACATGTCTGAAACCAATACTCTGATGTATTGCATATCAGATTGTGATTCATTGCATATGTTCTGAAAAGTAATTTTTTCTCAAAATCACCATTTTTCTATTTTTTTTTTGTATTTTCTCAGAATCTGTGGATTTTAATTGTCTTATAGTTAATAATTTTTTATTTTACATCTGTTGTCTAAATAAAATGTATGTGCGATTGTACTTCTTAAAGCAGTAGTGCAGTAATTCATATCTTAGTAGCATGCACAAATGGCGGCATGGGCAATGCCTTTTATTATTTTTGTTTATGATGAGAAATGAGAAGCTGCTTGGTGCTATTTTGTTATTTCCATTGTATTTCTTCGGATGAGGTGTTCTGCATTCTTGAGTATAGAAGCTGACGTCTTTTTCTTATCCTGGGATGTAACTTGCAGGAGGGTGATGCTGCTGCTGCAGCAGCAGAAGAAGCCAAAAAGAGTAACCATGTGCAGAGAAAATTGGAGAAGCGCCAGAAAGATAGAAAGCTTGATGCTCACATTGAGGAGCAGTTTGGTGGTGGGCGTTTGCTTGCTTGCATTTCCTCTAGACCTGGTCAATGTGGCAGAGCTGATGGGTAATTTATTTAATTTGTGATTATTTTTAGCATGTTTATAACAAACCCCTTTCATATTTGTTGATTGTGTTTTTTTCTTGAATTTATGCAGCTACATTCTGGAAGGTAAGGAGTTAGAGTTTTACATGAAAAAACTCCAGAGGAAGAAGGGAAAGGGTGCTGCTTGATTTTTAGTGTTTCCCGAATTTTTATATGGCTTTAGTTGTTTTACATTTAAGGTGATGTTTTGTGCCACAGGACATCGTTTAGTGCAAATTATCTTGTTAGTCCTTTGCAAATTGACATCGTAATTTTGTTTTGAACTGTTTTTGCTACTGATGAGTTATACTTTTTATTAATGAATGTCTTGCAATTCTTATTGTTGGGTACTGGGGAATGGGGTTTTCAATGGCAGATAAATGTGTAAGAGCTGGCACTCATTCAATTATTTTTAAAAATCTTAATTGAATGAGTGCTTAATGGCTAAGCCTACAAATGGGTGGCATCTCCCTGTAACCAACAGATAATCATTTATTGTTAGCTTAAATATGTTTAGTCTTTTCAAATTTGAATCGTTTTCTTTTTAGTCCTTTGAATTAAAAGTTGCTTTGTTTAGTCGATGGAAAGCTCAAATTGTTATTTTAGTCCTTTTGCATACTGAGTCAAACAGGAAATAAAAGATTTACAATTTGTAATAACTTTTTAACACCAAAATTTGATTTTCTAATTTGCATTTTAAAGGATGATTTTCTAATGGTTAAAAACTGTCAGAATCATCTCAATAAGTAAATTATAAAGTCATTAATCACTTTAAATACAGATTTAATTTTTTATTGATTTGATTGACAGTTTTTAATCATTAGAAAATCATATTTTAAACGTAAAAAACAATTTTTGGTAGTAAAAAATTGCCCTAAATTGTAAATCGTGTATTACCTGTTTGGCTTAAATGTATTCTTGGAAAGGATTAAAATGAGAACTAAAGTTAAAATGATTCATATTTTAAGAAACAAAAATATATATTTAAATCTATTATTTTGGGCAGTAAAAGGAAGCCAACAAAACTTTAGATTAAAACAAAAGTTGAAAAGCAGAAGATTAAAAATGTTATGCGGTGCAGGAATGAAAATAATAAACCTGGAACGCTCAATGGTGGGTTTTGAAATCTATTAGTAACGCATTAAGCACTTGGTAATAAGCTACGTCCTATATAAGCTCAAAAATCTTATAGATCAGTCATGAGATATTTTTACAAACGCCCCTCAATAGCTTAGGTTCTTCCAAATTCTACACACTTAAATTTATAAAAGCAAAAATGAAAAAAAGTAACCAATGGTTGTTTTTACTTGCTTTAATATATAGAAAAATAAAAATAGTGCTATCACCGAAGTCAAAATAAGTTTTAGTTTCTCATCTTTAAATTGATTCAGTTCAAATTGTTTCTTTACTTTGAACTAACCTGTTACTAAGCCAACGGATCCCGATTCCCTCCAGCATTTATGATAAATGAGTTGGTACAGATGTGAACAAATAACAGTACAAAAATTCATGAGCGCTTCTAGGAAAAGACTCGTATATCTTCCATCATGGGAAACAAATGTGGTAGGTAGGATAGAAACATTTTTCAAGATTTATGTGAGACTACTACCATAGAGATGTTTACACTGGATTAAAAAATAATCTTGCCAAAACTGGTTCCACAACCGTCTCTAATTATATTGCACACAAGTCACAAAACAAGATCTACAACCCAACAAACAAGTCACGATTTATTGAACAACTTGTGCCTGCCAAGCAATGCTCGGGTGAAACCAACTCAATAATTTGTCAATCTGCACACAAGCCATTGAACTTCGAACGCAAACCATTAAAATGAATGCACACCAAATAGGCGACACACGATCATAGATTACAAGCGTAAGTGACGACGTGAGATCGTAGATCAATGAGCATAGGAGGCGACACGCTCATGTTGGGAAACGCCTCAAGTTCCTTTGCATCCCGCTCTCACCTTTCCCACCACTATCCCCCCTTATTATCAATTGAGGAATTGAGGATGTATTTCAAATAAATTATAAAAAAAGGGAAGTTGTTACATTAATTACAATTTGTACTTTTGAAATCACATTTTTTATGTTAAGTTTTTATTTTAATTTATAACTTTAAAGTTATAAGCAATTTTTTTATTTTGGATTCTACTACTCTAAAGAAGTCGTGAGATTTTTTTAAAATATTTTATAGGAGTCATAAATTCATTTACTACTATTAAAAAAAAAAACAGGGCTAAAAAATACATAATGAGATCAACCACCAATTTTAAATAGGTCTAAAAATATTTATTATGTAGAACTGAATATTATAATTATAATAATTGTACCAATTTTTTTTTAAAATAAAATAAATTAATATTTTATTGTACCAAATTATTAATTTCCTTAAATAAAAATATATTAAAAAATAAATATACCAAATATTATAAAATATTAAATAAAATCATATAAATAATAAAATAATATTAAAAATATTAAATAAAATCATATAAAAATATATACAAAATATTAAATAAAACTAAAAAAGTAAAAATTCATTTATTTGTTAAATAATTAAATTAAGAAATTATTTATAATTTTATTAAAAAATGAAAAAAACAAATTTTACCAATATTTTTTTTTAAATTAGGACTTCAAAATGTAATGTTTTTATGACTTTGAAATCATATAGTTTTTTTTCTTTAAATTGGTAAATTTTTTTTCATTTTTTTTAAATTATAAATTAATTTTTTAATTTAATTATTTCATTAATAAATGTAAAATTTTAAAACATATTTATAATTTTTTCATAAAAATATTAAATTAAAAAAATTAAAAAATTAAATAAAACTAGAAAAAAATTCAAAATACATTTATTTATTAAATTATTAAATAAAATGATTATTTACAGTTTTCAAAAACACTATTTTATGAAGAAAAAAACAAAATATAGAATAATTTATGACTTGTATAAAAAATGAAAAAATAAATCTCACCATTTAAAGTTGTAAAACAAAAAAAAAGTTGTTACCATTTTAAAGTCGTAAATTAAAAAAATTAATTGAAATTGTAAAAAATGTTACAACTTCAGTTAAAAAAATAGTATGACTTTAAAATGGTAATTTAAAAAAAAAAAATAAGCTGAAGTCGTAAATTATTTTACGACTTTAGTTAAAAAATTAAAAGTTGTAACTAATAAGTTATGACTTCTAACTCAGAAGTTGTAACACTTGTTGTTACGACTTGCCCCTTTTGGTAAATTTAATTGAAATGCACCCCCAATTGGTAATAAGTGAAAAAAATACCCCTATTTGGTCGTTTTGCCCTGTTCGTTCCTATCAACAATTTACATGGGAGAGAGAACGAACAAAGACATAGGAAGCAAGGAGGGGTACATCGGGAAAATGAGGGAACCACTTATTTGTTTTTATAAATCCAATGTAGACATCTCTATGGTAGTCTCACATTGATCTCCAAAATAGTTTCTATCCTATGCATCACATTGTTTCTCATGGTGGAAGACCTATAAATCTTTCCCACCGTAGAAGCAATTACAATTCATATCATATATATGAGCGTTTCAACACCCAAAAGTTTCATATAGAATTTAAATAACATTTCTTTTGTTAGTGGTGGCGTCGGTAATCATGACAGTCATGACGAAAAAGTGGTGTCAGTCATGGTGACAAACTTACACCAAATCATGACAGTCATGACGAAAAAGTGGTGTCAGTCATGGTGACAAACTTACACCAAATCTCATTCATTAAAATAAATTAATCTAATTACTAAAACAATTTTACTTAAAGAAATAATGTATTACTCGAACTCGACAAACCTCCATACTCGGTAGTTGACCGAGTACATGTCTTATTCTACTCCATTATATTTATAATGTCAACTTATCACATAGAAATCAAGTTGACATTATAAAATTATAATTATAATACATTATAATAAATATTTGCAATAATAAATAAAGAATTTCTAAGTCTAATGCATTGTTGGTACATTATCCTTTTACTTATGTCAATTGATTATATTTATATATTTCGTGGATACATTTGTCAATAAGTTATATATTGAATGACAAAAATATCAATAAGTTGTTAAATTTAGGGACGTATTATACTTAACACTTTAGTGCCTATGTCCACTTGAGTATCAATTTCGTAATATTTTTTCCTTTGGGTGCCGCGTAGGCGATTTCTTTAATGTTAATGAATGAAAGTTAACAGTGGAACGAGTTTGTTTCACTTTTTATGCTTTTAAGGACTAAATTTTGTTATTGTCTCACTTTTTACACTTTCGGGGACTAAATTTTGTTTTTGATCTTCAAGGACAAATTTGTCAGCATCACACTTTTTTAGGGACAAAAATGATTATTTATCCTTCAAATTACCTCTCTTCTATTTCTCTTCACTTTGTTTCTCTCCCCACAACCAAACACATCAGTAGTTAATTTTTTTAGACTCATTGAACTTTTTTTAAGGCTTAAATATGTTTTTTTATCCCTAACAAATATTTAATTTTTGCATTTTTCTCTAATAATTTTTTTTACTTGTGTTGAGTTCTTAATAAAATAACAATTTTTTTTATCTTTGATATTTTTTTTAGTCCCTAAAAAATTAGCGAATTTTATGATTGCTCCTTGATAAATTAGTAAATTTTTTTTTCAACTAATTACAAATGAAATTTTTTTATCATGAAAAAAATACAAAATTCATTAATTTATTAGGAGCAAAAAAAAAGTGTCAAGGATAAAAAATAAAATTATTATTTTATTAGGAACTCAACACAAAATAAAAATTATTAAAAAATAAATGTAAAAACTGACTATTTATTAGGGATACAAATATATTTAAACCAAGTCCAAGCCCAAAAATGGGAATTCGGAAGCATTAACTATGGGTTATTTTTTTGTCAAAAAAAAAAAAAACTACGGGCTATTTTATTGCTTAAAGTTTCCTCTGTCAAATGCACGTAAATGAGGAATATGAGTGATATTCGTAATTTGAACATTGAAACTTCCCTTTTTAAAATATTTTATTAATAGTATAAACAGTCTTTTTTTGACACAATAGTAGTAACAATCTATTCGGTGAATAACAGGTCTTGCAACATTTTCTTTCGCTACTGTGTCATCTGTTTCAATTTATTTTTAACGGGCAAATAGAAAGTTTTAATGATGAAAGTTGGCGTCAAAATCAAGTTGTATTACAAGCTGGAAACAAGCTTTTAAATACCATTAAAAATAAGTTCTATTTGTAGTTTTTTTAAAAAACGTGTATAAATTTGGCAAAAGAATAAAAAGAATACTTTTTAAATAAAAAAGTACCAATTTAGAACTATTTTAAAATTATTTACGCTTATGGAGCAATCAATTATGTCCAATTTAGGCGTGACTAAGGGGATGTCACGCTTAAATTGGACGTGTTCAGTCATGCCCAATTTGGGTGTGATTGACCCCTATATAAGCCAATTTTATTTTTTTTACTTTTTTCATATATTTACCATTTCATCTTCTCTCTAAAAGTTTCTAAACTTTTTCTCTAGAGTTTGTGAGTGAGTTATCTCTGTAGCAAAACTCTGCCAACAAATAAGTGAATTTAATAATTTTGCATATTATTTAATATTTTATATTATTGAATTAGAAAATTGTTAGGGCCATATGAAATTGTTAGCGAGGTAGGTAATTTTTATCGGCGTGGATGTTAGTTTCGTAGAAAATTGTTAGAGACTGTTAGATAAAATTATTTTAGATGATAGTTTAGTTTAGGGTTTACTTTAGTTTAGTTTTTAATTTAGAATTATTTTACTAAAGTTATTTAGTTCAATTTAGTTAGAACTATTTTATCAAAGTGATAGTTTAGTTTAGGGATTAAGGTTTAGGGTTTAGGATTTAGTTTAGTTTAGTTTTTAATTTAGAATTATTTTACTAAAGTTATTTAGTTCAGTTTAGTTAGAACTATTTTATTAAAGTGATAGTTTAGTTTAGGGTTTAGGGTTTAGGGTGTAGGGTTTAATTTAGTTTTTAATTTAGAATTATTTTACTAAAGTTATTTAGTTTAGTTTAATTAGAACTATTTTATTAAAGTGATAGTTTAGTTTAGGGTTTAGAGTTTAAGATTTAGTTTAGTTTAGTTTTTAATTTAGAATTATTTTACTCAGTTTAGTTAGAACTATTTTATTAAAGTGATAGTTTAGTTTAGTTTATATTTTGATTAATAGGAAGTATTAAATAAGGGTATTAAATTATTAATTATAATTTTGATTTATTTAGGATAATTATTTGTAATGTAATTTAGTTTGAATGTATTAAATTATTAATTATAATATTGATTTATTTATATTAAGATAGTCACAGATGGTTGATTCATCATTGTCTGCTTCTTCACGGCCTGGATCCGATCATAAGGGTGAGGCTAGGGATCCGACGACTCATGTTATCCCTACCCCGTATAAGTGGGGTGTTTTGCGGAGGCGTACTCAGCGCATACACGTTTCACAGGCTGTGTGGAATGAGGACACATGTCAAGTGTTGAAGACTCGACGTGATAAAGTCATGGGGGGCCAGACTGTTACAATATACCTGACATCGTTGCTGAGATGTTAGGACAGGCTGGATTCCTACATGTCGCACACATGTGACATATTCAGGTATGCAATTCTGAATTGAATAAATTAAATATTGTTTTAATTTAAACTACAAAAATGTTTTTGTTTATAACTGTACATATGAATTGATTATTGTTAAAAAATTTAGATCGATCCTGCGCTTATTAGTGCTCTGGTTGAGAGGTGGAGTCCAGAGACACATACATTTCACATGACACAGGGAGAGATGACCATCACGTTGGAAGACTTGACTGGTATCTTAGGATTGGCCAGTGACGGCAATGTTGTCAGCGGATCCACCTCTAACGACTGGGCCACCGTCATTGAGGAAGTATTTGGTCATGTTCTAGGCAGAGGGTGAGCTGAAAGGTGAATTTCTGCGCCTGTCTTATTTTGATAGACATTATGCGCATTAGGGTGAGGTAGCTGTGTATCCCCTAGAAGTCATGCGGTTTACGAACGCGCACATTGCACGTATGATTGGAGCATGGTTACTATGCGACAGATCTGGGCGAAGCACTGTCGCCTGTCGCTACGTCCCGTTGCTTGGAGGGGACTTCGGAGACATAGGTAGCTATAGCTGGGGCTCTGCGGTCCTTGCACATTTGTTTAGACAAATGTGCGAGTATACAGATCCACAGAGAAGTGACATTGGTGGGTGTCATGTGCTTCTTCAGATATGGGCGTGACTTAGATTCCCACCTATTGCTCTAGCTATTCCTCAGCCGGAGTGGCATTATGGACACAGGTATGTGTTATTACTTTCTGTAATTAAGTATGTATTAATGAGTCTTATAAGTATTCTAATGTCAGATATTTTGCAATTAGTTTTGATGTTTTAGGCCGGTTCCGAGCACACGAGCTTCTTTGGTATCGACTAATATTAGATTCCCTTTGTCGGGATGAGGTACGTATTGTTATTTATACAAGTTTTGGTCGCTGTAGTTGGATAATTTGCATTTTTGGTCGCTGTACTTTCATAATTATGTGTTTAATTCTTTTGTGCAAGTGGTTTGACAACCATGTGCAGACTACCACTTCCTTGGTGCATCTGATCAACAGCGATTGTTGTGGATGGCTAGTACTCCCGTTATATGCTTCAACACAGTTGAGTATTCTTATCTGGACAGATGCATGCAACAATTTGGGAGGGATCAGCCAATCCTACGAAGGCCTAGGAAGCTGAAGGGTGTGCATGACCTGTCATTGTGAGGTAAACCACATGATAACTGGGTCCGTAAGCTCAGACCCTTTATACTACGATGGGAGGTTAGGGACCGACACATCGACCTGCCCCCCTATTGAATGGGTTGCTGTCACCAAACCATGAGTACATGGTTTGGTTCAGGGAGAATGGGAAGCGATACATCTTGAAGAGGGCTGCCAAGACTGGTCGTGGTGTAAGTGTTGTTTAATTATAATTTGTGTACTTATATTCATTATGATGTATTTAATGTCTTGACTAATGTATTTGTTTTGTAATTTGTAGATTGATGGCTTGGATATGCTGTACTTTGTGACTGGCACTGAGCAGTGGCCGAGATACACCATCGACTAGGTGCATGAAGAGATTGGTCACATCATTTCTACCTTCAGAGAGACTTGTCACCTAGAGGAGGCATACCCACATACACCCCCATCGCAGCTTCAACACGACCCACAAGTACATGTGAACGTTCCTCGTAGTAGACGGGAGGGACATGGGCTAGAATGTCAGTGGAAAGCCATGCACCATGTTCCTGAGCCCATAGGAGCTCCGAGGCCTCGCACTGATGGTTGGTTTAGGCCTCCACTGATAAGTTCTACATACGGCAACCAACCTATGTATTATGAGGCTACTCAGCAGGGGGACATGGGGTATGAGGGATTCAGTTCGCAGAGTCATATTCCTCCACCGCTAGACTCCCATGACTTCAGGGGTTGTAGTTTCTGGGAGCAGTAGTGACGTACCTGCTGCGGATTAGAGTGCTGCCAATATTGACCGCTTGCTCGCTCAAGTTGATTATTCTCCAACCGGTTGTGGGGATTGGCCATCACATGTACCACATGGCACCCCACCTTCTAATTATCCCCGGCCATCATCGCCAGAGCAAGCAACTCCATACCCACCTCAAAGCCTTCTCAAGCAGACCCTTCTCAGGCTCGTGGTAGATGGAGGTTACCTGATCGTCAGGCGCATCATTACCAGTGGCCACCAGAGTCATAGATTTAATTTATATTGTGTGTATATTATTTGTCATTTGTAATGGACTTTATTTGATCGTCTGACATTCATTAAAACATTTTTGTGTAATGGACTTTTTTTTTCGTGCACCATTTCGTTTTGCATTTTCATGCATTGATTCGTCATTCAACCCTATTTCCTTCCTTTCATTCAGCAACTACTCTTCAATGGAGTCATCAGAGGATCCTGTCGTCCAAGTCAAAGAAGAACAACTCATGGTTTCACCATTACCTGGTTAAAACCCAGTTCACAAAACTGCTTATTTCATCAAACCTTGCGTGGAAGACTCGGCAACTCATCCTCATTCCATGTTCTGTTCTGGAAGAACAACCACTGTCGATTCGAACCACGCAAAGTTGCTTGAAGTAAGATACATTGTGTGGAACTGCAAAATGACATTGACAATACTATGACGAATGCTATTAAAACACTGTGTGGTCCTTGATACGATGGCCAATAAATTTGACAGAACGCATGCCTGCTACACCATGTGGAACTATAACATGACATTGACAACACTATGACGCATGCCTCTATCAGAAAGACAACCACACAACTATAAATAACACAATACACCGTTAACACAACCACACACTCCCACACAACATACCTCCTTCCCTTCATTCAATCTCAATACTATGACATTCTTAGGAGACACAAGCACTCAGACCATTGCTAAGTCCAAATTAGCATTCATTTTTCCAAATGGATCAATCAAACACAACCAAACTAGTGTTTCTTTTCAATGTCCTATTCCAATACCAATGCGAGTTCCTAATGAGTGTTCTTTTCAGACACTCAAGAGTAGGATGCACAACACCCTTCTGCTAACCAATGACCAATTCGTTGATGAAATCTACTACCGATAGTCATCCCTAGATGTAGGTTAGCAATATTTTTTTCATTCTCTGCAACTCACAAATGATGATGATGTTTGCACAATGTTAATGTGCAATGAGAAATACCTGTGTGTTGGCGCTATAGAAATATTATGTACCGTCAACAGAACACCCGATGGTATACTCAACCTACTTCGATCCACCATCGTCCCCACACATGATGCAATGCTATATTACAATGGCAAATGGAACATACCACGACAAGCCGATTTTGTGGGTTATTCCTTTACTGGAACAAATCCAATAAGATTTGAAATTCCTTCAAGATGCAACATTGAAACACTCAAGGATGTCATCAAGCAACTTGCGCCTGTTGGGGTTCCCCCTTATGGAATTCACAACTCACAGGTGGTAAGAAAATTATTTTTTCGACAACCAGCCCATGCAAAATATTCAGACTATACAATCGAATATCACATAATAGAGTTGATAAGCGATGAAGACGTGTTAAAGATGTTAGCATAATCCAACTACTGAAAACGTTTTTGTCCAATAAAGATTTTAGCTATTTTTAACAAACCAGTTACCCAAATGGAAGAAGACATGTCCGCTGCAGATGTTGGGCATCATGCTCACTAGACTGATTCAAATGGACAAACACATGTCCGCTGCACAACATCTTTGAAAGTATGATTAGTTTGGTTATTTTCGTATTTCAATTTATTAAGTAGTGTTTATTAAGTTTGGTTATTTTCAATTGTTATTGTTATTTCAATTGTCCGTTTCGTTATTTTCGTTTTATTAAGTAGTGTTTATTTTCGTTTGTCTGTCTGTCTCTCATCTCAATTACTGTTATTCACGATGTTTTTAATTATTATTATGTCCGGCCTACAGGTGTTTAAATACTACTTAGAATTGAAAAATTCCAAAAAAACCCTATTTTAAAAAACAAACAAACACATATACGAATTGGCAAATGATGAATGTCTCAACATATTTTCAACAAATTTGTGATTTTTTTTAAATGAAATACATTAACATACTATTATTTAAAGAAACATCATTACAAAATCAGGAAATAGCACCACAATTAGGACAAGCTCTCTGATTATGTCCAACTTGCTTGCAAATACCACATTTGACGCGTCTTTGACTTGTTTCGACTTCGTCCATCTCCTTACGTATTCTAGTGGACCTTGGACGACCCTTTGCACGTAACATATGCTTGTCAGGTATGAGAACTGGATCTTCACTCGGTGGATTAGCACCTTCATTACCAATTGACTGTCATGGCAACGAGTAAGCCTGAACCAAATTACTTACCAGGAAGACATCATCCACATACTAAAAATAATTATGACGAACATGTAAAGCAGCAGCTGTGGCGTGACTACATGGGTATTTGAAGGCCTTAAACTTGTCAAATTGACAAAATCGCTCTGCAAGGTTGACTGAATATGACCTATCCCAGTTGTCGTCCACCTCAAATAATGTTTGATCAACATTATATGTGTGCACATGGTGGCCTGTAGCAAGGGCCTGATTATGCCTCATAGCATCAGCCACATTTTTGCAATGCCGTTGTGAATGGTCAACTTGTGAAGCAGCCGCCTGACCCCTACATACAAAATAATGAACCAATTTGCTATACGTGTGCTTCACCAGAACAGTGATAGACATGTTTCTTGCTCCCTTCAACATCTTGTTTACTGATTCAGACAAGTTTGTTGTCATATGGCCAAATCTTCTCCCATCTACATCATATGCACGTATCCACTTTTTCTTAGGGATGATATCAATCCATTCTGCAACCTGAGGACTGGCATCACGAAATCGTGCAAACACTATCTCAAAATCAACCATAGAAGGAGTATAACCCGCAAAAGAATCATACCATTAAAACTATTCTGGTTATAGATATATCCATTTAATATATTCAAAATAGTTGTTAAGCATACCTAAATTCATCAGGGTCTTCTTCAATTTTTCATTCCTGAACCTTTGATTAAAATTACTAACAATATGACGAAGGCAAAACACGTGATGCACATAAGGTGATTGCCGACCAGCATGATTCTCCACAACAGATAATATGCTCCGGTGCCTATTTGAAATGAGACATATGTTTTGCCTTTGGGTAACATGGAAGCGAATGTTAGCAAGGAAGTACTTCCAGGCTTCCAAAGTCTCCCCCTCAACAATGGCAAATGCCAGTGACAGACATTCATTATTTTCATCCTGAGTCGTGGCAATCAAGAATTTCTCTTTATACTTTCCATATAAATGAGTCTCATCAATTTGAATAATGGGTTTGCAAAAATGAAATGCCTCACAACACTGTCTGAAAGTGCAGAAAATACGATAAAACACACGCTTTGCCCGTATCAATCGATGTCCCACAAAATACTTGTTTCTTTGAATATCATAAAAAGAACCTGGTGAAAAACGAAGCATGTAGCGACACCACCTGAGCAAAAATGCATAAGATTCTTCCTAATCCCCATAAATCATTGTCATTGCTTTTTGCTTCGCATACCATGCCTTTCGATATGAAACTTTAAATCCATACGAATGGTTGATCCTTTCCTGAACCAATGCACTTGACACAGACGGTTCCTCCTTAATCATTCCTAACAATGATATTGTAACATTCACATTAAGAACATACCTTAAAGAACTATTATTAAAGACATATAGAGGAAATTAAATAAAAACATACCTACTACAAGTGAAGCAATAACATCAACATCAAGCTATCTATGACCCTGTGTAATATGGTCATTCAGGCAATTGTATTTTCCACCCTATTTTGAAACAATCCACTTCTCACTGTATGTTGGTTTAATTACCCTAACCCTCTAGGGGCAGCCCTCATTATGAGCAATACACCTCATGCTAAACTTGTTAGGCTTGTTCTCAACCACAAATGCTTCTTGATACTCTTTCATGAGGTTCTGCTTAATTGCTAATTGCGCATCCTTTTTGAAGTCAAATTCCTGTTTAACAAACAACTCATCCCCTAATTTCCATGGACGTTGCACTGAACCCGAACCCGTAAAAGATTCTTCTTCACTTGAATGATTCCAATCAACATATGTGTAATGTGGAATGTAATCCTAAAAAGGAATGACCTCACCACCTGCACATACAAAATCAATTTAATAAACATATCAACAAATAAAATACTATAACATACAAATATACATATATGACTACATTTTCATTGATTTTAGTCATCTAACATACCTTCAATAAGTTGTTCTAGTTGAGTAGATCCAACGTCCGCATGATGACGGATTTGAGACGATCCCACATCAGTATCTTCTTGAAATTCAGTCGCATGCACACCACAATCCTCATCATTATCCGGCGCACTAGCATCCTCCTCAAGAAGACGATCTTCTATTGCAATATTTTCATCATCGTCATCATCTTCATCGTCATCCATAACTCAAGTTGGGTCATGTTCATCTTCCTCAGACACGTTTATAACTGGAGCAGCATATGATGATCTATTATGTGCAGAATTTTAAGTAACTGACCTCATGGGTAAAACAACATCCTCTGCTCCGGTAAAATCAACGTACAACTCTAAAAAATCTTTCCTTGACTGGTTGAAAAATTCTTCCATTACCATTTCTATGTCTTCATCATCCAGTACTTGAAACCCCATGTATTGTTCATGTTGCCATAATCTTGCCATCAGCAAAGTGATACATTGGTTGCCTTTTAGACCTAATTTTTGTCGTATCTTCTCATGCAATTCACCCAGTGTTGAGTTTCGCTTGATACGTGTTGGTCTTTTCTCCCCTTCAAAAACAACACCTTGTTGCCCTTCAACTTTCCTTCCATTACAAAATAACACAACACGAACACACTCACCACCTGAACTCATTTCTTGTCGTCAACAAAATAAACAATAGAATAATAGGAGATTTAGAAGATAAGGTGTGAAGAAATGAGTTTGGGGAGGAGGTTTAAATAAATTTATCCACGTCAATCACACCCAAATTGAGCGTGACTGGACACGCCCAATTTAGGCGTGACAGAAGGGGGTGTCACCAACATATGGCCTGGCATAACGCGCAGTGACAACCACAGTGGCGGCGACTTCACATTGAAATCAGGACAAACAACTATATATACTGCTCTAGATGGATGGAGTGGGAGGATATGGGCTACAACAGGCTGCGACTTTGACAACAATGGCAATGGAAAGTGCGAAACATGTGGCTGTGGCACCAACATAAACTGCACTGGCCCTGGAAGCCCTCCTGCAAATGACTATCTTAATATAAATACATCAATATTATAATTAATAATTTAATACCTTCAAATTAAATTACATTACAAATAAATATCCTAAATAAATCAAAATTATAATTTAATACGCTTATTTAATACTTCCTATTAATCAAAATATAAACTAAACTAGACTATAAATTTAATAAAATAGTCCTAACTAAACCGAACTACATAACTTTAGTAAAATAATTCTAAATTAAAAACTAAACTAAACTAAACCCTAACCCCTAACCCCTAAACCATAAACCATAAACCTTAACCCTAAACTAACCTATCATCTAAAATAATTCTATGTAACAGTCTCTAACAATTTTCTACGAAGCTAACATCTACGCCTATAAAAATTACCTACGTCGCTAACAATTTCATATGGCCTAACAATTTTCTAATTCAATAATATAACATATTAAATAATATGCAAAATTACTAAATTCACTTACTTGTTGGCAGAGCTTCGCTACAGAGATAACCCACTCACAAACTCCAGAGAAAAAGTTCAGAAACTTTTAGAGAGAAGATAAAATGGTAAAAATGTGAAAAAGATAAATTTTTTTGGCTTATATAAGGGGTCAATCACGCCCAAATTGGGCATGACTGGACACCCCCAATTTAGGCGTGACACTCCTCTCTGTCCTGCTTAAATTGGGCGTGTCCAGTCACGTCCAATTTGGGCGTGATTGACTGTCTCATAAGCGTACATAGTTTCAAAATAGTCCCAAATTGATAATTTTTTTATTTAAAATGTAGTATTTTGGTTCTTTTGTCCAAAAAAAATTCTTAATTTGTATAATTTAATTATTTCATAAAAAAATAATCATAACTTTATAAAAATTATCGACGAAATGTAAGAATGTGAGACTTTTGGTGGAGTTTATTTCTTTTTTCAATTGTGAAGTCTATGTAAGATCCAAATATAAGTGCTAAGTTGGAAAAATTGGGTGTTCTTTTTTAATGCAAAAGATGGAGTGCTTACAACCAAGGTTCTCAAAATTGCGATTTTACATAGACTCATAGAGGCCTCGTAGAATCAAATCGTAGAATCATAAGAGTCTACTTCAGACAAAAAAAAAAGTAAATTACCTATATATAAATATGAAACAATGACATAACTAATTTTGTCAAATTAAATAAGAGCAATGATAAATAAGGGATACTAAAAAATTCAAAATAACAATTGAAGTATTAAAGTTGATAACACAAGTAAAGTGTATTAATAAAAAAAGTGTAAATAGAAATTACTTAAGTTAAAACAAAAGTCCAATTTTTAATATAAAAAAATGAGCCAGAAGGTGTATAGTAAGCAAAAAATGGTGCAAAAAGCAAATCCGTGATGGATCTGGCCCAATATGAAAAATTTGCTATTTGAAACGATGTCGTTCCTAAATCCAGCAGAATCGCGATTCAACTCAAAATCGCGATTCAAGTCAGAATCAAGTGATTCAACTCAGAATCGAGCGATTCTACGTAGAATCGTGCAATTGTACTCTGAAAACGAGTCTACGTCCGATCTAACTCGCAAATGGGTAGTAAACTTGTAAAATCAGACGATTTTACGATTTGAATTGAAAGTTTGATAACCATGCTTACAACTTATAAGGTGCTTAAACTCGATAATAAAAATGAGTGGCGTGTATAGGTGAGTGTGAGACCCATTTAAACACCCAAAGAGTGAAAGAGAGGTGTTGGTTTGTGGATGCTCTTACAATCTTGGCCAATCAAAAGATAAATCTGTTATTCCTAGAGATCCAGCACAAATTTGATATTGACTGGGGCAAAACATCTACAACTTATTTATGGACGAGCTTACTTTATCACAAAGGTAACATTGAGGTTTTCCATTGACAAGGCTCAAAGTTTCACAATCATAATCAAGTACAGAATTAACTATGATAAATACAACCAATAAAGTTAATGGTAAAAAATGACATGATGTTTGCAGACAGGTGTGCCAAAAACCTCACTGCCTGAACAAATACATATTGAGCAACGACACAATGAAACTATGTGATTGTACAGTATGTCAATATTGAAAAAAAAGAATAGCAAATGTTATAATCTAACAATCTCCACCTTTTCAATTCAGGCAGGCAAGTAATTGTATAATGGCATTGTATTATAGGTCAGGAATGTTAAACCCCTTTTTTCTTTTCTCCAAAGTGTTGATACGTTTTGCCATTAGGAACTGAAATTTTTTTATGTAACTTAAGGCATATGACTTGGCAACAACAATGAGGCATAAGTCTTTACACCATAAACAAACAGAACTGCAAGTTTGGCGTCAAGCAGCAACTGATTTGCTTTAATTGGGAGCCAAAAAACCACTGAACAGCATAGGCTCAAATCAATGTGTTCAGGGATGGGTTTAAGATTTGGCCATTCTGACCTTTATCAATGAGGATCCGAGAGGTTTTTGTATGCACTTAAAATTAAAAATCTGGACCTCAACTAACCTGCTCTCCAATCAAATCAAGGCCAACAACCAGAAAACTTATCCCTTGAAATAATAAGAAGTAGAAGTGAATTCCTTGGGCAGATAATAAGCTTCTAACTGAGGCAGCCAACAAAATAAATGCAAGATAAAGTTCTTTCCTGAAGAGACGATTTTTCTTCGTCTTCCCAGTTTTCTTTGACAATTCTAATTTGCTTAGTTCCTCAATGCCTGAATCTGAGGATGATCTATGAAGACTATTAGATCGCATTAGAGGCTCAGCTTCTTTCTCAAAGGCAACCAAATCTGTCTCAGACGATCTTCCCAACTTTTTAGTAACCACCCACTCGTAAGAACTTCCAAAGCGGAGTAATCCAGATATCATGGCATTAAATTTAGTTACTGACATAGTGTTCTCAAATAGAAGGTAAGGAACTATAAATGGAAATGACCGTGGAGCTGGGAGAACACTTAGGAGGGACATGATTCCAGGAATGTAACAAACAACCCAGGCTGGGAGCTCCGCTTCGGGAAGGAACATGGTCAAAGGAAGAATGATGCAGAATAGGGTGAATGAATAAAATGGCAGGATAAGCTTCCTCAGGAGGAAGAAAAGAAATATCAAATTGACCTTCTTTGCCCAACTAACCTGGTATAAATGGAATTAACATAACAGAAGTCAAATTATTTTAGTAAAATGGATGGGAAAAAAATGAGTAAGTATTTCATACAGTGCAAGATGTGGGAAAATAACAGTACAAATAATTGTCTAAGCATATCTTTAGTATATATGAGCGTTTCAACAGCCAAATATTTTGTACAGAATTTAAATAGTATTTTCTAATTTAAAGATAATTGTGAGAAAATAACATTTAATAAGCCTGCACTCCATTATTCCACTACCCTAATGTAGCTGCTTTAACAATGTTATAATAAGATGCTTAATTATTATACCACATTGATAATTACTGTTTTTAAAAACATCAATTACCCCTATAATTGCCTTATCAATGATGTTGAAGGTTTTAATTAAGTGATCTTAGCACTATTTTAATTATTGGGATGAGTCGAGCTTTGAAGCAATTTTTCAGCAATTGTATATTGACATTAGTACAGTGTTTTAGCCATAAGTTGAGTTGTAGATTTGATATGTGTGTTCTTTAAATGCCAAGATAGATGAAAAAGAGATCTACAAGTTGTGAAATGTCAACAAGGTAAAATTTGGGCTTTCCAGTGGTTTAATTTAGCCTTTAAGTTTGAGTAGAGGTGCTGCCACACATATTGAACATTTTCACCATTTTAGACATATCTCACTTATTTTAAGCCCAATCAAGGCACATTCCTTGGAAGTTTATTTTGTGGGTCATCGTTTGGACTAGGTTTATATTAGGGATTGTGAAAAATACAGCAACAGTAATATAGGGAATTTTAGAATACAAATTGATACACTTTTTGAATTCATTGTTTAGGGTTTTTGACAGCTCCAAGATTCTTCTTCAAGATTTCAGTGTTGTTGTATTTCTGCACTCTTCAAGCTTTTCCAATGGTAATTGTCAATATCATGAAAGAATAAAGACTTTATCAATATAAAGGATTCAAGGATTGTTGTTAGGTATTGAGTTTGAATGCTTAATCTTTGTTTTGTATAAATTTTCTCATCTTTTTCTTCTTTTATGGATTTCTCTTGCAAACATGAATTATGAATATTTGACCTATGCCTGATAGGATTTAGACTTTAATTTTATATTTGAAATAATAGAAACTAGGATTGATTTGAGGCTAGGTTAATCGATTGGTAATACAGATTAATAAAATTGATTTAAATTTAACATTGATTTAGGATTGCAATTATGATTCTTTCTTTGTTGGTTGAATTGTAGATGATTACTTCGTGGAAATTCAAAATTAACTATAAAACATGCTAATACTATAATAACAACAATCAATACTGTCACATGAACTTGAACACCTAAGATTGCTGTTTTGTTTTCTTGATTTGAAATTTTCAATTATATTTCTATCTTGATTTGAACCCCCCCCCCCCACCCCCCCCCCCCACACACAAAAAAAAACCCCCCCCCACACCACACCACACACTCA
>CM023943.1:16210173-16333879 GCA_013407115.1 Glycine latifolia
GGTTTTTTTTTTTTTTTTTTTTTTTATTTCATTAATTATTTTAATATACTATTACCCCCCCCCCCCCCCCCCCCCCAAAAAAAAAAAAAAATCCCTCCCCCAAAAACCGCTAACTGCTTTTTAATCAGATTAGAAATTCAATGTGTTCTTGAAAGAATAACCTAGATTCTTATACTATATATAATTAAGGAACTTAGTTATATTTTTCCTTAAGTGTGGCACTTGTGTGCCACAAATCACAGCCTACCACTTACCCTGTCCTATATCCATTTGGATTTTAAATTCCTAAAGGCTTGATTGAAGGGTAACGAGTGAGTAGTTGACAGCTTTATGAGAAGTATCGAATGATCTTGCAAGATACTTTCAAATGACATCACTTCAGCAGGACATAGTCATTTTTTATTTTATTATTATTATTATTAAGAAAAGATGAGTGTGTAGATGATTGGGGCTGGAGGAACTTAGCAGGTCTACAATACATTACTGGAGCCACTAGGAGCTGTGTCTGGCCTCAAGGAAGACCAGATGTTATCCTGCTAAAATGCACATCATGAGTATTACTCGGACCAAGGCATGAAGCAAGGTAGACTTCACATTCTTAAAATGAACAGTTGGTGGATTTTATCTTTTAAATTTTAAACCCTTTCATGTCTTCTCAATAAAGAAGATGAAAAACATACTACATATAATATAATAAATATCTAACATTAAGTAAAATGTATATGATAAGTAAGAGCATACAAGAGATCAATAATTTCATGCATCTAATTGGAAACATAAACAAGTTTCTATATATTCCTTCCTCAGCTTACTAGTAACTAGTATGTAAACTACTTTACAATCATATTATCATTGAAAGTTTGAAACAAATCAGCATAAAATATTTATGTTGCCTAATAGCAAAAATTTGATATTTGATACCATCAACTCATCAAGTAGGCACTTTTCTTATGTAAATCTATCTTCTCATGATGTGTGTATGCTTCTAAGTGAATTTATGCAAAAAACAATTCAACTTTTACTACCAAGAAGTGGATATTTTCATTGAAAAACAATTTGGAAATATAGTTCTGATTCTTCTGAAAATAAAATACAGAAAAGGATCAAACTATATTTATATTCTCATAATCTAATAATAACAGCAGAATGATAATTTGATGGATTTAAAAGAATTGAAAGAAAACATGCGCTGAATTCAATACCTTTGAACGAAGTATATCAAGAAAACACAAGCGAAACAATTGCATTGGACCAGAATGCCAGCGATGTTGTTGTTTCTTATATGCCTCATAGGTCTCTGGAAGTTCACAAAGACACTGCAAGAAGATAAATAGTCATATTAAACTCTAAATCATTTATGATTAGGCACCAATATTTGAAATATAGTGCACCTTAACATCATTGACAAATACAAACTTCCATCCACAGAGATGAGCACGAACAGCAATATCCATGTCCTCAACAGTTGTTCGCTCCAACCAGCCACCACTATCCTCAAGGGCCTTTATTCTCCAGACACCAGCAGTTCCATTAAAACCAAAGAAGTTCATGAAGATACCATTCACCTGTTGTTCCACCTCAAAGTGGAAAGACAAATTGATGTTTTGCAATCTTGTAAGCAAGTTCTCATCCTTGTTTACAAATGTCCATCTTGCCTGTACTAATGCCAAATCATCCTTTCCCTTCAGTTAGCGTAAAACAAGGGGAAAAATGGTTAGACAGATTCTTAATACAGGACCCAGAAAGACTTTCATTTAAAATTACTTGGTAATAAATAAGCATTTTCTACTATTTGTTTAGACTATTGAAAACATTTTTCCATATGATAAATATTGTCTTCATATCTAGAAATGATTTGTTTACTCTTTACTGTCATTCTAATAGAAGTCATCAATTACATTTACAGCTCATATTGATGCACTTGTGAAAAATTTTCAAGCCGCAAAGACAGAAGCAGCATTAATGCAAGTGATGACATCTCAAAGAAGCTGAATTACTCATTCAAACTAGTTTAGAATTGGAGATAAAATGAAAATACTCAACATATTTTATGAATGCAAAAGAACATTATCAAATCATAGTTATCAATAGCGGGTGTCGCGGCCGCGATTGCGGCGGAGCGGACATGTGCTGCTACAAGGGGTGACGCGGCCGCGATTCTCTGAGGGGCGTTCGGGTCGCGCGGAGGGCCCTGCTGCGGAGGAGAACATGGGGCGGGAGGCGGCCACGCTACGTAGCAGTGGCGGAGCTGGCCAATAATTTTAGCCCATGCCAAAAAAATTTCTGCCATGGAGAGTGGGAGACGGGAAGCGGGAGTCGCGCCTGTGGAGTGCGGGACTGAGCTTCCTGGAGGCTAGAGTAGAGGGAGAGAGAGGAAAGTGGATGTGGAGTGCATGACAGCTTTCACCCACTTCCATTCATATTTAAAAAATAAATAAATAAGTTAAATTTTTGTTTTTTTTTTTTTTTTTAAAATTCTGTTTCTTTTTTCTTTTTGTCTTTTTAATTCTGTTTTTTTTTTAAACCAGGTTTGATATTCTCTGTTTCCCTCTTAGTTTTTTATTTCTGTTTTTTTTCTTTCTTAATACCAGGTTATTCATTTTCTTTGTTTATTTTTAATTTTAATTTGTGTTTGTCTATTTTGAATTTTAATTTCTAGAACTTTAGTTACATTTGACTTTGGAGGGTTCAAGACTTACTTTGTAGAATTGTTTCTTTGACTTTTATTGACATCTATTATTCTACTTTATATTTTGCTTAAGAGTTTATATTGTTAATGATAATTAGTGCATGAATTTTTAGTTATATTTCTCTTTTTCAGCTTATATATTTATATTATAAATTTTTTAATACATATATAAAAACATTAGAATAGCGGTCATCCCGCTACCACTATCCCGCTATCCCAGTTTCGAGGGCGGCCGCTCCGCTCCGCTATCCGGGATTGATAAGTATGTATCAAATTTAACTTGTTTAACTTCCTAGAAGTATGTTAAAATTTAGAAGAGAGGGAAGGGCAACTTAGGTAGGAGAGTTGGGATACTAGTTAGTTAGTCATGGAAGGGAAAATGTTTATTATGTTTTATTGCTTGTAAGTTGAACACATGCTCTTTACAAAAGGAGAAATCCTAGGAGGAGGAGGAGTATTCTTTCTCCTATTTTCTATTTAATTAATAGAATCTTTCTTCGCTAACAAAAACACAACCCTCTCGAAATTCAACCTTGTCCTCTAGGCCGGAATTCTAGAGCTCTGTTTTAGGTACACGAAATGGGGGACGTGGGATGTTGAGCTTTTGCTAAATATGCTGTTTGTAACACAAATTGGGATCTTAGCAGATTGTTGGGCATGAAAGCCTCCAGAAATGAGATGAGGCCATGGCAAATGTATGCGCCAAAGTGTAACCTTGAAGCAAATCTTCTTTCAATTAGATACATATGTCCCATCCTCATGAGTCATGATCTCCTCCCTTGCATTAGTTAATTGTGCTTGGTCCATTAAGCCTAAAAAGTAATCTTCTATAAAATCACAGAGCGGCTCTCCTGTAGCCAGGGCTTGGTCCATCAAGTCATGAGACATGAAATGAGATTTATTGGTGTAATTCCAATTTTGTGGCTCTTCTCTTCATTCACACTGAATTTTACAGCATAAATCCTTGTTGCCATCACCACATCTTCAATCAACCCACAACTGACGTACAGACTTGAATCCAGCAGTTTAGGCAGTGAGAAATTGACCAGCATATGTGAGACTCACAGCTCAATCATAGATGACCCATTAGCCTCCATGGGTAAATCTGAGTCTAGAGGTTCAGACAGTGGTGAGTCAACCAGTTTGCAAGAAAATCAGACCTCCTGCCATATGAAGATTATAGTTCCACAATTCTAGCAGCAGACTACTTAAAATCCGAAGTTTTTGAGCCATTGCTGCCTTCTCGTGTTTGACTTCCTTCACTATCTCTTCTACTATAGTATTGGGTTATCTTAAAAAGGGTCTTTGCAACCCAAATTCCCCTGTGTTCTGCGTATCTCCCTTTTCATTTGTGGATAAATCTCAGTTTCTCTTGCAAATTTTGCATCTCAGTTGTTTTCTTCACCACAATGTGTCTGGTTCTATATAATTGAATCACCTTCTTGAGTATATTTCAGTCTCCAAAGATTGCAACAATCACTGCCATAGTCAAAACTGCTATCATTCATTTTAGTTTAGCTTCCCCTTCAGTGCTGCAATGAAAGATGGGTAACTCCACCTTTCTTGTCCAAGAAAGGGCTTCCACGTCACCGAATTCTGACACACTCCCTCAATGTTCTTCTTGATATGCTCAATTAAATGGGAGCCAAACTCTCTTTATTCAGCAGCATATGTTTATGTAGCATTAGCATGTGCTCCAGCTCTAAAATGCTGGCCTTGCACAAATGAGACTGCACTCCACGATAATTGGATACCTCCTTCACAAACACCCTTTGTTCAACGACTCTCATTTGGTTCTAGTGTTGTAGTTTCTTTATCAACAGCTGCAGCATCTGTTCGATCTCTTCAACTCCCTCAATCTTTTTGGTTTCTGAGAGCTGAGAACAACATTTGTTGGCCACCTTTCTTGACTCCATGATCCCGTCCTTCTTCTCTATGGAATTTCAATCCAGCAGGTTGGACCAATTTGTTACCAAAGAAAGATTTTATTGATTGGACATAAAATAGAATAATACTCCCTCCAAGGATTCCCCTTCACAAAGGATTTCTCCTTTTACAAAGAGCAAGTACTCTATTTGCAAAGCATATACAACAGAATGAACCTCTTCCGTTCAACCATAGTCTTTATATCACAAACCCCCTCTAATTGACTAACTAATATCCTAACAAACATCTTCTTCCCTCTCTTCTAACTCCTACCAAAGTATCAATAATTTTTAAAAGAAAATTTCAACCATCAATACTATATATGTTGCACTTAATGATGCTGAGATGAATTAAGCACAACTCTGGTGTCAAAAAATGTGAAGTCAATTCCTAAAAAATGGATGGGATTTTTTATTATTATTTCTAGTATGAGGTGAGACAGTTATGTAATTTGAATACCAATTACAAAGTTGATATGGATAAAAATAAAACACCAATGGTTCAAAACTTCAGTTTTAAATGAAAGGTTGGTGGATGGCTGTGCATGAGTACAACTGATCACTCTTTGCTCTGAGTGATGATTAACCTGATTTTAAATCAGTATTAGACCATTACAAGTAACTTAATATACTTATATTGTATGCTAGAGCCTATAGATCCAAAATTTCACCAATCTCAAATTTTTTAGTGTGAAAAGCATGCATAACATCTCCAAATTAAAACTCGGAGCTAAAGCACCATCAGGTTCTACAACTTAGAGACTAATTTTAAGGATGTGTTCAATCTAAAATGTGAAATCATTTTTATGTGAGTCTAAATAACAAACATCTATAACTGTTCTTTTTCATATTCAAATATATGCTGCTACATTTACTCAAATCAACAAAACTTTTAACTTGAAATTTATAGACATAAAATTACCTTGAAATAAGGCACTGTCTTCTTTAAAAAATCCGGTGTTGGCTGGAAATCAGCATCAAATATTGCCACAAACTCATAATCCTTAACATAATCACAGTTCATTGCTGATTTAAGATTCCCTGCCTTGTAGCCTGTACGTATAAGTCGGTGTCTATATATTATCCGAACACCCCTTTGTTGCCATTTATGCACTTCTGCCTTGATAAGCTGCTGGGTATCTACCTCATCAGAATCATCAAGAACCTGTACAAGCATTCTCTCCTTTGGCCAATCTAGGATACAAACTGCTCCAATGGATTGCTGGTAAACCTACAGGCCAACAAGATAAAAATTAAGCAATGATCCCAAAAAAGGAGAGTACAGTGATATAAAATTAAGATATCCGATTCTTAGTAATTGATCAGCTCATTAAGAAAAAATGCCTTTGCTGGTTTTACATTCTAGGGAGTAGGGAAGGGGGCGATTGGAAGACAGAAACTTGTAGTGACATTGGTGATAAGAAGATGCACTCTTTCAACTAAAATGATGCTCATTATGACTATTAAAATATAGACAAGAATAGACGAAAATTAGTATGGTGACATGATATGAAAATAATGGGAGGAGGAGAGTGTATTTGAAGACATAATAATTAAATAAGCAAGCTTTTGTAGGATTTGAGTTGGAAAAATAGACGCCTATCTTAACATCTTATTATCATTTTGATATAAAAGGTTTGCCCCACTTACACACTTATTTTATTCTGTCTATTAATACACTTTATATACTATGTATCTAAGCATAGATTAGGTAATTATTATTAATTAAGCATATGAATGTTAAACAAATCTATAGCTTTTTCTTTCATCTTGTTTTGGTCTACATAGCCAAATGCTAGTTGCTTCTATAAGCTTCCCTCTGTAATTGCTTCCCTAAGTGGAGCATTAGGAGAAGAATATTTCTTCCCCTAAAAACACCACATACACACAACAACCCTCAGCCATTCCTTCTTTAAAATGGAGCATCAAAACCCAGCAGCTAATCTGGTCTCAGTCTCACTCACAATAACTCGGTAAAAATCCCTTGTCACAGCTCTAATCTTCAACACATGCACCCTCCCGTTTTGGAATCTGCAAGTTACAAAGCTCTAGCTTTAATCAACCACACATGGCCCAAGCCATATACCACTACAGAACTTGTAGCACAAGCCACTCAAGCCATCAAAAACCCTTCTGCACACTCGCCTCATTTAGTTGCATATCACTCATTCACAGTATTCAAAGAAGTGTGATTTTGTAGGCCATGTTTTTACCTATCTTATTATCTTATTACCTTTGATAAGAAAAGCCTTGCTCCACTTATACATTTATTGCCTGCCTACAAATTCACTTCCTATGCTCTGAATCTATGCGCATGTTGAATAATCTTATTAACTCAGTTTTATCCAAATCTATTGTTTTATATTGGTCTAAGTACCTGCATGCTAGTTGCTTCGATCAGTTTGCCTCTATAATTGCTTCCCCAAGTTCAGCATTAGGAAAAGAATAAATATACTATAGTACTTGTTGATACATAGTTTAAGGAAGATCTAGTAGTAGTGTTTCAGGTACGCATCATTTAATGACAGCACGAAGACATATCTCTTCCCCTAAACAAACAAGACAATTCTCCATCATTCCCTCTTCAAAACGGAGTATCAAAACTCAACACCTAAGCCAATCCCGCTAAAAATGTTACAGCAAACATCCAAACTCTCATGTCTCCAAGCTCCAAGGTGCACCCTCACACTTTGCCATCACCAAGCTACAAAAGCTCTAACTTCAATAAGCTCTCCACGATAACTTATAAAAAACAACTTAAAAACTTGCATGAATTGAGCTTCTCCTATAAATTAAATTCTGCAACTTTTAAAGAAGTTAAATGAGAGAATTTAATCGCATAAGACAGAACTCCAGTACCCTTACAATACCAGGCCAATCAAGCCACAGCATTTGCACTTAACCCACAAAATCACGCTCATCACCACCAACATTTACATCAATTTATATATAACAAACCAGATAACAAACAAATAACAAAAACGACACCGTAATGAAAAAAAAAAAAGCTCAGCATTCACAACAGACTCGGTTGGTTCCAAAAAAAAAGGACAAAGCAACCTACATCATCTTACCTCCCTCTCATTGCACATGGGAATCTGAACAAGCACCATAGGAAAATCCTCCACGCTCTGCACGGGGCCATCGTAATCCACACTCGCCACGGGCTTGAGCCTCCGAAACTTGATCCAGAAGCACCCTAGGATCAAAACGACCCTGTCCACCGACTGCACAATGAACAAAACGGTGCACAGATTCGCCAAACTCTGCAGCGGAGGTGATAGATACGAGGCGCGAACGTCGAGCCACGTGGCGTAAACGACGCCAATGACGCCCAAAACGTCACGCGGATCGGGAGGGCTGAAATGCCAGCCTTTGAAATACGCGAGGAGCTCGAACCCTAGGAGGAGGAGGACTGTGATGAGAAAGAAACGGATCACACGGTAGAGGCGCGAAGTGTCGCCGCCATCGCGGAAGGAGGTGGAGTCGGCGAGCCGGCGCCGGCCGGTGCGGAGGAGGAAGAGGAGGCCGTTGGAGAGCCAGCCGAGGGAAGCGGCGAGCTGCTGGAATTTCAACAGGAAGACCCATGAGAGCTGCCGCGCGCTTCGAGAGCGTTCTTTCCGCCCGGAGCGGTCGTGGTCGGTGGCGGTGTCGGCGGCTGAGGAAGAGTTTATGTCGAGCGCAGTAAACGGCGGCGACGAGGCGGAGTGGGGTTGGTCGAGTTTTTTAAGGTTGTCGTCCAGGGGGTCGAGGGTGTTGGTGGTGTTCTTTTCGCGCTGCTTGTTCCACCATTCCTGGAACTCGTAGTTGGGAGTGCGAGACATGGAAAGAGAAAAAAAGAAGACAAGAGAAAGAATTTGAATGATGAAGGGATCTTTCTTCTGTTGTTTTTTTTCTTGGTGTTGTGGTGTTTTTTTCTTTTTTTTGTTTCAGTGGTGAGTGTGGAGGTGCTTGAATCTTGCTCCAGAGGAGAAGGAGGAGGGATGGTGTTAGAGCTATAATTAAGGTAGCACCAAGTTTTTTTAGCTGCGTGTGTTCCTCAGTTTCAGGGGCCAAGGAGTCAACTTGCTCCGATAAACTTATTGTTTACTATTATTATTAAGAAAGAGTGAAAAGCAACTCACTTTTTATTAACTGTATATGCTTCTTCTGATATGTTGTTTTTTTTTTTAAAATTTTTAGGAAAATAATTCATGGATATTTCAATGTTATTTTATATATTGAGAGAGAAAAATAGATATGATGTAATAAATAATAATGAATATTCTCATTTATCCAAATTCATGTATTCTATCACACACATTTATTTTGTTGTTAATTAAAATTTATTAGAGATAAAAATATGAGTCTTGCATCTAAAAAAATACTATTTCTTGATTTTATAGTTTTAAGTAAATTTTTACTAATAAAAAAATTATGTATTAGAAAATTTTGTTACAAACTATGTTTCTAATCCTTCTCTTCTATTATTATTATTATTATTATTATTATTATTATTATTATTAATTCATATTCATTAAAAAAGATAAAAAAAAATTAAAAATACATGAATTTTAGTATCTTTTATGTCTTATTTATTTGTCAATTTTTGAATATTTATTCATGATTTTAGAATATTAAAAAATATTAATTACTTTTTACTAATAAATCTTTGAAAAACAAATGCATTACTAGATATATAATTGTAATTGTACAGTATTATTATCATTATTGGTGTATAATAACATAATGAAAATCGAACATATATTTTTACGCATATTATCTTAATCTTTCATTATCAGATCAATCCAAATAATTCTTACGGTATTACCATTAAGAATATTCTAATTTTAATTAAATCAAATTATTCTATCATAAAATTTGTACAATATATCACTTTCTAAGGTGCGAGTAATTAATACGAGACAGGATGATAAAAAAGATGTGTGAAAAAAAAAAAAGAATATTAAAGAATGTCATTAATTTTTCTCTTTTTGTATTAGTATTGATTTGGTGCCCACGCGCTTCTTTTTGTTGCTTGTGGATGATGATTTGAGGTGTGGTGTGGGCGGAGGATGGTGGCGCCTGAGCGTGATTAGACAAGTCCTCAGAAGGTGGTGGTGAGAGATTGCTTCTGGATATGGTTCGTATATGATAGCAGACCAAAAAGGGTAATTCATGTGACTTCAATTAAGGAATCACGTTAGTGTCGCTATTACTAATTTTTTTTCTCTCATCATCGTTTTGATAGAATTAGTCTCCACCGAAAAAAATAATTTTTTTTAAGAAATCATAAATATATATAATGTAAGTATTTTTTTTAATATTATTTATTTTATTTCAAAGGATTAATTAGGATATGAAACTGAATCATTTGATTAAGAAATAAACATAAATTGTATCTTAATCTTAATTTGATAGATTATAACTATTTAACTTTGTGACACTGCTATGCTTTTGTTTATTATTTTGATTTTGCCTTGGCAGTGTGTATATTATTTTTGTCATTTGATTTAGATTGCTTGATTATTGATGGTGAAGTATCATTGCAGGTGAATTAGGGATAGATTGAGAACGATTTATTTTTAGTTTTGTATCATTCAAAATATTAAAAGGGTTAAGACTTAATAAAATATAAAATAAAATTATATGAATTTGATTTATTAAGATAATATATTAATTTTTTTAATCAAATAAAAAATACATTGTAATACATTTTAAAATAAATAATATTAATATACATATAATATCAAACTTTATAAAATATTATTCATTTAATAAAAATTGTTATTAATAATTGTTTGGAAATTATTTTTAAAAAAAATACAATATCAAACTAGATTGAAATAATCAGAAATATAATTTGCATCTATCTTTAAAATTATTACCAATATATATAGTTCTTTAAAATATATTAGGTCTAGTTCTGAAAATGCAAACTTACAAAAGTTAATCCAGACTAAACCAGCTCAAGTTAATAAATTCCAAATGATTACATGGACGGTTTTTAAGATACTAGTACTTTTTATTTTGTCATTAAGATACTCATCTTTGGGATTTAATGATGAAACATTAAAGCTTGAACTAAGCGTTTGTAATTGGACCGAACTAAAAAAGTAAAAAAGTAATATTAAATGAATATGGACCCTGTTGTCATACCACTTGCAAAATTAGCATTGTATGTATGTACTACCCCGCTAATCAAAGACATAAGGAGGTGAGCCTACATGTACCCAGGACTGCTTGGATTTTAATCTATACCAAGCTTCGACACCCTCCCATCATGCACCTCATCCCTTCGTCATTTGACGATTTTCTATTAATATCCGTTGGATAAAATATAATATTTAATATATATAATGATTGTCAATAAAAAAATCAATGTGATTCAAGAATTATTTTATATAAACCCTTGAATGAAATGAAACATATAATGTCCTTGCAATACTAGCCGCCCTAGTTAAATGAAACGAAATATAAAGCACCGCAATGTTAGGTCCTTACAAGTAATTATATGAAGTATTTATACTAGTCAATTAAATTAAGTGGATTGACTATAAGAAGAAAATAAAGAAAATGCAGAAATAGACACCTTATCATTTGAGATGGACAAAAAAGTGCATCATAAAAGAATGTTAAATAAAATATAGTTAGAGCAAAAAGTCAATAAAAAAGAATATAAGAATTTAGAGAAATGATAATTATTATTTTTTTCCTAATAGGAGTAGTTACATATAGGTACAAAAGATAATTAGGAAGTTACAAAAGATAAATAAAAATAAGAAAATATCATAAAAGTTAATATAAGACATGGATAACAATAAATAGATTATTCATATCCTTCTTGGATGTCTATTAACTAAAAATGTGTCTCATTAAAATTTTATTAGAAAAAATCTTTTGGAATAAAAATCCAGTGAAATAAAAAGTGCACATTATCATTCAATACCTTATATATTACTTGTCTTATTAGAAATTTTGTCAGCAAAATCCAATGGGACAAAATCATTACGAAGGGAAAAAGAGTACATAACAAATTTATTTCTCCTCCTCATGCAGATAATCATTTAAGGCGATGAAATCCAATCTTGTGAGTTGTTCAGAAGTCTTCATTGATAATGACTTTGTAAAGAAATATTCTAGATTCTCACGCAAATGAACTTGTTGAACATTTATATCACAATTCTTTTGGAGATTATGGGTGAAAAAGAACTTTGGTAAAATATATTTTATCTTATTTGATGTATCATTCTTTCAACTTAGAAATACATATACATCATCTTCACATGCGATTGTTGATATCATTTTTCCTCACGTTGAGCTTAAATTTATACATGATTAGCTTATTGTCTATTTTGCCATGTTTCACATATTGTCGTTGAATTGTTGTATCACCTCATGTAAACTTGATATATCATTATGAGATTTAAAACAAATAACCTCTAAAATAACTAAGTACATGCTTAAATGTCTTCATATTGGTGACTAATTATATTTTGCTAGTGAATGATTGGAAAATGATATATTAGTTCGTGTATGCATAATAAGATAAATTAGTGTTTCAATAATACTAAGACATGGTACTTCAGGATCAAGTACTTCTTCATTCTTCTCTCAAGATCTAAATAGATCTTAGTTCACATCTAGAGACCTTCAATCATTGGAATGTCAATGAATGTGATTTCCAATATAAAACCTTTTAAACACCTTTGTTATATAAGTTTCTTACTGCACACAAATTTCATTATTTAAATATTCAATTTTCCAAACAAAACTTTGCGTTTCCTTGGTCCTTCATTTCAAATTATTTCTTTAATCAATCTATAACTTTTAGAAGCTCTTCAAGAGTTCCAATAATATTTACGTCATCTACATAAACAAAAATTATGGAAAATCTATTTTCAGTTTTTCATGAAAATACAAAGACAAATGAGATCATTTTTATATCCTTCCTTTAGCAAGTACTTACTAAGTCGATTATATAATATGTGACTTGATTGCTTTGGTCCATAGAGAGTATTCTTCTCGAGAATATGCGTTACTCAAAAATTTATTTCCTTCCGGAAGTTTCATTATCAAAAGAGACATATAAGTATGTTGTAACAACATCCATTAGATGTAAAGTGAGTCATTCAGGTGCTACTAGAGTGATTAAGTATCAAAAGTACTCACATCCACTACAAGTGAATATGTGTCTTCAAAATTAATGTCAAGTCATGTTTTCTATCTCTATTTCATTGTTCTCATTTTATTTTTGCACAAAAATCTATTTACATTCAACTAATTTTACATCTTTAAGTGTATAACCTATGAGTTCAAAAACATAATGTATTTTACATATTTAAGTATATGGACTATGTCGCGTCTAAGGTGGAGAAGTCACTTAAGTGGTCTACCATGAAACAATATATTTGTGACCTGCTGTAGTAGGTTTGTGTGTTTTAATTTTTTTTTAACCGGTCACCTTTCTTAAAAGAAATGTATATGTTGACGAATATAACCAATGAAAAATTGTGTTGTGACCTTTATGCCCTCAATGTTAGTCCCGAAAAGAATAGTTGTTGCCGCATTATCTAGAACTTGTTATTTTGTTTTTATTAAAATTATTTTATAGGCCCTCCATAGCGCATGATGCCACACTTCATCTCATGTCGTCGATCTCTGATGCATGCCGTTGTCGGAAGCAATTTTCGACACGTCACCCCACCTTTTTTTCCTTTCCCTCTCTCCTCTTTTCCTTTCTTCTTTCTCTTTTGCTCTCTCTCACCTTCCCTAAAAAGGAAACAACTTGCCCTACATCAATTCCAAAGTTCCTTCATTGAAAACTCAATTAAAATAAACTAATATTTTGTAACAATTTTTTAGTCTTGATGATTGATAAATTACTGTAAATGTTGAAAAGGTATTGCACTATTGCTACAATGAAACATTGAAACTGACATTAGAAAAAACCTCTTGTTCCTTCTCCCACTTTGTGATAGCTCTGAGAATGTTAACCCATCAATTTCACCATCACATTCTTTAAAATCAATTGTCTGAACAACAAACTCAATCCCACACAAATTGTTCTGGTTGTCTTAAACCAGCGAGAGAACTTCTGTTTATGTCGCCTCGTATGATGTGTGCAGCCATTGGGGGTGGTAGATCTAGTTGCAATATCTCTACACCTCTAATCCTACTATGCTCACCGCAAGCTGGTCGTGAAGATGATGTATAATTTAAAATAAAGAAAAAAAATATGAAGAGGAAGGTTAAAAGGAGAAGCGTAGAATAAGAAAAATGGAGAAGGTGGTGATGATGAGGTCTTTTGTGACAGAAAGGGAGGAGGAAAAGGTGGAACGGTTGCTGAAGTGCCACAAGGTCGGGGGATCACCGCTAACTGTTGCTAAAATCTCGCCAGAGAAGTAGTTGTCACACCTCCGATGGAAACAAGAACACCCCGACGTCATGGGATAAAATAGAGAAATAATATTATCAATTTAATAAAATATTAATTATAAAAAATTATGCAAACTGTGACAAGTCAATCATCATAACCATTGAATTATATAATATTAAATCTAATGTTTCACGTTAATTTGACCACCATGAACCACCTAAGTTACTTCTCCACCCTAGACGTAATCATGGATTGTAGGTCCAAAAAATTAACTAGTTTTTACTTCTTTAAGTATATGGACTGCATGTCAAAAAATCTAATTAGCTTTTCATTTTCAAATGTATGGACTACATGTCCAAAAATCTAATCGTGTTTTACATTTTTAGGTGTATAGACTATAGGTCCAAAAATCATTCGCTTTGGAAACAAGTCTAATTTTGTCTCAACTAAATCTTTCTATTCTGACCAATTATTTATTTTTCTACAATCCTTTATAGACTTACTTTTTATCTTATTATCATGATCATTTATTACATTTAGTGCTACATTATATGCAAATGCATTGTTAACATTGACTTTATTTCGGTTCCATCATATTCCATTCATGACATGATGTGAGGTCTCTTTATTTTCGCTCATTTCAGGTACCTGAGTTCTTTTTGAATAAAATATATAATTATGTCCAAGGAATCTTTCAACATTATCATAACCTCAATTTCATCATCTTTTTAGCTCCTTGGTTTGTTCCAAGGTTTGAGTTTTTGCCCTTAGCGATTCTGTAGCCTCAGCATGTTTGAGAAGTTCTTGTTATTTCTTGGGGGACTTGCGTGGGATACTAATGATAAGTCCTTTAGGACAGTGTCAATACGTGTCTCAGGAAACAATTATTCATGATCTTCAACACTGTTACTCCTCTTCATGCTGTAGGAAACTAATTCCTTTCCCTGGACTAAACACTCATATTTTATATACATAATATTTAATTATTTACTTATATTATGTAAAAGATGGAAGGATCACAAGAGAGTCTTGATTAGAGTAACTTTAAGGGAGAAGCTCATGAGTTTCCATATTCCATATAATTATTCACATTTTTCTATAATGGGACATCACATATTTTACTTTAAGTAGTTCAATCAACTTTTTGCTCTAACTAAGAAACTCACTAAAGTTTCTCAAATAAATTCCACAATAAATTAAAATAAATATTATATTAATATCTCTATGCAAATGGTCCCATAAATTGAGAAGAGAACAGATTACTCAATGTACTAATTTAATTCATAAATAAGGCCCACACAAGTTCTCTCCAATATTGCAAATTTTTAGTTTGAATTTCTCTTAGAACATTTCTAGTGAAGAAACTTACATGAGTTTTTCTACTACATATTTTATAATATTTCACACTTTCTTAGAATGACACATTATATTTATTACTTTAAGCAATTCAATAAGTTTTTTACCTCAACCAAAAAATTCACTAAAATTTCTTCATAGATCACACATTTTTAATTTTTTTGTATATTTTTTGTACTATGGCGACCCACTCAAAAGCAAGAGAAACTATTGTTGCAACCAATAACTATGAATTGAAAGGGGTCTCATAAAAATGCTCTCCAAAGGGCTTCAATTTATCTTTGAAGTGCTAGTACTACTATATGCGTATAAGGAGCAACTCACGCTGGAGTTGCCCTTACTATTTGTGTCAGGATTGTAGATGTCGTTATATATTTAAAATAGACAATTAATATTAAATTTAACAAGGGCAATGTTTTTATTCATAGGGAATTATATAATTAAAATTAGACTTATATAATTTTTTTCGTTTATGTAATTTAGTGTTTTTTTATTTTTATTCTTTCAAAAAATAATTTGATTTTAGTCCTCGCAAATATACTTGTTTTGTTTTTTGTCCATAAAACGTTTAAGATAATGCTTTGAACAATGAACAAAAACATTATCTAAAATTCTTTAAGGATGAAAATAAAAAATATATATTTTACAATGACTAAATTGGAAAAGAAAAACCACAAGGATGAAAAAAAAAACACTAAATTACATGAAAAAAATATTTAAGCCTTAAAATTAACTCATTTAACTTATGTCAACAAACATGCACTAAAATATTTGGATAAAAATGCACTATGCTTAAAAAAGTTAGTAAATAAGATCATTTTAGTAAATTAATTTTTATTTTGAAATTAAAATACCAAATTTATCCCTTTTCTATACTTTTCTTAAAGTTGGTAAGAAAACTATTTTTTTTATCTAAAAAAATCCACTATCAGATATCCTTTACTCCTGCACTAAGGGAATTGCTATTCTTACCACCGACATGCTTTTAAATTTGTATTATTCCTAAAATATCTTTTAACATAAAAATATTTTCCTTGCATAAAATAAATATTTATACAATGGAATAATATGTTCCTTGTGTAAAGAGAGTGTAAAAAGAAATACAAACAAAAATGTTTCATTCTATACTTTATACAATGAAAACATATTTCTCTTGTGTAGTTTTTTTTATCCTATCTTACATAATGAAAATATGTTTATGTTTTGTTAAATATTTACAAAAAAAAAAATGAAATTAGTTGTAGATACATGTTATCTTTTTAAAACTAATTAAATTAATGGTGACACACATTATCTTTTTTAATAGTAATGTAAATTGCATTTTTAATTGAAATTTGAATTAAGGTAAATACAAGTTATCATTTTTAATTGTAATCAAATCAATTATAATGCGACTATCTCCACTATAGAAAGAAAAAAGAAAAGAAATTAGTATCATAATTAATTTTATTTGTATTAATAAAGGTATTTCTTATAACAATTAATTTGCTTATTTTTATAAATGGTATAAAATCAATTCAATTTTAATTAAAAAAGATAATGTATATATTTTTTTATTTAGTACCATTGTAATTAGGACCTTAGGCTCCCTAGTGATACCCCAATTTGTATTATGCGAGAATCAAACCCAGATCCTTCTCCACAAACTCAACGTGTATTGTCAATTGAATTATACTCATTAGGTAAAAAAAGATGATGTATATGATACTGACCATGATTAAAAAGAAAAAATTGTAACACCATTAATTTAATTTCAATATAAAAATATAATTTATATCTCCATTAATTTGATTATTTTTAATCATTAATTTGATTAGTTTTAAAAAGGTAACTTATATATACAATTAATTATATTTTTTTTGTAAAAAATGACAAAATGAAATATTTTCATTGTATAAGAGAAGGTAAAAAAATAACTTAGCTAAAATATGTTTGTGTGTACTTTATAGAATTATAGTTTATACAATGAAATTATGTATTCATGTTGTGTATTTTTTTGCACCTCCTCTCACACAATGAAAACATGTGGTGAAAATAGCAAATTCAAGAGTAAGAATAGTAGTTCTCGGAGGAGTTTGGATGAAACTTGAAAGGATTCAACTATAATTCTATAGCACTCCAATACGAAGAAACCATTGATCAAGATACATCATACATTATTACTTGAAGACAACATTTTATTAATTGAAGGATGTATCAAGAGAAATATATTTTTGGTGGAAGGGACAAAAGAATTTTATTGTGAAATAAATTTGGGACTATAATATAATAATGTATTACAATTATGGGATATTATCTGACGATCATGTATATCACAGTTGAAAGGTGGAGACCTGAATCACACACATTTCATCTTCTTGTTGGTGAATGCACAATTACCTTGAAAGATATTTCTCTTCAACTAGGTTTACGCGTTAATGGAAAACTAGTAACTAGCCCAACATATTATGATTGAGAACAAATGTGCGCAATATATATATATAGGTGTTGTTTCCACAAAGAATGCACTAGTGAGATCAACACTTAAACTAAAATGGTTAAAAGAAAATATATTGACTCTCCCAGCAGAACCCACACCATAACAATTAGCAACCTTTTGTAGAGCATACATTTTAGGGCTAATTGGTGGGGTGTTGATGCCAGACAAGTTAGGGAATAGAGTTCACCGGATGTATCTATCCCTGTTAGTAGATCTTGTCAGGCTAGCCAGTACAATTAGGGTTCGACATGATTAGCACATTTGTACAGAGAAATGTGTAGAGCAATTTATCTCATATCCAAAAAATTGGGAGGATTTTTAGTGTTGTTGCAATCTTAGGCATGGTATCACATTACATTCATTCAATCAAGGGTCGAGCGTCAGTCGTCATATCCACTTGCAACTAGGTAAATAAAAATTTCTCACTCAAACAAAGTTCATTTTTCGTAATATATTTGAAACTAATATATTACGTTTCACTAAATGGAGTGACAAAGGGTTAGGATTTTCTAGAATCCCACAAAGTGATGTTATAGGCTACAAGTCAAGATTCAACAACATGCATAACGAGAAGGTTGAACCATTTGGTTTTTGTTTTACTTATTCCAATGTCAATTACATTGTTTTTAAAATTACTAATGCAAGTTATTTTTTCAAATGCATTGGATGCCTTACAGAGGGTTTCAGTCATTTTTTTTCTAGGAAATGCATATAAGAATTCCAAAATATGGATTACTTATGTCACTTTAATATGTTTCCAAGTGGTAGTATGCAGCAAACTAACAAGGTCATGTTCTAATTTAGACTTTGTTAAGACATACCAAATCCATTGCATAATCTTGACAAAATCCATCATACTGACATGAGAGGACATGGTGACACAAATTAGGCAGAGGAACATCAATAATGGATTGCAATTTGGAAGGAAAGACGCACATATGTGTTAATCGTCCAACCAACTCTAGGAAATATTAAACATATAAGTCACTACATGAATTGGTACTGAGCAAATTCAAAAATTTACCTAACACGAATTGCAACTCATTTAAACGTTGCCACCACATGTCGCTTAACTCTAGACATGGAAACTAAATAACATCCTCCACAACAAAGCCCACCAGTTGTTGTCAATATGCATGATGAAGGACTACAATCACATCCTCAATTATATGAATTCACACAGTTCTTTAGTGCTAACAAAGAAGACTTTACGAGCAACCTCATAGGTATAGATCTTCAAATACCTGAATCTGCTTATGTGTACATGCAAAGTATGCCCATACCTTCATTTGCTTCCATTCACCAAAGTATTGCCGATAGTTCTTCCACTAATGACTTCATCTAGGAAGGGCAACCTATGAACAACTTCAACCACAAGATCATGGAGTATGCCGACAGTCGGCAAGAAACAAACAACCTCCTAGATGTGGAACTAGTGGACACATACAATATTAATTGCCCTTGTTAATTATGTCATATTGTGATGATTGTTAGTTTACCCTTTTTAATTGAATGAACATTGAACAATGCATTTAAAACAATGAGCGTTGTAGTTTTATGATACAAATTTACTAAACATTCATTTCTGAAAGACGATTTGACCCCACCTTGCTTTTTTGCATACAATTTGACCTCACGTTACTTGTTTCCAAATGATGTGATTGGACAGTGCTTGTTATGAGATTATTTGACTTTTTTTGAATTGCATAAATGAAACGTAATTAATTAAGACTTAGTGATCACCTAATATATATAACAATATGGATTAAATACAATTCAACACCTTCGTTTGACATTCACCCTATTGCTTAAAACATGGAGAGTGTATCCACTCTTGTGTACTGGCTATGGTGACATGTTTCCATCATATGAATGGATAGTGTTTGAATGTTCTAGTTATCCTAAAGTCATCACAATAAATAAGGACATGTCGCTTGCTGCCTTAAGGATTGGTTTTTTCACCAACAAAGGTTGCAAAATTTTAATAAATTTTTTTTACCATCAACCAATCTACGTAGGTGATGGTTGTGTTGAATACGACTGTATGAAAGCTCAAATGCAACAATGATTTGAGAAAAATATTTTTCATCTATTCAAAATTTAGTACCAAAGATCTAATTGAGTTGAATGCAGCTTTTGGATGTTCTCTAGATGAAATCCTTGCTCTGTTGCACAAACGAAGGAAACCAAGAACAACTGATGAGATAATTGCTTTGATGTGTGATGAATATGTGTAGTCATTGTATAAACTACTTGTTGTTACTTTTTTAGAATAAACTTGCAATTCATCATTGGAATTCTGTTGTTACTTTTTTTTAAAGATTATCTACTTCAATCGTGTTAGTCCCAAAGGATTATGATGTTTACCTAAGCTTTATTATATTTAAGTACTAATCGTTTTACATCAATCATCAATGTATACTATTAAAATTGAACATGTTTTATTTATTTAATTCGTTTAATTCAACGATGTCTCATTGTCCTTGTTTGTCAATTGCTATTTGATAACTTTTTTAAAAAATTCCTAACATCCAATAAAGTTAGGGGTAACGGAAGTCAAGCATGAATTATAAGGACCCATACTATTTTAATCGTATTTTGCATCTGATAATCTAATAGTAGTATTCTCAAAAAAGAATTAGATCACTTAAAAGTATATCACTATTAGAAAAAAGACTTTTAACATCCATTTTTCGGACTTTCAACATCGTTATGAATCGATGTTGAAACTACCATTGTTAAAACTACCAATTTTAACATCAGTTATGAAAACTAGTATTGAAATCCACTATACAACATTGATTTTTCCCAAAATTTTGATGTCATATAGTAAGAAATATACAAAAAAAAATGCAAAAACAACATCGGTTTTTTTCAAAACCGATGTTGTAAAGTGCATTACAACATAGGTTTTGACAGAAAACCGATGTTTTTTTTTAATTTTTGTCTATTTTGTTAATATTACTCAAACTAAACCTGCAAATTGAAAAAGGACCAATATATTATATTCAAATAATTATTGAATAATTACTATCAAATAATGAAACAATAATCTCAATACATAAAATCATCTATAACCTAAACTAAATATAACTCTACAATTGTAAAATTCCTTAAACACCTAGTGCTTCATTTTTAATTCTTAAAACATCTTGTCCATTGAATGCGAATTGTCTTTATTCTCTCTGGTTCCAATGGTCTTGAATCAATAAAATAATGTATGATATGATAAAACATAACGTAATTAGTGTAAATAGCAATAACTATAACAAATAAAATTAGTTTTAAAGTAAACAATGACTATTTTCCAATTATCCTTGAAACCTTTTAGGACTATGATTGACATCCAATGCATGACGTAATAACCGCACTTAGTGATTCCTGTTTGCTTATTACACTAAATTCAATAAGATATTCAAAGTTATCCCAAAATTAGTGTACACAGTAATTAAATGTCATTTTGAAGAGATCAAACATTGTTTAAATAAATTACTTTAACTGGAATCCATTTAGCAGTTGCCTTGGATTTACTTCCTTGATTATCATTCAATTCCTTCAAAGCATTGGTTAAGAGAAACATGCACGCATATTGTACAATTAAAATATTGATGTCAAATACTAATGATGAAGCAAATGTGTTACAAATTAGAGCTGACCTGTTAATGATTCCTTTCAAGTAGTTATCGGACTTATTGTGCAAGGAACAGAATCAGGCGACAATATTATCCTTAGTACATATAACCACTAGTTGTCAATGTCCACTACATTAGAGAACATTAAGTTATTATAATGCATACATTATTTAAATTGATTTGTTCAGTTTTACTTACCCATTCAAGTAGGCTCGTAGGTAGAAACCTCTTTGTGAATTCAACATCAATTTCTTAGTATAATTCTCAGATTCAAATTGCGATTTCCCATATCTCTGTATGGACTGTGGCTCAAGGAATCCATACACAGAGGCATTCCCTGATTGCAAACTTAACTCATTCATATGCCTTTTGTTGTTAAAATAAAGTTAATTATGCATCAATTTAAAACAATCAATTAAGTAATGGACCGTAATCTAAAGTTACTTACATAATCCACAATTGTATAATAGCGAAGTTGACATTGACCACCGGGTGCTATTTCCCCAAGATCTTCATGTTTTATGTACAAGGGGACATTATCGTTATACACACTAAACACAGTTGCATCCCACGACACCTACATAGACTTGAGGAAAAAGTTGCGGGATCATCAATGTCATATGGTATATGGGATCGTCATCAGGTTTCAACCTATCAATAGGCTTCGTCGGTTCCTCTGATCCCTATTTATCCTCCACAGTTAAATAAAATAAAGTGAATGACAGTCAACACTTGATTTGTAGCAAATCCTTTTTTCAATAACCATAAACACAACAAAAAGGAAACACCTTTTCTAAAATGGTTGTACAAGATGTGTCGGTCAAGCAAGTAAGGTTTTAAGAGCCTGCCCCACTAACTGAACCTTTTCAGTAGGTACAGGGAAGTGAGCATCAGCATCTCGAACTTTCTCAACACCCACCTTCATCTGATCATTACCCAAAGGAAAGTTGTGCACAGTTGTTGACGCCTTACAGACTCTTCCAAGGGCAACCAGGCGGAGAGAATTGTCATCAACATGTAACCCACGCCTATCTGTTGAGCCGTGTCTGGGTCCTGCCTCGATGGATCGACACAATTTCCCATTGTGTTGACATGGGCAACAGAAGAAGCTACCTCAGACTCAGTAGGAGGTACGACTCCCTGGGATTGCATTTGGGACTGCATCTGGTTAAAGGACAACATTATTTGTCTCGTTACTTTTCAGTGATCAACTGCTCCAGCTCATCTCAAATATTATGTGTCATCTCCTCCTTTAGATTTTGTTTGAGTCGATCAAACTCTTCTGGGCTGATCGATGTAGATGTGCGGGAGCCTACTGAAGTCGATTCAAAGTATTGTGTGATCGTTACACCGGCTCCAGTAGCACGGACATGACCAGGGTGGGGAGGATTGTCGTCAACATATAACCCACGCATGTTTGCTGAGCTGTGTCTGGGTCCTGCCCTGATGGATGGACACAACTTCCCATTGTGTTGACACGGGCAGTAGAAGAAGCTGCCTCAAGCTCAGTAGGAGGTACAACTCCCTGGGATTGCATTTGGGACTACATCTGGTTAAAGGACAACATTATTTGTCTCGTTACTTTTCAGTGATCAACTACTCCAGCTCGTCCCTGATATTATGTGTCATCTCCTCCTTAAGATTTTGTTTGTGTCAATCCAACTCTTCTGGGCTGATCGATGATGTGCGGGAGCTTGCTGAAGCCGATCCAAAGTATTGCTTGATCGTCACACCAACTTAGTACAATAATGCTAAAAAAATAACAGGGTAGCTTTGTAGCTCATTTGGTCACACCGGCTCCAATCCGTAAACAGTTTCATATTTGTTGATTGCATGATTCCTTGGAAGAGCAGTCCGCACAGAGTAATTTTGTAGTTCATGGACGTCAGGACTGCTACCATTGGGTGACAAAATGAGCTACAAAGCTACCTTGTTAAAAGGAAGTTTGGGAAAAATAGTTTGCAATAATGTTAAAAAATAACATGCTTTAATAGATTGGAATAAAAAATGGACCAAATAATTAATATTCACTTTAATTATTAATTATGGACTTAATTTTTTTTATTACAATTAATGATATAAATTAAGAAATATATATATATATATATATATGTCTATTTTTTAATTTAATTACTTTGCAATATATTTCATAAACAATAATGAGTAAAAACTTGGATTTTTTACTTAAAAATAATATATAATATTATTAATGAAATGTATATTGCAATATATATTTATGAATGATTATATTACTGTTATTAAATATATAACCGCAATCAATGAGAAATGTTTATAAGCAATTTATTAATTTTAAACTGTCTTTGTAAATATTAAATTATTATTTTAAAATCTAATAAAAATTCTCTTAAATACAAATAAAAAGTGAAATTGATATAAAAAATATTAACTGCACAAATTGTGCTTCATAAGTAATTGACTCATTCTTTTTCTCTAGTGTTATTAATGCTTTTGTTGATTGAAGGGCTTGTTAACTGAAGTATATAAGCCACTTCACAAGAGAATCAATACATTTGCAACCATACAAAAATAATATTAGTGTCTGGGGACGTAGAAAACTCTCTCACTCCGATTAAGATTTTCAGTCAAAAAGAATTCTGTAGCAGTTTACAGGAAGTTTGACAATTAGAAAATAAAAGCAAAATATATACCTATATTAAAATTTAGTAAAACAAAAGAATTGAGTGTTTTTTTTCTCCTGTTTTTATTTTTATTTTTATGTAGATTGCTGATGCACTAGAAAAAATCGGAGCATGCTAATAATCTCATGTATGGAGATAAATGCTAACAATATTGTAGGACCCAGTTATAACAGCCAAATACTAATTCTACTTTTAAACTATGAATAAATGCATGTCAAACTAAAAAACTAATACTGTGAATAATCTAACCTCTCTGGTATCTTTCTTCACTTCCCCATATGAAATGAGTATTTAATTTAGTCAAGGGAAGAGCCAATGAAGGGTGACCAACGAGAAACATTGTGCTATATATATGCCTCAACAAACTAATTGAATATCCAGTAATTTTCTTTATCCTACACAAGGACTAAAGACATTGCCGCTAAGTTTGTACTGGAACAGTATCAAGAAGAAAATGAATTAAAGGAAAAGACATAAAATTCACTAGACGATAGACGTGGTTAATGTGCCCTATGGATAACTAATGCACATGTTAGAAGCCCTCTTAGAACTGCATCCACCACTAACTCAAAACATTAGCCAGCCAAAGGAATTGGGAATTCACAATATAATACTGAATATAACCATATTCACAACATGACCAACACTTTTGTCAGCCTAAATACCCGAGTAATTAACAACCTGAATGAAGACACAGAATGTGAAGGAAAAGGCCATTTTGATTCCCTTCTCACTTTTTGATTTTAAAAACTGTTTTCTAGAACAATTCCACACTACTCAGCAATCAATTTTTCATCCAAAACCTATTTAAGTATTGAAAATTATTTCCAGAACAAGTGTTCTTTAAAAAAAAAGAAGCAGAAACAGCTGGCCACACTTTGTTATTTAGGTTGCATTTTGAAAATAAAATTGAAAGACACCCTAAGTGAAGGTTATCTCATCTAGGCTCTAGCAATACTGGGTTGCAATAAAACATTTGAGAAGAATTATTTTTCATATAAATAAATATGTGCTTCTGAATAAAGAAATAAATGGTCAAGTTGTGGGAAGGAGGAAGATACACAAAATCCACAAGGCAAAGTATTTCAAGAGAAATTATACAAAAAATTGTGGGAAGAAGAAATGCTAACATTTCGTGACATCTCCTTTTGTAACTTAGTCGCGGCCGAGTTGAGTTGTGAGTGAGAGTGAGAGCGAGAGTGTTGAGAGTGAGGAATTAAAGTGCCGCTACGGAGAGTGAGAGCATGAGAGTGAGAGTGAGCACGAGAAGAGGGCGGAATAGATTAAATATAAGAAAAACACAACGTCAATTTATATGAAAACCAACCTTAACATCAAAACACAACATCGGTTTTTGAAAAATTGATGTTAACAAGTATAAAATAATATTGATTTTTCAACATTGCCACTTTAACATCAGTTTTTGAAAAACCGATGTTAATGAGTTCATCTTATTTACAAATATGACACCATTTTGTTAACATCGATTTTATGAAAATTCAATGTTAAAAGTATTCTTTCTAGTATATGCATTTTTTCTTAAAAAATATATTTAATAAATAAGAAAATTAATAAAAATATGATGTAAGAAAGTTTAAAATATTTTTTATTTCATTGATCGTGTTTGTTTCTTTATAAGGATGTTATTTAATAGGTAAAATATTATAATTTTTTAAATTTATATTTACCTAAAAATGCATATCCATAGTCCACACAAGTAATAATTTTAATATATATCTTCTTATTTTATGAGTATTTAAATATTTATATTAAGTTTTTTTTCTTAAACATTAGTTAAACAAAAATATTTTTCATATGATAGTTATAAATCATAACAAGGAAAATATTTAACTAAATTCAAGTACAACATAAATTATATGATAGTCCATACAATATTTTTTGTTGACTATGATTAGTTTTATTTAAGGATTAATTATCTTTTTTAAATACTACTCTACACAAATTATATTTTTTATAAATTAATATATATAAATTAGTAAAATAAAAATTAAAACAAAAAAAACCAGTTATTTTTTTAACTATAAGGAAAAAATAGAAAAGCAATTTAGAAAATAAAAAAAAATGAAATAACAAAAAACTAAATTAAAAAAAACTCAGTTTAGAAAAATGATTTCTAAACTGAGTTTAAAAAGACCATGTTTAAAAATTGGTTCTTGAGGAACCTATTTCTAAATGTGTACAAAATAAAAACAAAAAAACATATTTTAGAAATCGGTTCCAGTAAAAAAGAAGTGAGAAATTGATTTCTAACTTGTTATAGTGTTTTGTATTATTTATGTGAATAATTTATCGGATATATTATTTGGATAAATATTTTTTTTATTAATTAGGTAAAAAAATTCCCGTTGTAACAGGTGAAATATTTGTGTGCCAATGATTGTCAATCAAAATTTCATTAAAACGTAATAAAATTAATAAATATTATTAATTTTAGAGAATTATTTCATTTGAGAATGCATCGTTAGATTATTTATATTCTTGAAATTATATACATATTATTGGTCCAAGTCAAATTAAATTTAGTCTCCTTAAGTTATATGTTGATTCTCAAATTTTATAAATGAAAAAATATAATTGAAAAAAAATGTTCCGTTAAAAATGTTGAGTCAAATTTTTTGAATAATCAATAAAGTTAACAATTATTCCATATATCAATATTATAATGACAAAACAATATTTTTGAAATCAAATTCTTATAATAATTAAAATGGTAAGTCAACCCAATGAGTATAACTCATTGTTAATACATGTTAAATATTTGAAAAAAGATATGAGTTTGATCCCTCCATAATATATTATTGTGAAGGGACAGAAAATTTAAGTATAATTAAATCTCAAACATAGTGTGTTTGGATAGAGAATTTTAATTGGAAAAAGTAATTTATTAGGGAATTTAAAATTATTTAATTTAAAATTCATTATTTGGATATTTTTATATGAATAATTTAAATTTTTGGAATTTTAAAACATAATTTTAAACAACAAAAAATTTGAAATTTGAATTTCCTTCTAAAATGTGAGAAATTGAAATTCTTTTCTTTTATAGAAGCTCTAACACTACTACTCTTTATTCCGTCTCCATCACCAATGAGTACTAAGACCTTCACTACTCTAATGATATCCACCTCAAGCGTCTCTCCGTGCATGAGGTTCAAAATTTAAAAAATGAAGAAATTCAATTTCTTTATCCAAATATAAAATTTTGAAAATGAAGAAAATTAATTTCTTTATTTAAATACAAAATTTTGAAAATAAAAAAATTTTAATTATTGCATTTTAATTTTCCTAAATTTTAAATTTCCTGAAATTTTAAAATACATCATCCAATCATACCTAGTTACAACCAAATTTATACCTAATCTCTAATCTTGAAAACACTTGCCGTGGCTTATTTCAGTCTCTCCTTCGCTTTATCATCCAGCTTTTATTGTAAGACTTGGACGCAACTACTTAACCAGAAAAAGGTGATAAGGGTAATGAGACTAACGCAGTTGAAAATAAGTTTGTGCTTATGTTGAACAAAAAGTCTCACAAAAGGGTGTTGTGTGTGTGTATATATATATATATCGAATCTTAATGCATGTGGCTGAAAGGATAGAGGTTGCGTCAAATATGGCAGTCAATTTTTTTTGTCTCGTCTATATAATAATATATTTTATACGCATAGTTGAGTTAGGCACATGTCTTCCACGATAAAAACATGATTTCTTTTCGTCATCAAAATTCTTAAATAGATCAAGCACTTTGAATTTGAACACGTCCTGCCTGTTAAGGTCCTAAAAATGTTATTTTAAGAAAAATTGTCATATAGTCTCTCTCTCACAAATATCTTCTTCCTTTAGTATATTGCCTTACATCTCATCATAAGTTGTAAATTTGAGTTTCTATTATATATGCTCCCCTTAAAGTGAGATAATTTTTTTTAGAGTACACTTTGAGTCCGAAGAAACATTATCCGCTTTCAGCCTTTCTCTTACCATTTATGTTTCTCATGAAAAATGAAATATAAAGAAGTTGACAAAGGATTGAATAAAAGTATTGCCGAAAATGAAATACTAAAGTTATGATTTAGTCATGTTTATATTTTTCTCTCCTTATATATATATATATATATATGTCACATCAAATACTAAAGTTAATTGGAGTACGTAGTATGTGCCTCTCCAATTTCTCTTCCAAATGCACGACATTTGAATTGAAAAACTCGTTTTGTCAGCAGCTCCATGTGTGCTGTGGCTGGACTTGACTCTGATAAGTGACGGTGACATAGAATAAGTGAGGTTATATGGTATTGCAAAGACATGGACTGTTTAGGGTTGTTTGTTTGTTATGGACTTATGGGCAATTTAATGTCAATACGCGGTGTTTTTCAGCTGAAGCAAGGTGGGTCAGTATAACAAATTTTACAATTAGCAAGGGTGAAAAGTCCACCAATAAAAATTGAAATATCAATCAAACCAAGTGAAATTGATTGGATATAAGTGGTTAATATATTAAAGTTAAGATTGAATGGTTCCAGTATTATTCAAGTTCGATCTTTGACAAAAATAATTTTGTGAGACTTTACTTACTTTCCGATCAAACTCTGAATTAATCAGGATCCATTTTTTCCTAATGAATTAGAAGGTTATTACAAAAAAAATTAAAATATTAATTGCCAAACTTTTATGTGCATTTATTAATGGCTAAAATCTTGGTAATTTGGATTCCATTTATAGAAGATAGAGGCCTCAATGTTATAAATGATGTACAACTAGGAGTGAAAATATGTGATATCGTTGACCTATAAGTGTAAATATAAATTATACTTTTTGTTAGTATTATTATAATATTAAAATTGTTATGATGTATTAAAGTTATAAGTTTGTTTGTCTTTTAAACATATTGCAATTGTTAACCTACATTAATAGGTAAACATGGAAGTTTATTGAATGATAAGTTTATGTTTCATTTAGAGGGCTTATTAGTTATTATACATTAGGTTTTTAACCAAGTTATGTTAAAGGTAACAAATATATATGATATTAACGTGTTAGACTTGATTCTTATAAAATTTCGTTCACCTATTTTTACATTTGTCTCATGCTTTTAGTAACAATAATTTTAATTTTTTATAGATTATAGTTTGATTCACATAGAATTTTTGTAAATGGTCTATGAGTTGTCCTATGTAAAAAGAAGTTAAACTTGTATAAAAAATTTAATACGAAATAGGTTTTTATGTAGGCGTTAGGCCAAACTAAAATTTCAAATAGGTCAGGCCACACAAAAAAAAATAAAACCTATTACAGGTAATAGGAGGCTTAAGCCTTGAGTTTTTTGTTTGTTTTTTTTTATAGAGGGTGAGCTTTCGAAATTTTTGTAAGAGAATGAGTCATTGTTGGTGATTTTGGGAGGTTTCAAGGCACACTGAAGCAGTTATAAGCTTGCTCTTGGTAAGATGGACCATTCATCCTGCACTGTTTATTTTTCTTCCATGGATCCCCACCATTTTCCGTTTTTGCCCTTGCATGAAGGAGAAAGTGAGAAAAACCTTACTTAGAGCCATGTTACTACTCCCTTTCTCTTCAAGAATCAACCTAACTACTAGGTGTGGGGAGTTTTCATCAAACTCTAATAAACTATGTTGTTTTGGACTGTGGGATGTGTGGGTGTTGGGGAAGTGTGAAAATACCTATATCCTATTTTTAGCTGAGACAATCGACGGATTTTAATTTACTTTTTGGAAGCATGGTTTTGCAAAGTTGGACCATTCCTTAGGTTTTCATGGTCTCTGGATTCACTGGAATTTTTCTAAAGCATTTTAAAGACTCATTCTATTTATTATGGATTTTTCTTCAAATTTCCCAAATCTGTTAGAAATAGTGTTTGAGTTTTAATAATATTTCGAGAGCACTTTTGGAAAAAGTGGTTGGAGAGAGTTTTACGCTTACCATGATGATTAACCAGAAAAATTGGGTAAGGTAGGAAAATCAGAGAAGTATTTTAGTTAAGCAAAATTGTGAAAACATGACATTTTTCAGAAGAGGCACTTAATGGAGGGAAAATGTATTTTTGTGAGAAAATTGTTGTTTGTGATTTTTTTGATGTTATATGAATCATGTAGAGTTTGTAGTAGTATCCTATTTTTTTAGAAAAATCATTTACCAATTTTCCCTAATAAAAAGTTGATTTTTGGATTTTCTGGCAGCAGTAAAAAATATTTATTGTAAAGATAATGAAAGTGTGAATTGAGCCTCTGGAAAAATATATGTGATTGCCAACGTCTTAAGGGTGCTATTTATAAAGTTTCGTTAAAAACGGAAATGATCTTGTATTTTAAATAAATGAAAAACAGTGACTTTTTACATGTGGGACGAATCGGTTTTTAAATAAAACTAAATATTAGGTGAAGGGAAAATGATTTGATATTTTTTTTATGTTGAAATATATGATTATGAGGAGTAATACTGTCAAGTTTCATGAAAATCAGACTTGATTTAATATTTTTAGAATTTATTGAAATACAAATTCAGTGTATAGAATATTCACTTTTTAGGTGAGATAAATGTATATTTGATGTAATTTATTATGAGTTTGAATATCAAAGTTCTACCATAAAAGGAGGACATTTATCATTGTCATACGTGTTGATTGATTACCCAAAATTTAATTCATTGTGCAAGTTAATTTTGATATTTGGGTGTGTATTGTGGTATGAGACCTAGAGAGTGTGAACAGTTTTTTTACCCATCTATATTACTTTGGGTGAAAAAATGTCCAATCTACACTACTACTTTGGATTTTATTTCCGTGTTCACTAGCTTTTTGCTTTTTTTTTTAAATTATAATTTTTTAAAAGAATATTTTTAATTTTTTTGAAAAAAATTAAAAATATAATTTATTGGTTTAATAATTATTAGTTATATTAAATTTAATAAATATTTATGTTAAAATAAATAAAAAAGACAACGTGATTAAAAAATAAAGTGGATATATAATTATCATATCTCAGTTATATTATACGATAAAATTAAAATATTAAAACAACAAAAAATATTAATAATTAATAAACGAAACATACAAATAACATTATAAATAAAATACATAAAGAATAATCTTTCTATAAGAAAAAATTATGAAGGTATGTTAGGACAATTTGTTCTATTATGTCCTTATTGTTGACAGATTCCACATTTTTTTTCTGGTATGTCGTTCAATTTCTTTGTCCATTTCGGTGGGAATGCGATTTGGAACCGGATGACCCTTTGCACTTCTCCTTTTGCTTGGATAAGGACCCTATTGATCTCCTTCATATACTTGCCACATTGATTCGTGTGGCAGTAAACCAAATGAGTTGTCGTAGATGTGCAATATATTTTGCAAAGTAAATAGCGGTGACACAATTCATGTGATCGACATTGACAGATTTACAGGCAGTTATGACAGGAGAACACGGTAAGTGTTTAGCCTGATATTCACCACAATCACAATTTTGGGATTGTAACATAACCCTAAACCTTCCAGGTGGTCTAGGTGTTTCAAGTGGGGCTTGGGTCTCTGTTACAAGAAATGTGTGATTGTGTTTGTCGAATTCATTAACAATGTACGTATTTGATTCCAGCTTATTGCTATTCATTGTCTCAGAGACGACTTCGGAATATTGTGAGCCGGAGTTGATCATTGCTTGGGTTTGTCGGCCTCTAATTGTAAAAAGCTTTGCGGTCTTGAAATACGTCTCCTCGACCAACGATGACACAACAAATATCTCGTGCTTTTAAACATGGAATTAACTGACTCAGACATATTTGTGGTCATATGTCCCCAACGTTTTCCCTCATCGAAGCATTGTACCCAATCTTTTTTTTGTAGTCGATCAAGCCATTCAGCTGCACTTGGTTTGTTCGTACAGATATCCCCAAGATGTCGCCAGTGCATTTTCTTCGTGTATGCGTACCCTGTAAATATTAAATAAATTTAATATGTAACGAACTTTTAAATTAAATATATTTTGGTGGAAAAAATATTAAATATTCTCACCAGCTCGCATGAGTGATTTCTTCAGGTGTTAGCATAATCCAATTACTGGAAGTGTTTCTATCCAATAGAAATTTTAGCTATTTTTAACAAATCAATAATCCAACTACTGGAAGAAGACATGTCCGCTGCACAACATCTTTCAAATTATTATTAGTTTCCTCATTTTCATGTTTCAATTGTTATTGCTAATACATTTTGTTATTTTCATTTTTTAATGTTCTGCTTGTTGTGTTTGTCTCTCTAATTGCTATTATTTGTACATTCCGTTATTTTATTAGGTTTCCATGATTATGTTTATCTATGTAATTGCTAATATTTTTTGATGTTTTAATGTTTTAATTTCATCGTATAGTATAACTGAGATATGATAATTATCTATTCGTATTATTTTTTAATCACGTTGTCTTTTTTATTTATTTTAACATAAATATTTATTAAATTTAATATAACTAATAATTATTAAACCAATAAAATATATTTTTAATTTTTTTTAAAAAAAATTAAAAATACTCTTTTAAAAAAATATAATTTAAAAAAATAATAAAACTGTAGGGAAGTCGGGTTTTGAATTCCCAATTTCCCACAGTGCACAAATAATTTTTTTTAATATAAACTAAAAAAAAAGAAGCAAAAAGCTAGTGAGAAGTCGGGTTCCCACTTCCCAACTTCTCACAGCAACACAAAACTAGTGTAAACAGGGAAATAAAATCCAAAGTAGTGTAGATTGGGCATTTTTTCCCCCAAAGTAGTATAGATGGGGGGAAAAAACCAAGTGTGAACTCTAGGTACTATGACTTGTTTTGTCTGTACTTGAAATTGAATGAAATGGATGTTGTTTGTGGGAAACGGGCAGTTATGTCCTTGTGGGAACAAATGGAATCCGAGAGGAGCACATTTGTGGAAAACGACGGTTTCCAATAAAGATATTTATTACAAAAGGTAATGAAATAACTTGCAAAAAGAGTGTGAACTTGCTAATTAATGAATTTGGTAAAAAATTACTTGGAATATGTGAAGGAAATGTTTGAACTTAAAATATTAAATAGCCCCTATGCTATGGAGTTAAAGTGCGAAGGACCTAATGAAACATAAAATGTTGAGTGAACTAAGGACGATCATAAGACTTAAATAAAAATGGAAAGGTCACAAATTGAAATCTATGACAAGATACATGCATGACACACGTGTATGAGATGTGTGATTCCTCATATTATTGTTGGTGAGGATCGGAGGAGAGGTGAATCTTTTTCATTTGAGGTCAAGTGTGACCGATGCAGTGGATATGAATGCATAGCGAAGGGCATGTTGATCGAGGATCATGGTATGAATGATTGATTGAACATTTTTAGTTAAGTATTTTGAATTTTGTTGTGAATGTTCATCCTCTTCTCCAATTCTATTTTCGTATTCATGATTCTAAATGTGTTTAGGATTAGAAACGAATTAGGTTATTGATTAATTTCCTAATTCAAATCTAATAACAATTAATTGGATGATATTTCAATCTGATTTGCAATCTCAATGTAATTAGGGATTAGTTCGATTGAATTACCTCTAATTAGATTGATTGAACTTTCATAACAAGATCATCATTTGTAGCAAATTGTGATAATTCGAATTTCTTGGATTTGGTAAATTGGATTGATGCTTCTTAAATCTGTTTCATAATCCTGTCAAATCCTGCATTTCAATTGTCTACAAATTATTTGATAAAATTCTCTACTCTGATTTATAAGTGTATTCAAGTTGGAACCAAATAGAATTGTGTCTCTGAGTCGACCTAGGTTATTACTATACTGCAGAATTAATCCTCGTTTGTTTTGAGATGATTCAGAAATCATTATCAGTGACATGTGATCGTGAGAAATAATGTTTGTGGATCGTGTAGGAGTTCCTATCACGTGTGTTAAGTTAAAAGACATTTGTGTCTTAAGATAAATCAAGACTCCTAATTATTTTGATTAGATGTAAATAAATACAAATGTTAAAATTTGTATCTTATGCGATATCAAAACATGCTTCATGAGTCCGTGTCTGAATTATTAGACAATGTGAGCTAAAGCCATTTTCTGATACAACATTTAAAAGATAGCATTCAATGGTTCATTTAACACTTTATGTCTAAGATTCATTTTGCAGAGACATTATTCTAGGACCTGGCAAAACCTATGAAGAATAAATGAAGTTCAAGATCTGAAAGTCACCATCTTCATCAAAAGACGTGCTTTGCTGAGTAGACCTACTCTGACCAAAGGGAATTAGTTTTTTGTTGAAGTGTTCTACATGAAGGCCAATTAGAGTGGTTGCACTTGCATTAAATGCTCCAATGACCATAATAATCAGGTGAAAACTTAAGTGAATAAATTCATTTGTTGTAAGACAACAAACACTTGAAGATGAAGGCCTATAAATACCAAAAGCTTTGAAGAAATGGGTTACAAATCTTACCTGCATTCATTCATATTCTTTATGTAGAAAGCTATTTGGATATTCTTGTAAAGTGTAGAAAAGCTCTCAAAACACCTTGAACATATTGAGAATAAACTAAGTGCTAAGATTGAATATTCATCTATAAGAGTTGAAAGAGTTAGTCATTAAGCAAACACAACAACAAATATTTCTTATTCGTGTAGAGCCATTAGTGGCTTGGTAGGATAAAAAATATTGGATTGTATCAAGCTTGGGGTAGAACTTGATTTGTAAGAGACAGAAGTGGCCATGAAATTATTTTGTAACATTTGAGAAGTTAGTGGAACTTGGTGTTTTGCCAAGAACTAGGCATATTTTTAATGGTTGAGACAAACCAGTATAATTTTCAGTGTCTAATATATGTTTATTCTTTTTTTGCTTTAAACTGACCTAGGATTCAAAAGGCATGACCACATACTCGTAATGTCCATACCGAGTTTGAAAAGCCATCTTCGGTATATCTCCCTCTTTCATCCTTATTTGATGGTATCCCAACTTGAGATAAATCTTGGAGAAAATCTCTGCGCCATGCAACTGATCAATCAAATCATCTATCCTTGGCAAAGGGTATTTGTTCTTGATAGTGAACTTATTCAACTGGCGATAATCAACACATAACCTTGAGCCACCATCTTTGTTCTTAACCAATAATAGTGGGGCTCCCCACGAGGAAACACTAGGTCTGATAATCTATTTCTCAAGTAGATCTTCAATTTGTTTCTTCAACTCAACTAATTCAGCTAGTGCCATCCTATAAGGAGCTATGGACATTGGTCTTGCATATGGGACTATATGTTGAATAAAAGTGACTCGAATTATGATTTCATGTGTACCATTTTCCCTCTAATTCCTATTTTAATTAAGAACTCTCAGTTATCAATTAATTGCCTAATACCTCTTATTTTTATCACCAACCTATGGTCAAGGTATAAGAATACTTTTCCCCCTAAATCAATCATGCATTGATCATTTGGGATTTAACTTAGGGTTAAGGATGAGTAGCAAAGAAGTTTGTAAAAAGGGGATTCATGTCGCCAGTTTAGTCATGCAAACTTTATGAACCCAATCATTCTATATGTTAGTTAATTACGAGACGATGGTCACAAACACACAATTAACTAGTAATCAGAGTGATTGATTCCAATATAGAAGTGAAACGATAAAAAGATACAATTAGCTGAATAACCTCAAAGAACTTTATTAAAAAGAGGAACTGGAGTACATGGGCACAACTACATCAAATCCGAGTTCTAAGGGGTTTAGCCAACCATGGTCATAAAATAACTAAACAATATACAATATTGAATTAGAAATAAAAAAGATAAAAAAAACCCTTATAGATTTGGATCCCAATTGTTCCCGATGCAGTCCTCCTCTCAAAAGCTCTTATTGTTCATAAAACCTATAATGAATTTCCCCTTCTTCAAGTACAGTCTCCAACTTCTTATTTATAGACTCTTAAAGATAATTACTTAAATTAGGCACACTTTAGATATATATTCTAATATGATATCTAAAGATAATTACTTTAATTAGACACACTATAGATATATATTCTAATATGGTCTTTAAAGATAATTACTTTAATTAGGTGCACTATAGATAAATATTTTGATTAGATCCCTAAAGATAATTACTTTATTAGAAGCCTAAAGATAGTTTCCTTAATTAAGCTCACTAAGGTCATGGTGATATCCACCACCGCCATTATCAGAATCTTGGTGTTGAAGCTTGAGATGTGAAATAACGAGGGCCCTCATGATTGACCATGGACTTCCTGGTTGACTAAGCCCGTGCTCAATGTACCACAACCATTATCAAGTGAAAATAACATCAAATCTTCATTAAATTTTTCTTTCTAACTTTGTACTTCTACAAGGTAAGAAATAATGTCTAAACGTGAGTTTTGCCAAGAAAATATATGAAATAGCATGAAAACCCACATAAAATATCACTCAAATTATGGTTTATCACATACGTTTCATGTAATGATATGCTGACACGACTCCATGGAGGTTTCTACAACTTTTGGATTGTCCCTATTGGCCCCATCCTTTACCACTAGTGTTTTAAACCTAGACCAACCTGACTATTCGATCGTGACCCGATGGTCTAGACGGGTTGGGTCAGTCATCGGATAAGCCATGTAGTTGGCCTGGTGTTACCTGGCATGACCCGACTAGTTTAATGGTTGGACGAACGAATCGCTGACTCGATTCGAGCCAATTCTCTCCATTTTTTCAACTTTTTTTTAAAAGAAAGGACACGTGAAAAACTCAAATTTTTGGTCTTTCATTCGGTCTCACAATCTCAAAGAAAGAAAGGAACCCTAAATGACTAGACCTAAAATGCAAGAGAGAAGGCGCCGTCGACCTTGGACAAGCGTTTTTCGAAAAACGTCATCGACCTTGGCTGAGCATTATTCTGCCAAAGTTGTCACCTTACTTAGTCGCGCTTCGTCTCTCTATCTTGTTGTCACACTCATCCACGCTCTATCACACTCAGGCGTTGTCGATCTTGATCCGCCACACACCATTGCCTTTGCACTCAGCCACCGCCAGTTACGCTAGTTAGCAAGGTATGATGCTCTACCTTTTTAAAGTGCATTGTGCAACATTTCCTTCTTAATCAATGTGGTGGGTCTATTGAGTTTGGGTTCTCAGATTAAAATGCTCCGAGTAATGTTTTGACTTCTAAGTAATATGTTTGATTAGTGCACTATAGTTTGCTTTTGCTTTCTGTTATGAGTAATATGCTTTATTTTGTTTTTACTTGTTGATTTTGTTTAGAATTTAAAGTCTTTAATCAGTTCATTGTAAATTGTAATTGCTTTTGGCTTTTATATCATGTATGGCTTCTAATGAAACACCAACATCCCAAGAAGCCTCTACTTAATATTCAAATTCTAATATTAGAGGGAAGACTGCTATACCTTGGGGACACTGTAAGATAGTTAAAGAGGGTACTAATAAGATTGATATGATGTGTATATATTGTGATAAAGTTGTTAGGGGAGGTGGAATTAATAGAATCAAGGGTCTCTTGGCTGGTGAAAATGGTCAGGTTGAAATATACAAAAAAGGTGCATCCAAAAGTTTGTTATCAAATGAAATAGAATCTTGATGAAAAATGTGACCTTGCTATTGCTAAATGGTTTATTGATGCTACTATCCTCTATAATGCAACTAATTCAACATATTTTCAACCTATGATTAATGCTCTATATAGCATGAGTCTAGGATGCAAGGCTTCAAGCATGCATAACCTTCATGGTAATTTGTCAAATACTTGGATTGATGATGTGGGGTAACTTGTGGAAGATTATCGTCTTATTTGGAAGAAAACTGGTTATAATTTTATGGTAGATGGGTGGACAAATAGGAAAAAGAGAACTCATGTCAATTTTTTGGTTTATTATCTTAAAATGCACTATTTTTCTAAAAATGTAGATGCCTCTCATGCTTCTAAATATCTTGGTACGTTGTTTATGCTTTTCAAGGATGTTGTTGTTGAATTTAAGGGGAGCTGCAAGAAGATTATCATCTTCTCGATTTCTTGTATCCAGGTTTGGGCACCATCCGGGTTGTATCCTCCATGGAAAGAAGGAGGATTGTTGTGCTGAAAGCGGTCCAACCCTTGGTACTCCACAGCTCCTGGAGCTTCTCCTCTGTTCTGATCTCCCAGTGCCTGTGCTAAGGCTTGAAGAGCATCTGCTATAGCGCGATCATTCCTTCCAGCCATCACTTCCTACGCATATCAAGAAGTGAACACTATGAAGGAATACACAAACATCATAGAACTATACCACCCTGATTCTCTACTCTATATTTCTGAACTACTTGCCATAATATTCTTCTGCTTTGTCATGAATTATACAGATGGCCAGTCTGATAACTCTTAACAAAACATTGAAATTTTATGGTATAGCTGCCATGAGAAATACATCTATATAATGCTGATAACTACACCCTACCTAAGTTCAAATATAAACAATTCAATCTTCTACAGAATACTTACTTACTTCAATCAATCATCATTTAATCACATCAAAGCATGCACAGAGAACCATAGCAAACTCACAACTCACTGGCCGAAAGGTTCAACCTGGCTCTGATACCACTAATGTAACGACCCACCTCGTCATTACTGTATCATATCCTTAATCACACTCTTAATCACGATTTTAATAGAAAATCCCTTTAAGTTAATTATAAAAATAGTAGTAAATTTTTCGCATGAACATAATCAATATCAAGAATTACAACACAAATTATTCAATGATGAAATGCTTCGTAATGTATTTATATGAGAACATAACTTGGTGGTGATTACAAATAACCATGTCTGAAGGGTACAAAATTCTCAAAAGAAACAAATGATTAACTAACTAAGAATGAGTTGTCACGGTACAACTCGTGGCCGGGATCTGGTCCAATTACATCCCAACATCAAAATACATCTATAGGTCGGGATCTAATCTAACATTATCCCGGCTACTTGGCTGCTCCAACAAAAGAAAGTGTCTCTCAAAATTTCATGCTACTATCCGTCTGCTCACACGAACAAGATTCGTGATCATCACAGGTACCAAAACCACATGGCACAAGAAAGCAAATGTAAGTTCATCATGTAAGATAATAAATAATAGATAACATCAGTTAAGAAAAGACAATACGGTCATTGCAGTAATAGAACATTATTCAAGTATTTCTGCTCACAATCAATCATGAACAACCCGTTCAACAACATATCACAGTACATTTTATAAGAACTAGTCATGATGCATGCCCCTGACTTCTCTCTCAGCATGCAATATGGCACCATCTCCAGAAATAAGCCAAATCCATGGTCCAAATGATAGCTGCAGTTGACGTCGGGGTCACTTTATTATGCACATGACTCATCCCCCCATGGTGATCAACCAATAATGGGTGTCATAAGGATATCCCTATAGACATGGCCCCTAGTACTTCTCGTACTATTACAATCAATCATCCTATTTTCATCATGCAAATGAAATATGTTACATAGGCACCATCACTGTATGACCCAGTCCGGGACCAACTCGTCTTGGCTAGGATAATGTCATACACCCCTATGTACATATACACTAACCCATTCTCGGCCTAATGATGCACTGACCGTGGTCCTTGTAAGGTTATCAACCCGATCCCGGCATCTCACATCTATACAAAGAATATCACCACGGCACCATCAATGTATGGCCTGACCCAGGATCAACTGGTCTTGGCTAGGATAATGCCATATACCCCCCATAGTATCAATGCATTTAATATCTCAAGCCATCACATAGGCTAACCTCAACGTGATCACATGCGTCATTCGTAAACACTACAAACAATTGAATAGGTGTGAAGTATTAGGTGTCCGGGTTGGTACTTAGATATACTATCTTAAGGTAAGAATTCGAACTAGGTCGGGATCAGCACTATGCAATCGATTACATAAGCACTGTAATCGATTAGAACAGCTAGCGCTTGCAAGACTGAAGGTTTTCCGGGTAAGGGAACCCGGTGGTTCACAAAGAAAGGTATGAGCTCTGCCGAGTAGGAATCCGGTAGCTCTTTTCTCGAGAAGATACGGGCTCTGCGGAGTAAGAAACTCGATAGCTCTTAAAGAAAAGGTACGAGCTCTGCCTAGTAACGAACCCGGTAGCTCTCTCGAAGTAACTTGAGCTTAACAGCTCCAAAGTACAACCCCGGGTAAGGAAACCGGTATACAGACGTTCGCCAACAAGGACTAAGTTACGTCCTGCATGCATACATGCATGCTATGTAAACCGCTCAATTCGGCCAACCCATCTTGGTAGCCGACATCACAGACAAAGGTTTGACACATATACAACTCAGCTAACCCTTCCCGATAGCCGACATCGCAAACAAAGGCTTGACACATATGCAACTCGGCCAACCCTTCCCGGCAACCGATGTCACAAACAAAGTTTTCACACATATACAACTCGACCAACCCTTCCCAGTAGTCATCTTCTTCACAAACACATCACATAAAAACATCATCAATTTATTTCAAGCAAATAACCATAAATCATATACATACATCATCTCAACCATGATATCTAAAACTATTATCAACACAATAAGCTCCCCTTACCTAAACGAGAGTTCTTTTCGTAAGTTTTGAACACAAATTCTTTACAGCAACGAGTTAAGCTCTGATCACGATTTTCCTTTTATCTTAGAGGCTTTCTACTGTAGCTACGGTGGTTTTCGAAAGTACAGAGAGTTGAGAAAGAAAGGTTTTTGAGTGCAAATGAGTTTAGAAAGAAAGAAGATAAACACGCACAGAAGTGAGAATGAACATACTTCTGTTTCATGCACTGCTATTTATAGGCAGAGCTACTAAAGTAAGTTGCCAACTTGCGTGACTGAAAAGATGCCATAGCCACCATGGTTGCCAACTTGCGTGACTGAAAAGCTGCCATAGCCATCATAGTTGACACTGTGTACAGACAACTTATCCTAGCCCACAAAATTGACTTTCTCAAGCACAAATACCAATACAAAACACTTATCAACAGATTGCAAAATTAAATCAAACAATTAATCAACATAAAATGTTTATCTTAGCAACTAAAAATTCTCAGGGTGTTACATGAACTGGATATGGTATTTTTCTTTGTGTTGACTGACAAATGGTTCAAATATGTTTTTAGATCTTATATTTGTTTTTGATCTGTTAAGAAAACTATTTTCCATTGTGTATAAAGGTTGTCTTAAATATCTTTTATATGTTTTTAGTCTAAGAAAAAGTTTGAAAATTTCTAAAAACACAATTCAACCCCCTTCTTATGTTATTTGCTTCTACACCATGTAACTTTCATAACTTGTAATTTGTATTCCTTAATATTTATTTGTGACTTTATTTGGTATTAATTTATTTCATGACGTGATATTGTAGATCAGTGGTAGGCATCTTAGGGATACGGTGCAACATAATTGCAAAAGTTAGCTATTAGTGTTTTAAGCCAAACTTGTTGTGCTTTAGATTGTGAATGTAATTGGAGTGTATATGAGCATTTTCATTAAAAAAATAAAAACTTAATGATTTAGTATGTGTTCGTTATAACTTGAGGTTGCAAAATAGGTATTATTATTTTTATTCTTTTTTCATTGTTTGTCTTTCTATATTTAAATACATATGCTTAGATATTTGTACACATGTTTAGAAAAATGAGACAACAAAGCTATGATCCTATTAATTTGGAAACACTTGATGATCATGTTGATTGGGTAATAGAGGATTCACCACCATTCTTAACCAATGAGGAGGTGGATGCATAATGTAAAGAACTTGCATATATGACCATCCAACCAATTTCAAGTGATATTGGTATATTTTAATTACATTTTCATTATGATTGTATTGTTTCATACTTGTTATCACTACAAGCTAATTACTACTTCCTATCTTTTTTTTTCTTGTCATAGGTCCTTTAAATTTGGATGATGAGGATGTTGATGATGCAAAAGACAATACCATTGAAAAGATGAATTTAAATGGAAACAATGTTTAGGAAGCTACTATGGGAGATTCTAAGTTCCTTGATGAAGAAGGAGTTTCTAAATATGATAATGACATAACTTATGCTCCTTGGTCATAGAAAAAAGTTGGACTTGTTTTGGAACTTGTGTTGAACTTTTTTATTTCTTTGTGAGCTTTGATGTTTGAAGTTTGAACTCATGGATGATGGATATCATTTGGAAGTTTGAACATAAAGAATGAGCTTATGGAATTATATTAATTTGTAATGAGTTTTTTTAAGACTTTTTTTATGATAGGTGTAAAATTTTCATATTTGTTTTAATGCAGAATGAGTCATGCAGGTTAATCATGTTAGACTCAGAGGGAGCTAGAAAGGATCAAGAAGTTGTGGTTCTTATACTATGAAATGTTTAGGCTTTTACATGTCAATTCAATTGAATGACATATATAAATTGTGCATGTCTAAGATGAGTCATCCTATGATCCATTGCATAAAACCCATATTCATGTTTTCATAAAAAGCTTTTCTGAAACACAAGGTTTTCATGAATGCATAAAAAGCCAAGTGTTCAATGTTTCAAGTTTTTGAAAAATATTTTCTTACTGGTTTAATCGATTACTAGTTAGTGGTAATCTATTACTTGAGAACTAAGAACATTTTAATCGATTATGAGTTTGTGGTAATCAATTACACAGTTCATAATCACATAATGGACTTCCTGTGATAATCGATTACATTGCGATTTAATCGATTACATTGTTCATAAGTCTTTTCCAAAAAGCTCAAGAACACTTTAATCGATTATATAAGTGATTTAATCGATTACATAAGTGATATAATGGATTACATAGATGATTTAATCGATTACTGACACTTAAAACAGTTTTCTATAAATAGATGTTGATTGTTTTAACAAATTACAATAACCAAATATCAACGAATTTCATAACCTTTCTGAAGAGAGAAAAGATACTTTGAGTTATTCTGTGTTAGACCCTCAAATCCTCAAGCTTCAAGATTTCTTGAGAGAATTTCTTTTTGGGCAACATTCTAAAGAAGAACTTGGAGAGAATTTCTGAAATTTGTCTTTCAACCTTGATTCAAGTTTGGTAATCATTTGCATTCATCAGTAGTGGATCATCAGGTTGTTTCTCTCCATATTACTTTGGTTTAATTCTTTTTAAAATTTGTGGTTTGTGTAACTAAAGCAATAGTCTTTCTTAAAGCTTGTCTAGAATAGGTGTTTCTAGATGGAAGAGTATAGAAGAGTGTTCTCTATGTCTTGATCACAAAGAGTCTAAGGGAGTTAGATTTCTTGTTCTTAATCTAGATCTGATTGAGAGTGATTGTATAAGCTTGTAAGAAATAGTTTGCTATTAGTGGAATTTCTAACTAGTTGGTTAGGAGAATTTGATGTAGCTTCTCTAGGTTGAGAAGTGAAACAATATAAATCTTGGCGTTGAATTTTAAAACATTTCTTATGATATGATCCAACAAAAGTCCAATCACTTCAAATAACTTTTGCAGTGGATGAAAGATCCAATGATCAAAGCAAGACCGAAAAGAACTAAGAAGCCTTTGCAAAGCTTAGTCGTGAAAATGCCCAAACCAAGAATTGTCTCATTCCTACAACTTGAAGATAAATTCATCAAACTTAAAGACAATAATTTGAAAAGCACAATGAGTCCAAGAGTTTATACTCAAGATGCAATTATGGGCTGGAGTTTATTTTGATGGATTACATAGCTTTTGGTCTAAAGAAATAATTAAGGCCCATTTCTAATTTTTTTTAATTTTCATATTTTATTTTCATGTAATAAGTTCATATGGTTGTGGACATCTTTTAGGTTAGTTTTAATGTTTTTAGGCTTCCCAAGTTATTATAGTGGTCTGGGTTTTATTGCTACTGGATATTTATTGTTAGTGGAAATTTAATTCTAAGTGGGAATTAATTCCTAAAGGGATGCTTAGAAGGAAGCCTAGCCTATAAATAGTAGGAACTTTGTAGCTTTGAGGCAGTTTGGAGTCTCAATGAAAGTTTGGGTTTTCTCCCTCTTGTGAGACCTTCCCTTGGTTCTTAGGCAAAGAACTGAATCTGATCTTATCAAGACAACTTGTGGCGATCAAATCTATGACTTACCATCTTCTCACCTATTTCTTGAGTGTGATGTAACGACCCGCCATATTGCTACTGTATCACCAACTCTTAACCATAGCCTTAATGTAATTTTTAATAAAAAGAACACCCATTTTATTTCTCAATGAAAACTGTGGTAAATTTTTCGCGATTACATGACGATCATAATCATAAACAAGACACGTATGAAACATCCAAATTTCACAAATATATATATATATATATATATATATATATATATATATATATATAACGTGGTTTAGTTGTACACATGTCTAAAATGTACAAGTGTTTTACAAAGGAAACAAGAAATTGAACGTCAGGGGTGTAACTAGCAAAACAAGGGTGTGACTATCAAAACCAGGGGTGTAATCAGCAAAACATAACCCCTGCCCGGGATCTGTCATATTGACATCCCGGCAACTCGGCGGCTCCAACCACAAAGGCGGTCATCTTCCCGATCACCTACTACTGTCCGTCTGCTCACACGAACCGGGTTCGCGATCATCACAGGTATCAAACCACACGACATAACAAAGCAAGGGTGCTTTCATCATATAAAATAACAAGCAAAAGATAACATCAGTCAAGGAAAACAATCAAGTCATCACCATATCATTACAAACATCCAAGCATCCATCAAGCACTATCATGCACGGACATCCACAAACATTCCACAAGTCAACTTATAATGTCTATCATGATGCATGTTCTTGACTCAATTCTCATCATGCAATGTGGTACCATTTCGGAAATAGGCCAAATCCATGGTCCAAATGATAGTTGTAGTTGACGTCGGGGCCACTCTATCGTGCACAGGACTCACCCCCCATGGTGATCAGCCAAATGGGTGTCATAAGGATCTCCCTACAGACGTGGCCCCCTAGTACTTCTCGTACTATTACAGTCAATCATCATATTTCCATCATGCAAATGAAGTATGTCTCTCATGGACACCATCAACATATGGCTCGGCACAGGAACAACCCCGTCCTGGTTAGGATCTCCATACCCTCCCATGTTACATACATACCGCCCCAAATGAGGGCTGCCCCAACCCAGGCTATAAATGTTGTATGTCTCTCATGGGCACCATCAACGTATGGCCCGGCACAAGAACATCCCTTCCTGGCTAGGATCTCCATACCCTCCCATATTACATACATATCGCCCCAAACGAGGGTCGCCCAACACGGGCTCATCGATGCACTGACCGTGGTCCTTGCAAGGTTCACCACCCGGTCCTGGCATCTCACGTGTCTATACATAGCCTCTCACCATGGCTCTATCAAGGTACAAAACATCTAAAGTCATCACATAGGCTAGCCTCAATGTAATCACATACGACATTCACAAACACTACAAACAAGTGAATCAGTGTGAAGTATTGGGTGTTCGGGTCGGCACTTAGCTATATTAACTCGAGGTAAGAACCCGAAAAAAGTCGGACGAAGGTGGATAAGATCGGTCAAGGTCGGCAAAGGTCGATGAAGGATTCAAGGGCTTGAACTTAACAATATTATAAAGGATAACCCAATCGAGTAGAGGACCCGGTGGCTCTTTTCTCGAGAAGGTACGAGCTCGTCTGAGTTATGGAACCCGATAGCTCACTCTCTCTCGAAGCAAACTTGAGTTCACAGCTCCAAGGTATCCTCCCGGATAAGGAACCCGGTATATAGACGTTCGCCAACAAGGACTAAGTCACGTTCTGCATGCACACATGCATGCTACGTAACCCGCTCAACTCGGCCTACCCATCCCGGTAGCCGACATCAAAACACAAGGGGTTTAACACTTATATGCAACTCGACCAACCCTTTCCGGTAGCCGACATCACAGGTTCTGACACATATATATATAACTCGACCAACCCTTCCCGGTACTTAACACCCTCACAAACACTTCTGCAAAGTGTCTTGGGAATCTTTCAGCATCAAAATGCCAACTTCACACACATGCACAAGGAGTTCTTACAACATCAACTCCCTTTTTCCAGAATACCACACCAGAACATCATTAACATCAACACGAAACCAACCAACGAACACAAAGCGTAATCCATTCAATTCAATAAAACAAACATAGCTTTTTGGAAAACAACACACACATGGGACATGCAACCATCGCCCTGGTTGGACTCCCTAGTCCTCAACCATGTTACCTAAAGCGGTTATCAAACATAATAAACTCCCCTTACCTAACCAGGGGTTCGTTCATGAGCTTCACGAGGGTTTGTCCTAAGCTTTCGTTCCGGCCACGAGGTCTGTCTCGTCGTTAGGATTCAGCGGTGGTCCACACGGGTTGAGAGTAACACAGAGGGGGTCGAGAATGAGAGGTTTTCTGGGTGAGTTTTTAGAGAGAAAACAGAGAAAACAAAAAGGTAGAAGAAGGAAGAGTAAGCTTCCACTGCACACATCTGCCCTTAAGTACTCAACTGATAGGGAAAGTTTGCCATTCGTTCAAACGCAAAAACCACCGGTCAACACGGACAGCTATCAACCACTAACACGCATACCAAGACAAGGCACTCAAACAACAATTATCATATAAAACATACAATAAAACATGTAATTAATCACACATAAACGTCCAGATTAACAACTTAAAATCCGGGGTGTTACATGTGACATCAATGTCCTTCTCTAAAAGAAAACAAAATCAATTTCTAAATCTGAAAACTTCAAGGCGATCTGATCCATCTAGTTTTCATGTTCATATCAACTTACCATGGTTCTGTTGTGTGACAATTCAGGGAATCCCTTGAGCTGATCCTATGGAGGCAATGTGGTTTTATCGAAGATAGACAAATGTGTGTATTGGCTTACCTCTATAAGGTTTGCATGACCTTACATTTATAGGATTTCTCCCACTCGTCTATTCTATAGACTTATTCCTATTACTCACCACGAAAACCTTCAACACTAGGTTGAAAGCCCACCGGATACTTTCAACTTACGTGCCTACGCATACGCTATGCCATGTATGCACTGTACATCATACCAATATGGTACTACGAGTCCATACTCATTCTTAACAACACACTTAGGAACTTATCTGACAATTCCATAAGCTCAACAAGACACTCTACACTCCTACACATCAACAATTTTTAGACTGAGCATATTCTTAACAATGTTCTAGATTTCCGAATTATAACATTTTCATCATTAATCACATTCATTATTGACCAGATAAAACAACCATTAACTAAAATTTTGGGAAGTAATTAGACAAAATAGAAGAAATTAACAACTAGCATTCTCACCCAACGAGCATTACTAGCCATGCCGGCCAAATTGGTCTGTCTCACTTAGTGATCTCTTGGTAAGTTCTAAACTTGTTTAGTCCAATTGGGTTTGCTCTTATAGTGAGAATGTCTCTCTCAATGAGTCTTATGAAATTCCTAAACTTTCTTCCTTTTCTTTCTTTATTTTCAAGGCAGTGGGGTTTTCTCGCTTAGCGAGAATATCTTGCTCAACAAGACTACAAATTTTGTAGATTGCAATTTGGTCTCAAAATAGAGCAACCAACCCCAATTCCACACTAAGCCAAAATTTGACCAATTCAACACAAACATTTTTCATTTAACAGCCAAAAGTTATAAAATAAACACCAAAACTCAGCCCAAGCAACAAATTACATATTTAAAGCTTCCTTTACCCAAAACAATTTCCTAGGGTTCCAAGCTTCTTGTAAAGGGAAGGTAATGAACTTGGTGAATCTCTGGGGTCTTTCTTAGCTTATGATTCAAGATTAGCTAATAGAACCTAGATCAACATTTGATCAGTTTCAAACTAGATTCTAACAAGAGACCCATTTGAGAACTCATGCAAAGGGAGAAATTGAGCTCAAGAAAACCAAAAGGAGTAAAGGAGTGTTACTTACCAATTGAGAAATAAGAAAGAGGACTCTAAGATGCAAAAAACAAGGCTTCCATTGAGGGAAATCTCACCATTGTTAACTCTTAAGGAGAAGGGGACTCAAAGCACAAGAGGGAATGAAGAAAACAATGAGATAGAGAGAGGTGAGGACTCTTTCAACTTTGAAGGGGTTATGAGAAATGGTGGTTGATCAATTGAGAGTTTTTAGTTTAATATTTATCTATTCTTCTTAGCTTAAGTTACTTCTCTTGGACTTTTATTTTCTCACTTTAACTCAGTTTTTGTCTTAGGAAATAATTGGCCTTAATTGATAATTGTTGCTTATTTTCAGATTTTGTGCTTACTTGACCTATCTTCCTTGTGCAGGACCTAGAGGATTCTACAAAACTCCAAATGGAGCATGTGAGTATTCCCTGGAAATATAAGGAAAAGAGATACAATTTTGTCACAGATAAGCCGAGGCCAATTATGTCATTTTGAGGGTCATTTTAGGCTTGAAAGTCAGAACCTTTGCACTTGAGCTTTGGGCTACGAGTTGAGTTTTGATTGGTGTAATTAACATAATTAGTTTCATTACATGGGCCTGATCAGGGCCCATCATTTCCTCCTGACTCAATCACTATATATTAGTGTAGTTAGTTAGCTAGTTACTTACTTACTTCATTTGGTACAAACATAATTGTTAGCTTCTTCTGCAAGTTTTCAGAATTAAAATTTTTTCTCTCAATTGTTCTTCAGTTTTCTTCTTCATTTCATTTTTGTTCTTCTATTTTCTTGCACAATTTATGTGGCTCTTCCATTGACGATGATCATGGAAGGCTAAACAATCAATCAATCCAAGGATCCAGTCCAAGCAAGGAGAATTTGAGTTTTGGTTTGGTATTTCAATTTCTATGTGAATGTTCATTTTCTTATTCAATCCTCTCTTCGATTTTCATGATTATGAATGTGTTTAAGATTGAAAACAGATTAGGTTATAGATTAATTTCCTAATTTTGAATTTTAACCACAGATTGTTTGGATGATATTTCAATCTAGTTTGTGATTTCAATTAATTTAGGAGTTAATTCGATTGAACTGTTTCTAATGACATTGAATGAACCTTCATAATATGATCATTATTTGAGAACTATGATAATTCACATTGTTTGGTTTGGTGAATTAGATTGATATTCTTGAATCTGTTTTACAACATCTTTTATCAATTCTGTCAATTTCTATATTTTTCTTCAATTTTAGTTTGTGTTTATGCACTTTTTATTCATTATCTACAAACTGTTCTATAAAAGTCTCATTTTGTTTATCAATGAATTGAAATTGGAACCAAATTGATCGTATTTCTGAGTTAATCTTGTGCTATAGAATTAGCGTAGTTTTATTTGTAGCAATTCAGCATTCGTTATCATTGATCCCTTGGTCCGTTTTCCTATGTAGCTACCCATTTCTTCTATTCCCACCCATCCTCTACATGTTTTTGTGACCATATTTAAGTCCCATAATTGTCTAAGCCAACTAACACTCATACAACACCAAAGTTATGCAAATTAAATTAACTAACATTTCAATTAACATAAAGTCATATATAATTTCATCTTACAATTAAAATTAAATACTTATTCACACAAGTAATAAAATCATGACATTACGTGATTTAATTCTAATCTCAATAAGGGAAAATTAAATTTAACCAAAAGTCTTATGTTATTCCCAGTTTTATGTTTGAATTAAGAGTGTCTATTGTCACTCTATCCAATATACTCTTATATAATTAACTTTGTTTTTTTGTTTAAAATAGTTTTTTCATCTTTGTTGATCAAACTAAAAATATGAATATGTTAAATAAAGTTTCTTAAATGGAAGTAGTAGTAGACACATAAGAGTACCAATAGACACTTTTAACTTGCTAGTTATTTTTTAAGGCACTTTTAAGTTGCTAGTATCAACCTAATGATTGAGAGTTTAGGTAATTTGTACAAGTGTAAAAAAATAAAATTTCAATGTTGTTATTGTAAAAAGAAAGACACTCTTAAATTGAAGACAAAAGTTAGATAAAATATTATATGTATTGTTGGTACTTTTCTGAAATCAAAATCTATATTTTATCTTAACTATTAATTATTATTTTCATCTCAATATCTATAAGTGACAACAAGATGAAATATCAATTTTAATTTTAAAAAAAAAGCAACACTAACAATACCTATGATGCTATATCCAAGTTTTGTTTTTCGAATTAAAAAGAGTATTTATGACCAGCAAAGGTTGAAGTTAGCACAAGGAAACAAACTGACCAATTACAACTTGAATTCTTGCTAGAAGGAAAAAAAATAGCTGTAGCTTGGACCGTACTTTAAGTAGCTTGTCTTTTATAGATACATACATATGAAAAATATTTTTTTTGAAAAACAGAGTAATTTATAATGTATTGAGGACTGCATAAACTAATCTAACGTAGAAACGTTCAATTACAAAAGGGCTAAATTTAAAAATATTAAAATGGATTAAACTTTGCTACCTGCTAACAACTCCACTCTGGATGTTCCTAGTGAAGGGTTTTGTTTCGTTCATCCGTTATCACTATGATTGGCATAAATTTAAAGTATAAGAACTCTAAAGAAGAATAAAACAGCATGGACAGACGAGGAAAATAATAAAATAACAAAAGAATCAATCCCCGGACACGTCGTAATATGATTGGGCGTTTGTAGCTTTGGGAGACAACATTGTCAGACTAACATTTTCTATTTCCATTTCTTTATCTTCTTTAGCAATAAGAAACTATGTATTATACAATAAAAATATCTTAATACCTTACATTATGATGCACAACTGTTCCGTCCGCAGTACTACATTCAAAGTATCGTTCTGATTATTAAATCACACTAATCTTCAGCCCAATAATAGACTCTTCAACAAAAACAAGTGGCTATGACGGCAACCTATAGATGTCTAGGTATATTATTCATATAATAATTTATTGTAATAATTTAATTTATTTATCTATTATTAATTATTTTGTATTTTTTCTTTTTTATCATACACTTTGTCTATACTTTATATATAGATACAATTTTCTTAAACTTACAAAAGTCGGCCTAGTAATAAAAAAATTAAATAATTTAGATGAATTTTTTTATTCATAAAAATTAAATACGATATTAAAATTTTTATAATATTCATACACACTATTCAATCAATTGAATTAGATCCACCTCGTTTACATAAAATCAAATATTGAAACATCATTATCATCATTATAAAAAAGGATATATAATTTCTCTAAATCTTTTGCTGAACCCTAAAAACTGGATTTCTCCTAACTGAAAGAGATTAGTCAAATATTTTAAGTGTATCTTTCCAAACCTGAACTCCACTAGAAACTACTTTTCCTATTCACAAGTACATAGCAAAAGTTGGTGAGATTATAAAGCTCTATGATTCATTGGGCCTAGTCAGAATCTCACCACTGCCAACCTAGGATTCTTTTGATGCTCACATTATATTATTAGTTAAAAAATTGTGTTTTCTTTAATAGGAGCGGTTCTAACTTCTTCTAACCTCTATCTACCCTCTGGGAAATTTTCTATTGTGTATAATAAAACTTATAAAAAATGTAACAAACTGGCACAGAAGCTTCTGCGTTGGTGAATTAATTAAAAGAAAGGAAAAAAAAACCAAGAAATGCCAGAAGTTATGGTTGACCATGGCGCACGTTAACCAAAAAATGTCCTCATCATTTCTCGTTAGACTTTTGAGACAAAAGGGAGACCCCATTAATACAGCTGGTTACAACTGAAATCACATCCACCAGATTTTGCGATTTAGCAAGGTAAATTGACATGACCTTTAACGAAATTTTAGTGAAGATCCACGAAAATTTCGTAGTGGGTTGATGTGATGTACCGATTATTAACAGGCATACGCTAACCAATGTTTTAGGATAAATAAATACTTTTTTATTAGAAAAAATTCTATTATCTATCATAAATATAAAAAATATAATAGCATAAAATATTTTGCACATTTGCACATTATTATCAATATGACTTTTTACATAATTATGATAAAAGTGAACATCATAATATGTGGCTGAATGTTATTATAAAATAGTTTTATTTAGTGTATAGTCTCTTTTTTTCTATAAACTATAGAATTTATTTAGAAATTTTTTAATGACAATAATTAATAAAATTTTATCCTTATAATAAAATAATAATATTAATAGGAAGCGAGTAAAGAGAGACATGAAAGCTAGTAGAAAATCTTTGTTTAATTAGCCATATATCATACAGTTGGTGCCAGAATAATAATAAGAATTTGCACCGGAGAATACAGAATCGGTCCTAAGATTTTACAGTGAATAATTGTAAGGGGGAAAAAGAAAATTTGAAAAAGACCTACCCAGAAGATAAGAAACTGAAATCATATAAAAGGGGGTAAAAAATTGAGAAAAGAAAAAGACAAAAAAAAGGGTTCTCCTATTGAATATATCTAATATTAATAATGGCTTAATAATAATAATTCATGGGGTTGTTGGAATTAAATATTTTGTTGTTGTATACAGCAGTCTTCCTAATCTTCTGGGCTTCAATTCAGGCGTAATGAAAGGTGAGTCCTTGTTGATCAGAGCTCAACTTTCATCTGTGGTACATTATTTGAACCTGCTCATACAAAAAATAAAAGAATAAGAATAATAATATTAATAATATTAATTTTGTTGGGCTAATGAAAATGATATTTCATTAACGTGTCAACGATGGGCGACTTTTCTGCTTTATTACCGTTGAAACTCGGGGATTGTGTTGTTTTCCTGTTAGCAGCTTGGCCAAACCCCATCTGAACAATGGTGTGGAGATCATCCTCTAAGAATGCTAATGGAAACTGAAAAATCATTAGACACAAGAGTTAGGGGAATTTTTTTTAAAAAAGTTTAATTTATATACTAGTAAAAAAAATATTATATTGTGAACTATAAACCATTTTTTTAAGATAATTAGAAATTATTGTAATATTACTTTTAAAATTAATATTACTTTTAAAATAATTATTATAAAAATCAACAAATTAAACATATATGATCATTTGTGATTTGATGATAATATATATTTTTTTATCTTATCTCTGCATATATTATATTTTTTTTATTTGTATGAATAGAATGGTGTTAGAGATTTACAATAACTCACATACTTTACTCAAACAATTGATTTATATCATCTTAATATCTTTGCCTAGACTATATCTTAAGAAATGTTTAAAAAAATATAGTAATGTAATGGACTTTTTTTCTTTCATTATTAATTTGTAGAGAAAAATAGAAGAAGCTTATAATTACCTGAGAGCCACCTTCATTAAACACACTTTGCGGAGATAACTGCATGGCAAGATTTTGGCACAGAGAAGTATCTAATGGGTCCACTGAGCAGTGGGTCACCGTTCTGTTAGGTATGTTATTATGGACAATTGGGTTGTTTTGCTGAGGCTGGTGCCCATAAAAGGCTTGTGCTGAGGAACCTAATGGGAATGTTATTGCATTTGGGTGTGTTGCCAAAGAATTGTTTGATTGGAATACCTGAAATCATCAAAAGCCAATGAACCCCATTTCAGGAATCTTCTTTAAAAAAAACTAAAAAGCAACATATTTGTTGAGGACAAAAAAAAAAAACAATGTAAACCATAATATAGTATTTGTCCAATGCAATAAAACTTACGTCTTTCGTAACAAGACTCTCAATACTAAGATCCATCCTTGTGTTAACAGAAGACAATTTCATAGACAGAAACTGCCATTAGGGAGAGAAAAAAAGAAGCATAACTTAGTGAGCAAGAATACTAACACACACATGATGACAATCATTTTGAGAATTGAGATGCTTATTTGCTAAGGTTGGTTACCTCAACTTGACGCTGCAATGACTGAACATAATTTATAATTTCATCTAACATAAGTGCTTTGCCAGTGACCTATAAAGAATAAATAAATAAACAATTCAATCCATACCAAAGTTAGTGAAAGTACTGAATTTTACATTTACTAACATAACACAAGCCAATCAATCTTCTTTGGATTTTAACTTCATCTGCATATACCTTATTGCAACCTGGTACAAGATCTTGGAGCAACTTCATCCTCTCACTGATTTTCTCCCTCCGTACCTATTTCAAGGTTAATAAAATGTCAACATGAAAGCTACACATAGTTTTTTGGTGCAAAGTGTCATTAATAGGGAACCAAAAGCACTGAATTCTTACACGTTCTGCAAGACTATGGCTGTCAGTGGCTTGGCCTCTTCTTGCTCTCACATGAATATAATCTTTTGGTGGCTCAGGAGGTTTTGAGTTACTTTTGCTCTGTTTCTCTTCCTCTGCTTTGGACTCTTCCTCAACCTTCACTTGGCCATTTTCATTTCCCTCATTCGGCTTGCTGCGCTTTGAATTTGAATCCTCACTACCTTCAACACTCTGAATTGAAAAAGAACACCTTTGAGATTTCAAAATTGCCTTGCAAAATCAAGGTTTTAGAAAACGGTCCTTGATTACATCCACTGCAATTTCCCGCAATATCAAGAAATGGGACAAAACTATGACCGTGACCACAATTTAAAACCTTATGCAGAACCAAAAATCATCACAAAATGGAAGTTTGACTTTAAAAAGTACTCTTATTTTTCTTATTTACCTTGGTAGGATTAGTAGTGTTTGAAGTTTCTTTGGCTTTTCCTTTGGAAGAAGCTTTTCTTTTCCTGGAACTCATCATATCTTGGGAAGTTTTCACCCCAATTTCCCCATTTGGGGTTTGCTCAGAAATTGTAGATTCATCTTGAGAATTGGTCCCTTCCATTTTCTCCTGCTCCTGATGAATTGCTGAATTCTTGTTCTCTTGGGCACCCATTTGAGATCCAAGTGTTTTGAGCAATGGACTACTTGAGACTCTAGGTAACTTCCCACCATGTTCCATTGCTGCTGCAGATCTTTGAGCCAATTCAGCATTGTTCACACTCAATTGGACACTCCTATCATTGAAACTCCTGCTGCCAAAGCAAGAAAACTTTGCAGCCCTCTCAGCAAAGCCAGGATCAGCTGAGAATTCAGAAACACTGGAATTCAAAGCCATTGTTGTTGATTTTCCCCCTCCCAAATTTGCCAACCTCTCATTCACCAAGCTGTGGACAATGTTCACCTTTGGAGGGGAGCTCAAAGGGGTGCTGTAGCATGAAGTGTTGGTGCTGCTATTGCCATTAGTATTCATGTAAGTAGATGCCACAACCAAAGGGTGAGGAAAGTGTTGTGGGATCTCATCAGAGTTCCCAATAGCTCCCAATTTTCCCACCAATTCCCTGATGATGAAATTCTCATTGGACATGTTGTTGTTGGGGTTGGATGATGCTGCTGGTGATGAAACCATTGAACTCAGTGCTGAGGAATCAAAGTGGTGAAGGCCATGATCTGTTGTTGACTTGTCCCAATTGGAGTTGTAAAAGCAATCTTGTTGTGTTTGCTCAGAGGCACAATTCATAAATGTTGGTTGAATCCCCATGTTTGGTGGTGAGAGTGATTGCCAAGAGGGCACTGAAGAAGGATTTGGTGGTGGTGAAGGTTCAAAGTGAAGAGGGTGGTGGTGCTGTGTTTGTGACACCCCAGAATTCAGAAAGAACTGGTTTTCCATTTTTTGTTCAGATCAAGGGGTGGCGGCAGTGTTATGCACAGGAAACAAAACAACAGAAAGAACTGAAAAAAAATGGGAGTTTGTTAAGGTTTATTGTGTATATGTCTCTGGAACCTGAAGCAAAATGATTGTGATTTTGGGAATTACATTAGGAAACAAGGGAGAGGAGTTAAAGGAGTAGTAGTAGCAATGTGGCAAAGTGGGACAACAATTGGAGTGATTAATGAAGTGGGTTGATTGGGTTGGAGTTGAGGAGGGAGGGAGAGAGAGAGAGAGAGAGTTGGGTGTGAAAAGGGAAGTAGTGAGTGTGTGTCTGGTAAATCAAAAAGCTGAGAAAGATTGAGAGAAGGGAAGGAGGGGGGGAAGAGAATTGATGGGAGTACAATGGGGTTAAATAGAACCTCAAAAAGAAGAAAAACACTGTTTTGACCTTTTGTCTTTTTAAGTTGTTGATGGTAGCGGTATTCTGATGTCAAATGCTATAGTAAAATAAACAAAAGTCAAAAACTCTTAACAGAAGATATGTATTTATTATTACTATCTTATTTTCTAGTTACCAAAATTTTAAGATACAGGTATCTCATACCAAAGGAAAGAATAGAAGTTACAACGTATCTAATATGTATAAAATAAAAAGTTAGTTTTTATAGATTGTTACATCTTTTTGTATTATCAATAGCTTAAAATTATTCTGATGAATTTTGATAAAGTTATTAGAAAAGTAAATATATATTTTTTATTTTTGAAAATTGAATAAGATATCAAGAGTTTATAACAATTCACATACTTTTGCTCTTAACCATAATCTGATCATACATAAAAATATATGATTAGATAATAATATGAAAAATATTTATACTCAAATTAAAGTATGTAAAAGAATTTATAATATTAAAAGGAATAAATAATATATTGATAGTGTAATTTTTTTACAATATTATTTAATCATATAATAAATTTGTTAACTCTAATTTCTTTAAAAGTTAGTATATCAACTACAATTTTTATTAACCAATATTAATTAGTACAAGTCATAACCACATGTGTATTTTCATGATTTAAAAGTAATTACTTTGTACTAATATCATGGATAAAAAAATTTATTAAAAATATAAAAGCATTTAATCAAATACTTGTGATCGGTATTTTTACATAAAAAATTATTTTATGTTATTATCTTTAAATTTCTAAATCAGAAATGTTATATAGATATTTTTCTAACATTAAACAGACTCAATTAAAACAAATTACAGAATTTGAATACATAGATATATCATGCCATTATTTTATTAAAAAGATGAGAAATAAGGATATAAAGTTGATATAAAATATTTCCTTTTTATATATGTAAGTGGGGTAGAGAGGAGGAGTGAGTAATAAATAATTACTACCTCTTTCAAACAAAAAATATTACCAATTTACTAGTAATTATAGTTTGGACTCTCTCAATTTTTGAATGGTATCCCTCCCCGCAAAAGACGGAGCAGGGTCTTGGCTGCCCGGCATTGGACGTCAGAACACCAAAATGTGTCCTTTCCTTTTCTTCAGACTCTATACTTTTCGGGCCATCTAATGGAAGCCAGGAAGGATTGACAGCTCTACTAAACTTATTCTAATTTTCATCCTTTTTAATTTTTCTTTTCTTTTCTTTTAAATACTGTTTGGTTTTTAAAATTTGATTGTATGTGTTTGTGTTTGCCTGTTTGGAAATAGTATTATTGCGGATTTTTTTCTATTCATAAATATTAAATATGTTTTATCTATCATAAAATTTTCCTTGTCTAAATTTGACGGTGCATGTAATGTTATTTACTTCCAATCAAATATTACTTTAAATAATTTGAAAAGTTAGATTCAGAAAAATAAATTGTAAATGAGACGCCACCAATTTATTGTAAGCGTTAATTTTTCTTAAAGGATTAATTATTAATTTGACCTGAAGTGTTGTGATGGATTCAAAATATTTTAGTTTTGAGGAAAAATTTATATATAAATTAGTGGGGTAAAATTTATACTGACTTTTTTTAAAACTAAATTAGAGGTAATTTATAACTACACATATATGTTATGTTAAGGAAAAAAAATTAGTGGTTGCAATTGCCCCCTTCCTCCACAAAGTAGATCTGTCTCAGCTGAAGTGGACTTGTAAAATAGAATTTTGGTCAAGGACACGATGGAAAAGATGGAGCGGTTCATGATTGTTTTGGATTAGGGTCATTGCATTTTTGGTATTGTTTGTTTTGGCTTTTTGGTCTTAAACTTATGATTTATGCGTCAATGGTTTAAGGGAGGAAGTGTTTATAAATTATCCTTAGTCTTGATTTTTAATAGATGTGAAATTATTTTGGTGTATTGGAACAATCTCCTTTAGAAATGGAAGGATAGTAATTTTTTTGATCGCTAAAGGATGACAAAAGATAAAGTTTCACAAAGCATGCATAAGTTGTATACTCTCTTTGAATATGGAATAGTATTTGTCCCTTCGATCCTCAAAGAGTGATTCCAACCTCTTTAAGACTATGTGTAACGAATCAACTTCATTACATATCTATAATTAGTTTATTTATTTGAATACTAGTGAATTTTTCACAATTCCAAAAACTAATAGATAATATTTAAAACTTAAGACAAAACAACTTTATATACAAAGCTTAACTAATTAAAACCTAGTGTCACTTTGGCACTTTCGCATATCACATCCTACTATACTACCATGTTCAATTTAACATAAAATGGTGTATATATACGTATTCTTACAAGGTAAATACATAATAACCTTAAGCTAATCCATTCTATCCATTATCCAATACAACTAACAAAGGAAAAGAAAGAAGAGAATGTGTCTTCAATCCCAAGCATACTCTTTCTATTGGATTTGGATGATCCAATATGCTATATCTGGACAATCCTAGATACTCATGATTTTGATAATAACAAAGATATAAATTCGCTTATGAACTAATGGTTTACTTTAAGTGAAACAGGACATACTTGATATAAAGCTCAATTGGTAATTTGTTTCTATCCTTATGATTTTACAAGTTATCGTTCAAAGGTAGCTGGAACTTGATTTTATTAACTATCTTATTTAGCTTTTAATGTGTTGTTATAAAACAAGCATCCAACAATGTTATGAAAATCAATACCAACGTAATGTGTGTTCTTATGAATCCAAAAGAACATAACTAACTTATACAAATGGTTTATATTTAGTTAGTTAATGTCCAGATGATTGCCATGCATGTGAAAGCATCTTGTGGTTGATTCACTCACTAGAACATTCTATTATTTGAATTTTCCCTCTTGGTGTATGTTGTAAAATTCCTCTAACATTTTAATTTCAAGTGTACAAAGACATAGACAAAATGGAAAGATATCACAATGACAAAATAATGCATAGTGGAGCAGAGAGCCACAAATGCAGTGTATTATTGTTTGCTCTTTCTCCTCAACAAGTTGTCACGTAGCATAAAAGATAAGTAATTGATAACAAAATTATTTGAGGAAGGCTCAGATACCATAATGAATATTTTTGTAAAGCAAATAAACAGTGTTTGAAGGATCAACACAAAACACAAGACATTATTCAAAATTCACAATTGTCAATTGAGATTATGTCAAAAGTATTGGACACTAAAAAATTAGAACCTAGAAAGTTTATCCTTTGCTTAGCAAAGTTATCTCTTAGTATTTGAGCCTAAGTGTATATCCACTCTTTGAGATATTTAAATATTATATTCATTCAAACTGTTGTTTGGAAAGCCAAGAGTGACTTAATAAACAAAGAATATTTGGATGTTCTTAATCTCAGGGGGAAATTAAGGATAAGCGAGACAATACATATAAAATACTTGTTGTAGTCAGGAGTGGTAGAGTAAAAATTCATTTGTAATCAATTGTGATTAGTGAAACCCTTTACAAGTTTTGAAGGAGAACTAGACGTAGCTTAGGTTGATTGAACTAGTATAAAATTGTGTTTTTACTCTATCTTCTGTCATAAATTTTGTATTTTCAATTGCTTTTGTATTATCTTTGGCGCACAAGTTTTTTTGAAAATTGTCTTTATGAAAATATGTTGTTAACATTTGGAAGCTCATTTTAACAACATCCTTTTTATATATGTGATAAACTTATTTTGTGAAACTCTATCTTTCGAAAAAGTTTAAGTTTTATCCAACACATTATTCAACCCTCCTTTATAGTGTGATATTTGTTATTTTAGTTCTTTCCACGAAGCCTCCAATAGAAAGATCCATCTAAAAACAATTTGTTCCCATGAACAAACACTTCAAGATCATCACAGTCACAACTATATGTGTCAGATGCAAAAGTGAGCTTACCAAAACAAACATATATATGCACAACTTAAAATTTAAAATAAAAGTAAAACAACTATATCTATAGTTTTCTCAAATTAAAAAAACTTGGTATTTTTAAAGAAAGAAAAACAAGAACATATAGATAAGCATGACCTATGGTAGAAGTGTGGTTTCGTTGGAATAGATGATCATGGGTATTAAATTACACCTTGGTCAGGCTAGACCTATAAAGGAGTTCTCCTACTCATATATTCTATAGGCTCATTCTCGTTAGTCTCATAATTCCTCCAACATTAAGCTAAGGGTCCCAACTTCCAACCTTTTAACCTATGTGCCTACTCATATGACTATGCATATACAACACACCAATGGTGTAACGACCCGTCACGTCGCTACTGTATTACCAACGCATAACCATGATATAAATTCATTTTAATAAAAAGAACACCCTTTTTGTTATTTGTGAAAACGATGATAAATTTCTCGCGAGCATATAATGACCATCCTTATGAAAAATAAATAAATGTAATTAAAGGTACTCATAAGACATTTAGAATATATGTATGCACACACCAGACATAATTTAATTACAAGGACGAAATATTTTGTCTCGAAATATACATCAAGTGTTGTTCAATTAGGAAGAGAAATAGAAGTCAAGGGTGTAATTAGCAAAACAAGGAGTGCATCCATTAAAAACAAGGGGTGCATCTAGCAAAGTGCTACTCCTGCCTGGGATCATGTCCATTGACATTCTGGCAAAACATGATGGCTCTAACTAACCCGATCCTTTCCCAAAAGCACCTACTGCTGCCCTTCTGCTCACACGAAACCAGTTCGCAATCACTGCAGGTACCAAACCACAAGGTACAACAAAAGTAAATGTGAGTTCATCATATTAAATAACAACAATAAATACGACAGAAAAAGGGACACAACCCGGTCAAGAAGCAACATAGTCATCAACATATCAACGCAAACATTCTAAGCATCCATCAAACACTAACATACACGGACATCCACAAACATCTCATAAATCGACTTACAATATCTAGCATGATGCATGCTCCTGACTCAATTCTTATTATGCAATGTGGTACCATCCCAGAAATAGGCCAAAATCCATGGTACGAATGATTAATGCAATACGTCAGGGTCACTCTGTTGTGCACAGGACTCACCCCCCATGGTGATCAGCCAAAATGGATGTCATAAGGGTCTTCCTACAGATGTGGCCCCACAATACTTCTCGTACTATGCAGTCAACCATCCTATTTCCATCATGCAAATGTCGTAGGTTACGTCTGCACCATCAATGTATGACCCAGCTAGGAACACAATCCTTCCTCGTAAGGGTAACCTGTCATACACCCCCTATGTAACCTACCACCCACACAATGGCCCAATGATGCACTGACTGTGGTCCTCGCAAGGTTTACCACCACCCAGTCCCGACATCTCACAGCTATGCATAGAATATTACCACGACACCATCAATGTATGACCCAGAACCAGGCTCAACCCGACCTAGCTAGGATAACGCCATACACCTCCGTGGGTATTTATGTATAACCAAACGCATTCCTCATCTCGAGCCATCACATAGGCCGAGTTCGAATGCCACCAACGTAATCATATACATCATTCGTAAACACCACATAAACTAGTGAGCTGGTGTGAAGTACGAGGTGTCCGGGTTGGCACTTAGACATACTATCTTAGGGTAAGAATCCGAACAAGGTAGGACGAAGGCGGACAAGGTCGATCAAGGCCGGTAGAACTCGGACAAGGTCAGTAGGGGTCGGTCAAAGGGGTAAAGTTTGGACAAGGGAAGACAAGGGTAGCAAAAACGGACGAGGTCGGAGGAACCTTGTCGAGGTCGGTTGGGTTTAGTAAGGATTTGTCAAAGGCGGTCAAGAGGTCCTCAAATTTCTTATAAAGTTCTAAGGATGGGTTCTATACTATGTAATCGACTGCATAAGCGCTGTAATCAATTACATCAGATAGCGCTTGTAAGACCCCGGGTTTGTATTTCACCAACCCACACAAGGGTGTAAGGGAACCCGGTAGCTCATTTCCCAAGAGCAGACAAGCTCTGCCTGAAAACAATAGGAATACCCACAATAACCAAGAGGGGCGGGGTGAATTGGTTAAAACTTGGTCTTTTAAAAATTTCTTTATAAAATCAGAGTAAGGATCTTAATCACTTTTAAAACCAAGAATGCTTTTAATCAATCAAATCACTCAGTTCAAGAAATCAATAGCTCAAAACAGAACTTGTTGAGTAATGTTAAAAATACCAAGAACAAATGAGCAAGATGACTAATAGAGATCAAGGAATAGAAAATCAACTCAAGAATTTATACTGGTTCACTTCTCAAGAGAAGCTACATCCAGTTTCTTCTAATCAACACTAGATTAGAGTTCCACTATTATAAATTTCAGTTCTTACAAGCTTTATTACAAAACTCTCTTTATCAACTCTAGATAAAGACAAGAAATCTAAAACCCTATTAGACTTCTAGAGAACAAGAACCAGAGAACACTACTCTATTCTTTCCTAGAGAACACTACTCTAGTACACTTCAAAGAACAATTTACAATAGCGCCAAAATAACAAAATTGTAAAACAAGTTTACACCCAAAGAGAAAGGAGAGAAACAACCTGATGATCCAATGAATATGAATGCATGTGAGTTACTAATGAGAGTTGAATGAACAAAATGAATTTCAGAATATGCTCTCCTATTCTTCTTTGAAAACTCTTGCCCAAGAAATCATTCAATACCCATGAAGATTAAAGAGTGGGACAAGAGGTAGGTTAACCCAGAAAATCACTTTCTATCTTTGTGATGGCTTGTATGTATTCAGAAAATTCGAAGTATTCAAATAGAAAACCAAGCCAAGCCTCACTTTTATTTATAACAGACTTTTTCAACTAATTGTAATCGATTAAACGTGCCAAATAATCGATTAAAAAGCCTTGTGTAATCGATTAAATTGTCACTTAATCGATTAAAGTGTTCATAGCATTTCTGGGTTTGAGCAACGAGCAAAATAATCGATTAAAACGATCTGTAATCGATTAAAGCAGTGATACATGTATTTCTGAAAAGCCTTGTGTAATCGATTACAGGAAATGGTAATCGATTAAATCAGTGAAACAAGCTTTTCTCAGAATCTTATGTAATTGATTACAAGAAATGGTAATCGATTAAATTGTTCTTCAAAGCTTTTCCAGATTTAAAAACAAAGCAAATAATCGATTAAACCTCAGTGTAATCGATTAAACCAGTGATATTTGCATTTTTCCAAAAACATTGCCTATCTAGTTCTTTTTCCAAAATTGTTTTAATTCTTTGATGAAAACATTTAAGCATGTAAATGATTAATTGCATGCAATGCAAGGATCAACAGATTGGCCTCTTTATACACTTCATTACATTCTTCAAGGCATGTGAAAAGCTCAAAACAATCTTCCATGTCCTAAGCTTTAAACTTCAAGTTGCTCCCCCTATATCCAACAATCTCCCCCTTTTTGGCTTTGAACATGCCAAATATTGATTGACCATTTGCTTAAGTTTGGAATTGCTTTGAGGAATGAGCAAGATGAAAGTCTTGAACTTTGTTAATCTGAAAACAAATTAGCCTCTTTACCAAGAACAAGTGTTAAGAGATATGCTTGCATAAATATTAATCATTTACTATCATTAGATTAGCTTCCCCTGACTTAGTTTGCTCCTTTTGACTTAGTTAATTTCGTGAATCATTAATTGGCAAAAACCAACAGAAAAACAGAGCAAAACAAAGTTTCATTTTTGTTGATTATCAATCAATTTTTTCTCCCTCTATTTGTCTTATCAAAGACAAAAAGTAATAGCATAGCACATCAAATAAGGGAAAATGCAAGTTTCATTAATTGAAGGGAACATGCAGTACATTAATCAAAGAAGAGAAAAAAAAAACTAGCAGAAAATAGAGGAAAGCAAACATGAAGTACAAGAAGCCTAGTTATCTTTGTCAAAGTCATCAAGGACAATTCTAGCTTCTATATTTTCTAGCCTACATTTCATCTCCTCCAAAGATGAATTAGTCTCAGCCCTATGCTCATGATGCAGTGACAGCAAGGCATCCATCTTTTGAATCATAAGAGATTCAAATGGACTATAAGATGGTTTAGCAGGGCCTTGATCTTCAGCTTCTTCATCAGCCTCCTCTTCTTGTTCAGCAGCAGGGAGTTGTTGTCCAGCCATTTGCCATCCATAAGGAGTCTTAACCATCCCCAGCTTGGTAAGATGTTTCTCTTTGATGAGGCTGTTGCTGGCATTGGTGTTGTCAACAACCTCATTAGAGACATCTATATGGAAGTAATCAATGAACCTGGACACAAGAATAGCATAAGGAAAGGGATAGTTCATTAATCTTTTGGACTTAAGCATGGTCTCCTGAATAATGAGAATCCAGTTCATCTTAATGCCATTTTTCAGAGCATACATAAGCTGTATGTCATCATCAGTGGCTTGGGCATGATTGGTGGCTCTAGGGGTAAGGATATATGTGATGATGTAATGAAGAAGTCTATCTTCATGTGTCATGGGTCCAGTACTCAGCCTAAGCTTCAACCTCATTTGAGGATCAAGAAGCATCCCCCTATATGTATCAATCTTATTGTACCCACCAGCCTCTTCCTCAAATTTTCTCTCACCATCAAAAGAAAGACCAGCAACTTCCTGCCAAATTTCAGGGGTAATTTCTATGGCTACCCCATTCACTTGAGACAAGATTGTCCCTTCCATAGAGAACTTGGAACAGGTGTAAACAAGCTTTTCTCAGAATCTTATGTAATCGATTACAAGAAATGGTAATCGATTAAAGCAGTGAAGCATGATTTTCTTTTTTGACACTATGTAATCGATTACAAGAAATGGTAATCAATTAAATTGTTCTTCAAAGCTTTTCCAGATTTAAAAACAAAGCAAATAATCGATTAAACCTCAGTGTAATCAATTAAACCAGTGATATTTGCATTTTTCCAAAAACATTGCCTATCTAGTTCTTTTTCCAAAATTGTTTTAATTCTTTGATGAAAACATTTAAGCATGTAAATGATTAATTGCATGCAATGCAAGGATCAACAGATTGGCCTCTTTATACACTTCATTACATTCTTCAAGGCATGTGAAAAGCTCAAAACAATGTTCCATGTCCTAAGCTTTAAACTTCAAGTTGCTCCCCTATATCCAACACTGCCGAGTAAGGGACCCGACAGTTCTCAAGAAAAGGGTTTTGGACTTAGCAATTCTAAAGGAAATAGTTCGCCCCGGGTAAGTAACCCGGTCTCTCTAAGGAAATGGAAGGATGAGCTTCTAGAGACGATACGTGTATGGAACTCAGCCGTCCTAGGAGAAAAAACACAAGCTCAACTGAGTAGGGAACCCGGTGGCTCTTTTCTCGAGAAGACACAAGCTCATCTGAGTTAGAACCCCGGTAGCTCTCTCTATGGTGAGGTAAATTGAGCTTGACAGCTCTAACGTATCACCCGGGTAAGGAACCCGGTATACCTTATAGAAAGAGAAGCGAGTCTTAACGACTCTAAGGGAACGACTCCGGGTAGGTAACCTGGTCTACTGACGTCCGCCAACAAGGAATAAGTTACGTCCTGCATGCATGCATGCATGCCACGTAACCCGCTTAACTTGACCTACCCATTCCGGTAGCAGACATCAAAACACAAGGGTTGATGTCTATGCGCAACACGACCAACCCATCCCGGTACTCATCACCTTCACGAACACTTCCCCAAGTGTCTTAGAAGCCTTTCAGCATCAAAATGCCAACTTCACACATGCACGGGGAGTCCTTAAAACATCTACTCCCCCACGAGAACACCAAACATCAACACAAAACAACATTCAACAGATTTAAGGCATACCACATCCCATTCATAAAAGACGTAGCTTTTCTGGGAAAAACATCACACACACCAAGGACATGCAGTTATCATCACGGCTGGACTCCCTGGCCCCCAAACCGTGGTACCTAAAGCTATTAAGGAACACGATAAACTCCCTTTACCTAACCAGGAGTTCGTTTATGAGCTTCACGGTGTGTTTGTCCTAAGCTTCAGTTCCAACCACAAAGTTCCTCTCAGTGTCGAGATTTCCGCAGTAGCTTCAGTGGCTCTCATAGGTTGGAGATAACAAAGAAGGGGTCGAGAGTGAGAGGTTTCTAGGTGAGTTTTAGAGAGAAAACAGAGGAAACGCAAGGTAGAAGGAGGAAGAGTAAACTTGTTGTTGTGCTAGCCTGCTGCTTATAAACACGGCTGACACAGTACGTCCACTTAACGTGCACAGCCAGCAACCACAGCACAGCAGAGTTGACTTACGTCCAATACCCATCATGCACGCATACCAAGACAAAAGCACTCAAACAACAAGTTATAAATAAAACAATTAATCAATCAACATAACACATGTAATTTAATTAATATAATACACACATCAAACATCCAAATTAGCAACTTATAATCTGGGTCGTTACAAATGGCATATTACATTTGGAATCCCATGCGATCCTATATAAGAAACCTTGATACCATCCATCTCCAATGGCCTGACTTAAGGGTCCAAGTCTCAACAACAACAACAATCCATCCCATATATACTAAAAGGTCAACTAAACCTTTTGGAAAGTATTTTTTTATCACTTTGACACATCATTCAAATTTAAATATTAACATAGGAGTTGGTACTCAAGAAGATATCCAACAAAGAGAGACCGTTGCTTTAATGGATCAAAGTTTTGGTGTGGAACTCACCGTCTCAAAACAACCATTCTTCTATAAAATCTTCGCAAAATATATAACTACTTTAAAATACATAGGATCAATTCCAACACCAAAATGCACATACACATCACACAAATCATCATCTCATCAAAACTTAGTCATCTTTCCTCATGTCAACTAAATATATGCATTATTAGTATACATACATCACCTCATAATTAGATGCACTACACTTGTATAGTCACTAATAGAATTCACAAATTCATTTAAAATCACCTTCTTTATAGCAATATCCCAAACAAAGGAAATAACGTTCATTTCAAAAGTGAATCACATAACACTATTATAAATCAACTTTACTCATTTAATTAAAAGTTCATAAAACGAAGTTTATCTCATGATATTAACTGAAATTAACTTTGAGACTTTTCTAATTTCTCATACAATTAACCAATATCTCATTTTGGTCACCCTTGGAAAGCCATCAATTTTAAAAAATGCACCAAAAATAACTAGCTTAAGCTTGGCCATAATTGGCAACTTAAGCTAGCACAGAACATTATTTGCCTATAACAGGGACACACTTAAGCACCTAAAGCGACAAATTAAGTGGTGGCTGCTAGCCTCAAAACACATTTTCCCTAGCTTAAGTTCTCAACATGTTCCGACTTAAGCTAAGGTCTTGAAATGCAAAAAAAAAAAAAAAAAGATCAAGCACTCTAATGCTTTGCAAGGATTCCCAATTATTGAATCAATTTACATTGATCCCATTTATGGAAATACAAGTCAGAAATCAATAGTGTTAACCTTGACAACCACTAGTAGAATTTAAACACCAAACAGGTTTCTATCTTTTTCGACTTCACAAACACAGATCTTCTCCTCACAGAAGTCTACTCAAGGCACATGATAGAAAGAACTTTGCTCTCGAGTTCCAGATAACTCTTGCTCTCTCATCAGAAGTCTATTCTTATTTTGGTTTGTCTATTTCAACTCCAACATGATTTCTTTTTGTTGGTTTGTAGGGACCAATCTGTATAATATTCCACATATCAACATCTTGGGATTCCAAGAATAGCTTCATTTTGCCTTTCCAATGGTAGAAGTCTTTTACATCAAAGGCAGAAGGCCTGTTTGTTGAAGCACCTTTAGGTATAAACACTATTGGAGATTGTCCAACCATCACTTCTTCCTGGATCTTCCTTTCACACCATAAAGTGTGGTTAACCTTAAGAGTTTAGCTTTAATCCCAATTGAAGTAACAAAAATACCACAAGAGAATTGAAGTGGGGTTTCACAAATTCTTAATTCCTTTTTCAAAATAAAAAAGGTTATGATATAATTTCATAATGAAGCAGTTCAAAATGAAGCATTGTTTTGAGCCTAGAACAAAAATTCAGCCAGTTCTGAAAAAAAGGTTATTTCATAATTCAGAGTTCTGTATAAAAAAAAAGGTTTGTTTGTTTGGAAAGACTTTGATAAAATAGTTCAGTTTTAAGTGTATTTGTGAAAAGGTTTTCTTATGTTAAAGATGAATTGAAAACAGTTAACAAATTAATAATAAAATCAATGCAAAGAGGTAAGAAAGTAGTGCACAATGATTTTTATACTGGTTCACCCCAACCTTTTGCTATGTCCATTCCTTGCCCATCAAGATGAGATTTTACTAACACAACCAATCACTATTGGACCAATAACCATTGGATTTCAACAACCTGCCAATACTCGCATTTGACTTCACACTTAGCTTCAACTAGACCAGAAACACCACTAGATTTCAACCTTGCCAGCCACTATTTGACTTACAACACCAAAGGACTTTTGTGTTATTGGACTGCACATACACAAATATTCTCCTCACAGAGGGTTTCCACTCAGGAAAGTTCAATCTCTCACTTATATCCTAGATCTATTACAAATTATAAGCTTATTGCAGAAGTGGGTCACTCTCAATAGAGAGGGTTGAAGTAAAAAATGCATATTTCTCACATAGAGATTTAGGTCGAGTTGCTCTTTTCTGGAATGCTTCAACTTGGCTTCAAGATACTCTTCAAAAACCTTTTTAAGCTCCAAAGAAGATCGCTTAAGTATAGCCCAGTCAACTAAAAAACTTCAGGAGCAAGTAAATTGACTTGACAACTGTCATGAAATGATAGCTTGTAGAACCATTATGAGGAACCTTTCTAATAAGCATTATAAAGTAACATCAGAATAGTGATTCTGATGTTAGTTGGGAAAGGATTCATACTTGAAACAAATCCTTTTGATGAAGATCAGAGGATATACCTTTCTGAAGTAGCACAACTTCATCAATCTTAAAACATTTTCACAACACAAAGCATTCTGAAGTAGATTGCCTCAAAAAAATTAAGTGATTGTACAATTGCTAGTGTTTTAGTGACCTGTCCAAGGCTAGAATGTGTAGTGTTTTTAGTCTTCTATTCTGATGCTTCACATAAGCACTTATCATGGATAGATTCAACTTTTAACATGATTGCATCTCCTAATGTAGTTAGCATTCTTTTTTTTATGTGCCCTTAGTGTGTGTGTGTGTGTGTGTAGCAGCATGTGAAAAGTGAAGTGCTTCAACTTCAGTTTTCTGATGTGCCCTCTACATGTATGGCATCATATCCTTGAGATGCATTCTGAATCATTCTGAACTCCATTATAAAGTTCAGCTCTTTAAAGTCAGGTTCTTCATAATTCTGATGTAGAGTATGATGCAACTTCATTCTGATGCTGGATATTCTTTATGTAGCCTTTGATAAGTCTTCTATGTAAGGTATTGTTGTTCACTAATTTTCCAAAAACACGTACTCAGGAGGAAGCATTCTTCATCATGCAGGTGGGGATTCAAGGAATCTTTTGAGTTCTCAACTCTTTGACATTTATTCTGAGAAAATTTTTTAAGCATTTTTCTAAGCACTTAAGAATTAATGAACATGTTTGTTGCTTAATGCATTTAACGCTGAAAAACTTAAGTAGAATGTTAGTCATCACATTAAACCCATCATCCTTACATTTTGCATTGCTAATGAAATGTTATAATTAAAACCACAGATATGGCTTTAGCACTATTCAATCTCCCTTCTAGTGTGTGTTAGACTTTTGGCAAACGTACCAATTGTCGTTGTAAGTTACAAAATTTATAAAAGTTCGTCTCCACAGGGACTTGTGCTACTCAGTTTTCCAAATAAAACTTAATAGTTTAATAGTTATGTACAATGAGGATGGTCGAAGTTTTGATGGTTTTACAAAAATAATGAAAGATTACAGAAGCTAATAAAATGATTTTAATTAATTCAAGAAATGCGTAGGATTGGATTTCATCATTCATACATCGGTATCCAATTAATATTACCATGTATAAATCATTTTCTATTATTACTGATGCACACATTAATTAACCTCGAATCTATCCCTCGCATACGAAGTAAATAACCCAGCATTACAATTATAATCGCGTGCTATTTGCAATCTAAACGTTATGCTCTATTCCTAGCAACATAACATAAAGAGTAACATTATTCAGTTCAAATTCTAAGAGTACTTCCCAGTTAAACTTAGAATTCAATTTCATGAAACTAGTGATCAAGTAGAATCAAGCATTAAGAACGGAATAAAATTACCAATAATAAATAGAAAAAACTTATGCATAAATAAATATTAAAAGAGATACTTAAAAGTAGAAGAGTACATTCAATCCTTAAGAGAAACTAACCAAGCATAGAGAGAACCTCCTCAAGAGAAGAATTGATTAAGGGCCCCATCACAACTTCTTTCCGGCAGAGTCTCCACACTAAATCTCACTTCTCTCACTTTCCTAACTTCTCTACTACTAATATTTAAGCTCCTAAACTAAAGATCAAGCTTTTGGAAGCAAAAGAATGAAGAATGGAATGCTTGGGAATGAATATCTCCAAAGGTTGCATGGCTATTTATAGGGGAGGTTGGTTGCTCGAGTCCACTCTCCTAGGCGACCATTTTAGCCTGTTTTCACTCGCCTGGGCGAGTTAAAAGCCCACTTGCTGCTCCACTTGCTGATCTACTCGCCCAGGCGACCAAAATACACATGATTCACTCGCCTGGGCGAGTTAAAAGACATTTCTGGAAACCTCCACTCGCCTGGGCATCCATTTTACACTGAGGATGCTCGTTTGGGCGAGTTAAAAGCTTAATGGTGAAAAAAGGTCATGGGCTTGGATGAGTTTTGGGCCTGTTTTGCTTGTAACACCTCCCAAGTTTGCTTTTTAAGCCCTTTTTGCTTGCTTTGCTTTTTCGGAAGCCTCGGAACCTATCAAAATAAAAAACATGATTGGATTAATCTTCTGAAATATAAAAACAACATTCATACAAGTAATAAATACTATGTAACTAGGTTTTAGAGCAATTTTATAGACAAAGTTATTGAAATCGAAAGATAAGTGCCAGTATTTGAAACATGATTTTAACTGAAATATGGCACTTATCAGTGTGATATTTGTTATTTCATAGAAGCATGATTCTAGATGTAATTTAAGTTCAGAGGTAGATATTAGAAGCTACATATGACTTAAGGATTATTAGAGGGTGCATATCAAAATATAACAATATAGACAAATATGTCTACACAGCCAAAAAGCACCCACCAAAAGTTGTGAAGGAAGAAGCCATGCAACAAAATAACGAGGCACTATCGTGACAATCTCATTTAGAGGAAAAGATCAGATTGAAGAATAAAGGAGCTAGTCATCAACTACAAGTCCTAATGTGACAAGGCAACCACAAAAGAAAAATGAGTTTCAAACATTTGCAACTATAATAAAATGAAGAAACAACTAACATGTAGAAGAATCATTTTCTAAGAGTAGCAAAGCTCATGACTATCCTAGAGAAAGGAAGAGCCATGAGCCACTAACAATAGCAAGACCAACAACACAATTTCTAATTTTAACGTGTGCAAGTTGCTCAAACTAAGGAAGGAAAAGGAACTGATTGTGTGATTGAGACAACTCACAACGGATCTCCTTGGCTTCCAAGCCTCTCAAGATAAAGAGCAATGGTCATCTTGAAGGATTTATATGAGGACATTGAAGTGCAACTGAAGTTCTTTTCTATGAAGGAAATAGGATATATAAGGTACAGATTAGAAGCCGAATTGCAAGTTTATATCATTAGCTTCTAATACTAATCTTCCTTAGCCCAAACTCTTTAGGACTTTCGAGCCAAATTCATCTACTCAAAGAATGTTTGTAAACTTCTTTATAGTGAGAGCTTACCAATGAGTTTTTCCCTAAGAGGTGTGTAAATACATATCCCTAAACATACACATTTAGGATAGGAAACCTTAGGAGAGCAATAAGGGGATTGTTGCTTCTGAAGGTTGTGTGTGAGTCAAGTAGCATATGCTACTGAGGTTTTAAAGCCTAGAGAGGATTTATGAAATAATACTTAGTAGATCCTGCAAAGGCTTAGAGAATACTAAAGGAAAACTTGGAGAATCTTTTAGAAAGATTATTCAGGTGAAACCTTGAGAGGATTTTTGAAAGAATACTAAGGAACGCTTGCAAAGGCTTTGAGAATATTGGTGTAGGAGCTTGTGGAGGCTTCAAGAAAGAAAGAATGTCATTGTTGGTTCTTGGAAATCCTACAAGTGTAGGGACTAGATGCAGCCCAAGATTGTGGGTGAACCAGTATAAATCATATGTGTGCTTTATCTTTCTTTATTGCTTTTGATTTGTTGCTTTTATATCTTTTACTTGGGAAAACATGTTTTACAATGTTATATCTCTGATATAAAATCATAAGAATTTTTCTCAAACTATTTTCAAAGTTCATAAGCAACTTATACTCATATGCATAAAAGATAAAAATGGATTCTACATTACCTAAATCTAATCTTTTTAAAGTAGCTTCTTAAGGAGTGTTCAATAGTTTCTTCATAGGATTTTACTAGAAAGTTATTTTCATACAAATTATTGTTAAAGGATAAAATTTTCACCCAGCAAAGCTTATGGAAATTAAACTCAGATATATCCTAAAAACTTCAAAAGTGACATGTTCTTTTGTAGAGAAAGTCATAGACAATTAAGTGTTACTATTTAACCTTCTTTTAGTGACCTTCTAATTCACTTCCTTTGAAACTTCTGAATTTATATTACATAGATCAAATTCACCAATTTTTACATAAGTTTAAAATGATTTTCTACTTTATAAATCACCTATATTTTAATGTATAACAAATTTTTCAAAACTCAAATTGTATAAGATAATATTTATATTAATGTCTAATTTATCTAAAATTTAACATGATTAATTACTAAAATGGTATTACATGATTCAATTTCTAGATTGGTCAAATTAAACAGAGTAAATATCCAAAATTTATTAGGTGAATAATTTTTTGGAACTATTCCTTTTATAGAAAGAAATATTTTAAAAATATAAAACAAATGAATTATTAATTCATAAACTTAAAACAAATGACTATTTTAGTCCCTAGATGTATAAATCAATGACAATTTAGTTTTTGAAAGAATGAAATTAAAATTCTAATTCAGTACTTTCTGAATGTGTAAAATGCATAGACTCATATATATTATTTCAGCATATAAAATCTTAACAATACAACTTGGAATGCTAAGAAAATCATAAAGACCAGTAAAGGATCTGACTGCTTTGGCTAAACCATGAGCTACTAAGATGATTTGTCTTTCTTTTTTATCATGGTATTATCGTATTGGTACGAAATAATTTTTGTTGAAAGTGGTAACTAATCTTTATCAAAAATCTTGAACACATATAAGATGATTATTATCCTTTCAACACGATTTATTCTATACCTAATAGTTAATTAGGATTCAAATTCTGAATCACTTGATTAAGTTTGTGTCAACAGTTGTTGGTTGGTTTGTCTTCTAACAAAGCAGACTTTAACATTTGATAAGTCACCAACAGTGTTCCACACTTCCTTAAAATAGTCCTAAACTCAAAAGCATATATCCTCCCTTCCTCTAATCTTGTAACCACACTCTGGCAGTCTACCTCCATCACCACATTTGACAATTTTTGATCCTTCACCCAGCTTAGAGCCTATACTAAGGCAATAGCTTCTCCTTCATGAACCAAGGGTAAGAAACTTTTACCATGGTGAGAGCCCTTACGAAGCTACCAGCACCATCCCTTATGGATAGAACAATACACATGCACCTTGCTTCCTAAAACAATGTTGCATCCACATTATACTTCAAATAGCCCTGCTGAGGTGCATTAATCCAAAAATGATTATGTCTATTTTTTTTAGAGGATGATTGCGTCTAATTAGTTGTGTAAAATAATGATGAATATGAAAATATTTATTTTAGATATTAAAAGAAAATGATAATGATTTTTTTATACTTTTAACAATATTTATTTCTTATTATTATGATTTTTTATTTACCAATTAAAAGTATTGCTTGAAAATAAAAGAAAAATTTTGAAAATATTTTTTGAGTTCGGTAAGAATAGTTCTTCATTTCTACAAATTTCTTAGTGCAATAACAAACTCAAAAGTGTAACATTCTAAATTTATGGAATTTAGAAATATATAATAAAGGATATATTTTGTGGAATAGCTTTGATAATAAGTGGATTAAATGATACATGTAGGAATTATATATAAATAACAGTTACCTTATAATAGGATTTGATGAGAATAAGATAATAGAACTCAGATGGGGAACCAAGGTCCAACAAATCCCTCCCCCCCCCTCATGATTTTACATAGAAAGAGGAACGAAAAGCTAGAGAGAGAAAGAGAAAAGAAAGAAAGATTTAGAAAGAAGGAGGAGAAGAAGAGGAAGAGGAAGGAAGAGCAAAGATATGGAGACCCAATGCCTAGAGCTCATCTCCACGTGTTCTCAAAGGTGAGTGTGTTTCCCTTAGTTCTTCCCTTTCCCCATGATTTGGTGTTTTCCCCTTTTACCCTTTTGAATCCTAAGTTAGGAGATTTAGGGGTTTTGGTGATTAGGCCTGATTGATGAGTTGTTTGAGAAGTTTAATAGGATAGAAGTGTGATAGAAGTGTTTAGGGCTTGATTATGGTGCTTGGGGATGCTTGGGAAACCATTGTTGGTTCCTTTGTTAAGCAAGAATGGTCTCTCTAAGTAATTTTATGGTCAAAGTATGGGTCTAGGACCAACTAAAGAGAATAAATAGGGAGTATTAAAAATTATACTTAGCCAATTGTTCCTTGTGCTATCAACTATATATATGTTTGATTATATGATGTGTTTTTTTTTATGGTATTAGTAGTATTGTTTGAAGTATGCAATGATGAACCTTTCGTCTAATAAAAGATGCTTAAAACTACACCCATGTCTCTTAACAAGCCGAGTGGGGAGTTTCTCTTAAGTTACCATAAATAATTTTAAGAAAAGGGTTTTAGTTTCAATAAAGGTTTTTAGAAAAGAATATCACCTTAGTGACATAAGGTAGAACCTTTCCTTGTACCAATCATGTCTGAGAGCCATACGCTCGATGTATACAATGGTATGCAAAGGGGCTAAAGATCCTTTATGTCCCCAAGGATTGATGAGTTTACAAAATGTTTTTGAAAAGGATTCTTTATGCAACAAATGTTTTTATGAAAGAGTTTTCAAAGGAAAGTTATGACCCAAGAAAGAGGCTAAGAGATCCTCCTAGAGGTGAGCAATGAGGATCATGACCATAACACTAACACCCATGGAGGAGGAATAACATTCTTCATAGGTATGAAGGGGTTCTTCATAGAGAACAAGTCAAGAGACTCCTCCTTATAATGGAGTTGACAATCCGCCTACTTGGACCGGTGCATTTAATTAAAGGTCATAAAAAGAGGGATGCTTCTTGTTGGCTAGAGTTTAGCTGAAATAATGGAATACACAATAGAAGTGAAACATAATAATAAAGATAATACAAACCACATAGTGTATAAACAATCTAGGAATGTTGATGTGCATGATTTATGTATGTTTTCTATGTTATTGTATATGAGGGTTCATGAGCCTAGTTGTTGGGTGAGTGATGTAAGGTAAATTTATACATTAGATGAGGACACATTTAGTTGGAAACTACCCTTAAAGGTAGGAGAGGGGTCATACCTATAAAAAGTTAATGTAAAATACCCAGAAAGGTATGTTAGATACTATGCCTCATAGAAAGGCGGTGTAAGCCCAAGTTGGTAAAGTCAAGTAAAGGAAAGATTATTCATGTTCCCATCCAATGTTATAATGAAGTGAGACCCTAGTGAGTAATCAAGGATTAGAGGCATGTTAGGTGTCCTAGTATACTAGTGGTAGTCGAGTTGACATAAGAGGCCAACTCTAGGTACCTAAGTAAAAGTTAAAGTTTATTACAAGGTCTATGGTAAATACATTATGAAGAAAGATTAATTATGAATGTTAGAACTAAGAAAATACCAAAGAAGCCAAGAGACGTAGGTAAAGGATCTTTGGAATAGATAGTCAACTTAAAGTTCTTAGAGTATTCACTAAGACATTATGTCTTATCCCTGTAGTTTTTCATGTTTTTACATGTTAGCAGATGGATGCCTAATAGAGAAGCTTGGAGTTACTTACCTTGTATATCCCCAATGTATGGGAGGTTAGTTATGTTTATCTATCTAGACATGTTTTGTAAGGCACATTAGTGGCAACAGATTTGTATTATATAAACTAGCTCATATTAGACATCAAACTAGCAACCTTAATCCCAACTAGGTTAGCACTAAAGTAACGAACCTTCATCAACCTATATACCAAATATTATTAAAAATGAAATAGAAGAAAGAGTATTTACAAATATAAAGCAAATCAACAAAACCTATAACTCAGAAGACAACATTTGTCATGAAAAAAAGCATTCATTAGAAAAGAAGAATAAGATCCCACCAACTAAAACTTAAAGTAGTAAGCATTCCTTAGACAACAAAGTTTATACTACGAGTAAGATGAAAACAAATCCTCCAATGTGTACTTAAGTGCCAAGGAACAACATCATCACGATCAAATGCCTTAACCACTAAGCTCGAATCACATTCTAGCTAGAGTTTGTGCCATCCTTGATAGTGAGCAATCTCAATGGCATTCATAGCTCCAAAAAATTGAGCACGAAGAGTTAAAGTTACACCGAAGTGAAAAGGAAAACAAGCCAAAATGTTGCCTCAAGAATCCCTAAAGATTCCTCCACAAGCAGTGATACCATACACTCCTCTAGCGGCTCTATCTAAATTGCATTTTGTCTAACCACAAAAAGGTGGATGCTAGAGTACGAGTTTTATTAGAGGAGATTTTCTAGGATGAATAGAGACTTTACATTGCTTTAGAATGGTGAACTCATCAATAGAATTGTTCATAGTCCCTCTTGAATAGTTCCTTGTTAGAGTCACTAGAACTATGATTTTATGCTTAATGCTAAACCTTGAGAAAGGCCCCTGATTAAATCTAGAGTGGTTTCATCTGATCCAAAGAAACCACACCATATTCAATATTTTTATTGTTACAACATCCTGTGGGCATTATGTTTAAGAGCCTGCAAAATAGAAATAGGAGATGAAGTATCCATGGTACACTAGATCAAACTTCTAAGCCAAATCCAAAGATCCACTACCCACGGACATGTGAGGAACAAATGATGGAAAGATTCTTCACTAGTCGCGCAATGAGCATAGCAAGAAACCACTACATACCCTTTACTTTTCAAGTTTTCATATGTAGGAAAATTTCCATGAATCCATCTCTAATATAAGAAAGATCGAGATGGTGGGATGTTGGAACTCCAAATCACCTTACACCAATGGTACTGAGGTAGTATAGGTTGGAGATATGAGTAAGCATCTTTCATAGATAAGGCACCCAAATTCGTGTGAGGCCAAACCATTCTATCTTCCACAAAAGTCCAAGGAAGTGGAACTTTGCAAATGCAAGCGACTAAGTTAGGAAATTTCTCTTGAAAATAAGATGGAAAAAACCCATGTCGGTTTGCAATAAAATCTTAGACCTTTGCTTTTGATAGATGTTGCACATGCTCAGGAATATTTAACTCCAAAACCAGAGGTTGGTCCAACCATTTGTCTTTCCAGAAATCAATTGACATTCATCTCCAACGATCCATTTTGAATTCCCGTCAATAGTGGAAGAAAAAAACTTTAATCCTGGCCAAACCGAAGATTTAATATAAGATTGTCGCACCCTTCCATCTTTCAAAAATCTCACTCTAACTAGTGTTGCCCACTAAGTACAAGATAATGATAATTCCCAACTTAATTTAAGCATAACAACTTGATTAACCAGCTATAAAGGCCTAATATCAAGGCCACCGTTATCAAAGGGTGCATAAACCTTGCTCCACCCCATTATTACTAACTTCCTTATAAATATATCTCCACTCCACATAAAATTTTGAATCCAGCTACCCAGTTGTTTTAACAAAGACACAAGCAAAGCATAAACCTGAAATGAATAAAGTAGCATACCTTAAATCACTGACTTTACTAACTGTACAGCCCCATAATGGATAGCAGTTATCCCTTCCACTTTGCAGACTTCAAGTTAATAAGACCCACAATTAGATGAAGGTAAAACTTTCTTGAAGTACCATGAGAAATAGGGACTCCAAGATAACAAAAGGGAGTGAAGCCAATTTTTAAACCCCACACATTCTTAATAGAGGCCAATCTAGCATATGACAATGAAGAGGAACAAAAAGAATATTATCCAAACTTACATGCTACCCCAAGTCACTGCCATGTTCCTAAAAAATCGCCATTAAATTTTGAAGATGACACTTATGGCCTTTGCAAAAAACCATAATGACATTTGCGAATAACACATGGCTAGAAACCGTTACTTTACCTAGACCTATGATAGGATGCAACCTCCATTGATCCATTAACAATGAAATAGCATGACTCAACACAACTTCACCCAAGTAGAAAAGAAATAGGGATAAAGGATGACCTTATCATACCCCACGATTGCAACAAACAAAGCCAACAACTCTACCATTAATAGAGAAGGAAAGCTTCATTGACCATAAAATAGTTTGAATCTTTTACGCCCCCTCAGCTATAAGGGTCATTACCAAGCATAACCACTTACAAACAGATAATCAAACAGAGTTTAAGCAGTTTGGAAGCACATACTAAAAGTGACATCCTCAAATGTCATCATCATATACACTGTACATATAATGTGGTGAATATACATATACATCTCTGATTAGATACAAAACTGTACATAAAACTCCCCTCAGGGTACAACAAAATTAAACCAAAGGCTAAGTACAAAACACCAGAGCCACATGCTCATATCATTTAGCCTAAGGTGTACAAACAGCAGCTATCCCTGCATAGGCTTCTTGCCTTGGGATCTATCTGCTCCTCCTGAGGAATCACCTGCAACATAAGTCCCACAAACGGGGTGAGATATAAAATCTCAGTAAACTTAGGGCCCTTGAAGGTATTACCTTCCCCTGGTTCACTTTTAGGCACATACATAGAAATAGTACATTATCATCAATCACATTCTCATTCATCATCAGAACATTTCACCCCAGCCTGTCAACAAACAGGTGGTACACATCATTTTGCAAGGCAGAGGCTACATCTAGGTATATAGGAACATCTCCACTCACGGAGGCTACGTCTATATACTAGGAACATCTCTTGCCTGGATATCAACATATCTATCGGAGGCTTCATCTGAAACATAGGAACATCTCAGTTAAGAGGCTACATCTATGTAACAGGCACATCTCCATCTAGTGAGGCTACATCTGTGTATAGGAACATCTCCACTCACGGAGGCTACATCTATATCACAGGAACATCTCACAACCTATCACAATCAATTGCCTGAGGAGGCTACATCTGTGGTTATAGGAACATCTCCATTCGGGAGGCTACATCTATAACACAGGAACATCTCACATCAGGTCTTACGCAACCTCTCGTCATCTATCCTACTACCATAGGACACAATTCATTCATATGATTCACATTACAGTCTCATATTCAAACAGGTACAACATCAGTCAACCATTCATAGCCATACATAACAAGTCCCCAATCACTGGGTCCAATCACATTTCAGCATCTCAAACATATATAAACATCAATTCCCATCACAGGGCACAATGCACAATTCATCAGGCAATCACATCAATATACAATTTCTATATACATGCATTTGCCCACAACAAAACCATCACCTCATATTGGTGCATGGCTGAACACAATAAAGGGCATACATTCAAGAACCAAGAGCTTACCTGCTCTAGACAGATCACCGGCTCTCCCGGTCTCGTGGTCAACACCACCAGAGCTATCAAGCTCACGTCCTACACAAGAACCAGCATATAACACATCAAATACAGTTCTAGGCCGTTCAAACGAAAGGAACTATCATCCTCTCTATCTTCATATAACAAATCACTACACAAGCGATTCCCAGACCCTCAACAGGATCCCTCTCGGCCTCATTAAGGCTACAGAGTCTCTACAAGGACTCTGATCAGGCTAACACAAAGCATATCCCTGCTTTAACCTTCTCAATATCCAACTTCTCATTATCAGCAGTTCAAGCTCATAAACCTCATCTATACACTCTCATGAGCAACTTTGTCAACTGCTCTAAGGTTCATACTAGTCATATTACTAGCCTTTTATCTCTACTCATACATACTCAGAGCAAAAATCAAACTTCATCAGTAATGATGATTCAAGGCTCTAACTTCATCGCCACAACCCCCTGAACATAATCTTCTACAGAACCCAGAGCTAATTCTAGCCCCATCACAAAAGGGTTACTATTCATGCAAACCCCCAATTACAAAAATCAAGCTGAGAAACTTGAGTTTCTTACCTCAATAACGGCAAGGAAGACCCAAGGACCACCCTCTCGAGCTCCGGTGTCCTTTCCACGCAATGGGTCTCAGCCACTCCCAAGTTCTCTGAGCTTTCCTTTGGAGATTCCCAAATTCTCTAAAAAGGAGTTTTCTCAAGAAAAGGGTGAAGGATTCAAGCTTCCAAGGTGTTTTCTTCACAATCAAAGGTCTAAGGGAGATGTTTTAATGGCTTATAATTGAGATATGAAGCTTCTAGGTGCTCTAATGGCTGCCTGGCTCAAGGAAGAAGAAGAAAATGAAGCTTTTGTCCCAAATTTCGTAAAAATGGCCTTTTATAGGCTCCCAGCCCGCGTTCCCACGCTAACCGCGCCATTCCCACGCTATCCGCGCCAAAAATGCACAAGAAATGGCTTTCTGGAGCATTCCCACGCTAACCGCGCCATATCTGGCGCTAATCGCGCCAAATGAGCGAACCTTGGGGGTCTCCAGGGCCATTCTGGCGCTAACCGCGCCATAATCCACGCTAATCGCGTCACATGGCCGCGTAGTGGTGCTAACGGCGCTGAATCTCACGCTAATCGCACGGCACTATTCACAGGCAAAATCCGTCGCTAATTCCGTCGCAAAATCTGTCGCTAACGCTTTTTCTGACGGAATTTAGCAAATTTTAAACTTTCTTTCTTTTTCTCTTAATTATAAACCTAGGTTATTATAGAATCCAACTGCAAAAGTTTTCCATCAAAATCAAAGGCTTTTAATACTTGAATGAGGAATTCACAGTTCAAAGTATCAAGGTGTTCTCCTCATGTTAAATTTAAGATCCATATTGCTACCAAAAGAACACTGATGGAGCATATTAATTGCCTCAACTGTGATGCAAATGAGGTCACCAATTTGTCTTCCCTTCAGAAAAGCTCGTTGATGGGGAGAAAGAATGTTTGGAGCTATGACCAAAAGGAAATCTACCAATACCTTGGAGACGATTTTAAACTTGAAGTTGGCAGAGCAATGGGCCGAAAGCAATCCAACATGTCAATTTTTGAGACTTTAGGTATTAGAACAACTAGTTTCAAATTGAATTTCGGAAAGAGCCATCCTTGAGCAATGAATTGAAGGACAACCTGGAAAACATCTTCTCCAACAACATACCAATATAATTGAAAGCAAATCCTCCAAAACCATCAAGCCTAGGCATCCATTCATGTCAAAAACAACAACTAACTTTACTCCCTATCTAGATGGGATATTGGTTAGCATGCAAGTATTGTCCTTTGTCACTAATAAAGGAATGGCCCGTTCCACCATACAATTAGACACTCAAGCTTCCTCAGATGCACAAAGCTATGTTAAGTAATCCAGAACCTCATGTTCTAGATCTTGTTGATATGTCAAGAAATGTTCTTGCTTCCAAAGCACATAAAGATTTTTTGAAACTGCTCTAACTTTTGTTACCTTGTGAAAAAAAATGTGTTTTGATCTCCAAAGCAGTGCAATAAAATCCTATATTTTTCTTAATAGTTTAAAGCCTATTGGAGTTTAATTTGTACCTTTAATTCTTTGTCATGAAAATTATTAGAGAAGCCCGAAACATCAATTAAAGTTGGACTTCCATAACATTTTGCATAACATCAGATGCTTGAGCATGGATATCTCCAGAGACTACTTTGGTCTAATTTTTCAACTCACTTTTTAGTAACTTCAACTTCTAGGAAAGTACAAACATAGGGCAGCCACATATATTTAGACCAAACTTTGAGCATAATTCCTCTACAATCAGGATGTTTAGATCACATCCTCATGAATCTAAAAGGATTTACCCCTGATTTTGGGCAAAAATCCAGAGTTAGTAAGAGTGGGTGATGATCAGACTAGTATCAATAAATGTGTGGTAAGAGATTGAGCTCCAAAAATTTAAACAGACCTCATTGCATACGGTCCTATCAAGACACAAAATGTCATTTGTCATATATACCATTAGACCAAGTAAAGGCATTCCCTATGGTTGGTAAATGGTGGAACGTGTAACTATCCACCCATTTTCTCATGCCACCCAATACCGCATTGAATCCACCAAAGTAACACCAAGGCCTAGGATTTGATGCTTAGAGTCAAGCCAATTTAGACCATAACTATATGCGAAGAGTTTGATTGGTGCAAACATAAATATCAAAGAAAATAGCTATATTACCATTTATCATTAAAGAAAAGGATAAATTTTTAACTGAGGAAAAGATGATCATAGGATTCAACGTCTTCCTACATAAAACCCATAGATCCACTTCAAATTTAATTGATGCAACAAAAATGGAGGAAACAATGTCGAAGCCATTCAAGGTTCAACTAACATTACAATATCTAGTTTATGAGTCAGACATAAGTGCTTGAGATAGTTAAAAGTTGGTTGATTTGCCAATCCACGAGTATTCCAAAACATTATCTTCATTAAGCATGCTAATTGGTTCCATCCCTATTAAGGGCCTAAGGTGAAACACTAACTATCACCTTATTTTTACTTCCACAAAGCTTCATTTTTTTGAGATTTTGAAACCACCATAATGAAGCCATTGTGAGTTCCAGGAGAAGGATTTTCCTCTTCATCTCCCCATCTCCCTGTTATTAGACCAAATTCTTTATGCACAATGGGGTTATCATTCACTTCTAGAGTGCCATCCATCTTCTTAACCGGAGACTCTGCATGCAGGGATTCATCACAAGACTGCTCATCCCACTTTACTAGAATTTTTGGCACCTTGTGGACAACAGATCTAAGTTTTTACTTCCTTCAAAGTAAGAAACAAAAAATTGTGAATTTGGAACCACTTCTCCATCAGCTTCCAAAGCACTTGTTGTACATCATTACTAGGAGAGTGTATCAAAATATCTTCTTGTGTATGAATAATGACATTTGACTTATCAATATCAACATGTTGTTGCGCTATCTCAACTACTCAATCATCAGCCTCCACCATGGGCTTTGGACAAGAGTTACCTTCAACATTCTTTTGTGCAAAACTAGGGCCTAGAAAGATTATACCATCTTCCTGAATGATAGTATCCTTCTTCTTCTCAACATAAAATTTCTTCCCCACCTAAACTTTTTGTTGAGGCTGCACTTTTCTTCACTTGTCATGCGAATGACCAATACTATTAAAATGATTGTAGAAAGTAAGTAGCCTTTCATCAACTATACCCACAAATAAAGCAAAGCCCTATTGTTCAACAAGAATTTGATCTCACAATTGATTTGCAAGATTAACATCCACCAAAACTTGTGCAAAATGCCCAAATTTTTTATGTTTAGTGGCATCATCCAAAGCCAAGGGTGTGCCCACTCCTCTAGCTATCGAAAAAATGATTGTGGGACACCAACATTCCTAAGGCAACCCAAAACTTTTGATCAAAAATTGAGTGTTTGTTCGTTTCACCTTGTTAGTATTAAAATTAGGCATCCACATGAATAACTTAAGGGGTCCAATGTGGTTGAGACCCAACACAGAAAAATTCAAAATATCCTATCCCTAATGGAACAAAATGCCAACGTCCCAAGGGTTTCCAAAGCTTCTCAAGTTTTAGATGAAGATCTTGATATTTTAACGGGGTATTTCCCTTAGTGAGACTCAATCTGACCAGGAGATTTTTTTACTTACTCTAAACCTGATTGGTATTCCTCTTCCAGTATTGTAACTAACAATGCATCACCCTTCATACAAGGGACCAAAAGTTGGCTCAAAGGGATGTCACATGAATTTTAGAGAACTTTCACAAAAGACTTATGAGGAGGAGACAGAGGTTTCAAGGGAGGAGAGGAACCTTCCTTGAGAAAGGCCAAAGGCATAAAGCACACAACAAAAACCATGATCGGATGCAGAATCAAGATTCCATGTTAGAGAACCCTAACCCTAGCATAGATCTTTCATTATATTTGTTTATGTAATATAAGTTTATGTTTTAGTTTCTGCATAGATTACTCTAATAATTCATATATGCTAAATTTTATAATATAGTAATATGAAATGGCGAAAGGTAATATCCTCTACGGTGTAACATAAAAATCAAGAATATTTCTTTGGAAATTATTTATGTATTATTGAATTTCAACTAAATTCACAATGACTAAGTTGTTATATCTTAGTTGTGTCTCATTAAAATATTAGATTAAAAAACTAATTTTCCTAGTTTAACTACTTTACCAAATAATTTTGTAAAACATAACCTAAATGAAAAATTTATTCTTTATTTCTTTATCCTTTCAAGAGTTAAAGGTAATATTAATTATTATTTTTTAGTTTTATTCTTATTTGACTATCCTTAATTCTAATAAATAAAATAATAAAAATTATATTGAAAAAATAAAAATAGTTTTAATATAAATAAAAGTATTGATTATATTTTTTAATCAATGTTTTGAAAATATAAAATACATTAAGTTGTTTCTTCATTTGACTAAATTCATAGTTAGTGGAAATAGCATGCATATCCTACCAGAGCTCTTTGACGCCATGGCCCTCTAGGGAGCCCTACCACATTGCTTTTGATAAGCCCTTCTGCCCATGGGGCTTCTGTGCCCCCTTTTCTGATGGCACTAAGATCAACCCACATGCAGTAAACATCTTCTTTATTCCTAATCCTCACCTAAAAAAAAGCCCTTCACACACATAATTAAAAATGTGTTTTCTTTTCCCTTTAGTCACCTCTCTAAACCATGCCATAAGGGGAACACGCCATCAATTAAAATATTAGAATTAGAATATCAAGTTAGTTTGACAGATTACAAGAATATTTTACATGGGAGGCTATTTCTCTCAAAAGGGGATTCTCCTATCAAAATTGGAGATTTGCAATCAAAGCTCTAGGGCATTGGTCCATTGTCTTGTTAAGAAAGGTTTCTATTAAATTGCTTTTTCCTTTGCGGAGGACTTCCGTAGTGTCCACTCAATAGGCTCTTAGAATCTTAATCCAAGTGTTATGCATTTATCTGCTTGGTCTGCAGATTTTAACCTAAACATGCTCAAAACAACAATTGCTATGTGTGGGGCTCATCTTCACGATATAGATCGTGAATATTAGAGGCCTCATATTTTGGTCAAAATTGGGGGTGCATTCGAGCCCCTAATCGCTCTGGATGATTCTACAATCAATACAACCTTTGGCCATCTTGCGCTTATTTTGATCAAGCTTAATCTCTCCAAAAGCTTCATGAGCATATTTTGGTGGGAAGGGAGGGGTTTGCTTTCTTTGTTGAAGTGTAGTTAGAAAAGCTTCCTCATTTCTGCTTAACTTGCCAAACCATTGGACATTTTGTTTTCTAATTGCAAGAAACATCAAAATCCCAAGGAACCACGGAACGCCACTTTAATGGCAAAGGATCACCCCATTGTTGGGTCTAAAAAAAGCATGGATAGGCCACTGGTCTCCAATCAAGAAGAGGTAGGCCCTCGTTCTCCTCCAATGGTGGAGGAGGAAATGGTTGCCAGTGGTTTCACTTGGGTGAACAATGTTCCTTGTAACTAGGGTCTGGATGCTAACCCTCTTGTTGGTTTTGTGGTGGGTCCTCATGTCCCCTCAGGGTAGCTAGCTATCGGCAATACTAGTGCCCTTCCATGTGGCTCGGTGGCTACAGATAAGTTTCCTATCACGCTAGTTCCATACTCATATGTTGTTAATCAGGACATTTCTGATCTTGAGTTGTGTGTTGCTTCTCCTTAAATTCTGGACTCCTTAGAAGGAAAGAACCTACCTTCTTGTCGCCCTTCCCCAACTATTGTTCAACACGATATGAGGACTCTAGGAAAATTATAGGGTAATATTGTTGAGGAAAAGGATGAGCATGTCCCATCATATGTGGATGTGGAAAATTCCCCTGCTAATGATGAGACTTTCTAGCCAGTTTTGTCTAAGTCCAAACAGAAGAAACTGTGGCAGAAGAACAAGCAAGTAAAAAAAACCCTCCTAAAATACCAATAATAGGGTAGGCTCTCTATCAATCTCTTTTTGATATGAATTTATTTTTTGTAATGTTAGAGGGTTTGGAAACTGAACAACCAAAAATGTGTTAAAAAATTTGTATCTCTAAAAAACAAAAGTTTTTTTATTTATTTTGAAACCTTGGGTTGATATTGAATCAATGAATTCTTCCTTTTGGGAAAGTTATAACCTTAAGCCTTCTGCCATCAATCAAACAGGGGATAGAAATCCCAATCTTTGGGGCCTGTATGCAACAGCTTTGCAGCTAACTTCAATAAAAAAAATTATTAGTTCATATCTCTTTGTCTCAGCATGATATCATGTTTTTCTTTATGGCTGGAGTTTATGCTTCCACCAATTATCTTGGTTGTAGATCTCTCTGGGAGGGTCTAGCGAACCTAGTTAAGTATATCAAGGCCCTTGGACGCTTATAGGGGATTATAATGCCATATTGGGATCGCATGAGCAAAAGATAATAGGCCTACCTTTGGCTACTTCTTGTGAGGATTTTAGAGAATGGTTTAATTCTTCTAAGCTCATCCATTTGACCACTGTTGGTGTTGCATTTACTTGGTGTAATAGGAGACAAAATTCTGCAAGAACTGAATGGAGACTTGGTAGAGCTCTTTACAATGAAGATTGATTAGATGCATGGTCAAGCACTTCCTATTGCAATTTTTTGAGAAACCACTCTGAAAACCACCCATTTCTGCTTCATATGTAAGCCAACTCCCCCTTCTTCCCTCCCTCTTTCAAATTATTTTTAGTTTGGTGCCATCAACTGGATTATTTGAAGTTGGTGCAATAGGTTTGGAATTCCAGTGTAAGGGTTGCTCCATGTCTATTCTTTCCCACAAGTTGAAGAAGCTAAAATATGCTATAAAAGTCTGGAATAAACATTCTTTTGGTAACCTTCACGCTCAAGTAGATTTGGCTAAATTTGATCTTAATTGTATCTAGTGGAAAATAAGGGAGTTTGAGTATTTTGATGATATCTTATCTCAGGAGAAAAAAGATCAAACTATCTTGGATAAAGATGTTGATATGCAAGAAGAATTTTGGAGAGAAAAGGCTAAAGTTGTAACATCCCGGGCGCTGATGAGGGCGGGGAGTGATCGCCGATGCAATGAGGCACGGACAAGGAGCAGCTCTTGGCAGGCTTCCAGCGGGAGGGGTACGTGAATGAATCAAATACACACTCGAACGAGAGGGATCCAGAGGCTATGCAGGTAAGAGACTGTACAGTTGAGGATAACTTAAAAGGAAATAATAGGTACTACCTATACCAACAAGGTGCATCTACTTTTCGATAGCCCATAACTTTCATTGGGTATTTCTTCCAAAAATTTTAGGAGATTGTGAAAAATGATGTCTTTAATTCAATACTTTAATTCTTTAATCTAGTTGGGTCCTCCCTAATTTCAGTTATGTTTTTGTCACTCTCATTCCTAAGCATCTTGGAGCTAACAAAATTGAAGATTTTAGGCCTATAGCCTTGGCAAACTTCCCATTTAAATCATTACCAAGGTGCTTACCAAGAGATTGGCTTTGATAGCTCCTAATATTGTTTCTAGCCAACAAAGAGGCTTCATCAAGGGACAGAGCATTTCTGACTGTATTGGTATTTCCTCTGAGGCTATCAATATGCTCAATTATAAAAATTTTGGTTGTAATGTAGCTCTCGAATTTAATATCAAGAAGGCTTTTGATACTCTTGATTGGGGTTTCTTTTTAAATGTGCTTAATAAGTTTGGTTTTCATCCTATCATCTGTAACTGGATCAAAATCATTTTGCATTTGGTGAGGTTATCCCTTCTCATCAATGGCCAACCACATGGTTCATTTTATTGTAAAAGAGGGGTGAGGCATGGTGATTCGCTCTCTCCTCTTCTTACCTACTTTGGTAGAAAAGGGGCTTCTCTCTCCCATGAATGGCCTAAGATCTTGTCCCTGCCCTTTTATGACTGCTTGTATGTCAATGATATAATGGTTTTCTACAAGAGCACCAAAAGGAATATCCTCATTCTTTTGTCCTTTTTTAACAAGTATGGTAGGATGTCGGGCCAACTTTTGAGCCTTGAAAATTGCAGATTTTATGGGGGTCTTTCAACAATTATCGTAGAATCTTGATCAACAACTAGCTTGGTTTTAAAGAGGGCATTCTCCCCTTTACTTACCTTGTGATTCTTATCTTTAGTGGTAAGCCCAAACAAATTCACTTGCAACCTATTGCGAATAAAATTATCTGAAAGCTTGCTTCCTGGAAAGATAAAATGTTCTCCATATGGGGAGGGTGCAATTCATCTCATCCATTATTCAAGAGAAGTTGATTTACAACTTCAAGATCTACAAGTGTCCTTTGTCTCTCATAAAAGTTTTTGATAGATTTATCAGGAATTTCATATGGTCTAGGGATCCTTCTTTGAAAAAATTGGTCATTGTCTCTTGGAATAATCTTTGCCCCCCTACGGAAGCAGGGAGTTTAAATCTCAGATCCCTCAGAGCTATTATTGAAGCATCTCTGCTAAAAAATGTTAGGATATGTTGGATGTTAATTCCTCTTGGGCTAATCTTTGAAGGGCTAGATTATTTAAAAACAATAATCCTTTGGGTCAATATGTCAAATCCTTTATCTCGACTGATATTATCTCCTTCCTTAATTAGGCTAAAGAAGAAAGTAGTTGGATTTTGGGAGATGGGAAATCCATCAATTTTTGGACAAACAGATGGTTATCACAGCCTTTATGTGATTTGATGAATTTACCCTCTTTATATGCTTCCCTTACTTCATACTTTTATTCAGGGTGGTAGATGGTAGCTACCTCAAGCCCTGGTCGTGAAATTCCCTCACACCGTTGAGGAAAATAAAAATATTGTCATTCTTTTTGTGGATTGCAAGGATAAAATTTGCTAGTTGAAGGCTTCAAATGGTCACCTTTCAGCTAAACTCACTTTTTAGTATTTCTTCCCTGCTAGTTTGGTTGTTGCGTGGGGTAAAAAGATTTAGAGTTTTTTTGTTCCTTCTCCTAAGTTTTTCCTTCTTTAGTGGCTTCTTCACAACAAAATCCCCACTCATGATTTTCTCAAGAATATGGATTGTATCTCAATTTATATGGGGATTTTGAATAATCTTCCTCCCACCTATTTTGGGACTTCTCTTATGCAAAATCTTTGTGGTCCTTATTTGTGCATCTCTCTATATAAATACTTTTAATTCATCCTTGATGGAAATGCTTAACCATTGCTTTTCGAATTGGAGTGGTTGACTGTAAGACATTATGCTTTCAGCCTTCATGCATATCATGTGGGGGGTTTGGCATGCATGTAATAATGCAAGGTCCAAAAATCTTTATGTCCCTGTCAATAGAGTGGTTTTCCTAATCCATGGTGGAGTTTCTTTATCGAGCAACCTTTCACATGGTAAGATGTTCTCCTCCATTGCTGAGTTTCGTATTCTTATGGCTTTTTCTATTGTGTAGATCATTAGTGAGGTAGTTTGGCTCATTTGCATGTGGGATGGATCAAATGTAATTCTGATGGTGCCTCGAAAGGGAACTCAGTTGTTTTCGCTTGCTAGGGTTTGTTTCAAGATGCCAAGGGCTCTTTTTTGAGGTTTTTTTGTCCCTAGGTTGTTATTGTCTTTGCAGTGTGATTCATCTATCATGGTCCAAGCTTTTAGTGGTGTTAATTTAGTTCCTTGGAATCTTGTAAACTTATGGAAAAAAAATTATATCTTACTTCTAACATGAATTTTAAAGTATCTCATATTTATTGGGAAGAGAACTCTTGTGCTGAAAAGCTTCTGGTTTTGGTATTAGTTGTTCCTCTCCTTGATGGTAGGATATTGCACCGTCTTTTGTTTTGGAAGACTTGTATAGAATCAAAGCTAGCTTACCTTTTTATAGGTTTAGATGATATTTTGGCTTCTTTGGCTTTGCATGGTTTTAGTTTGGTCCCCCCCATGATCTTGTAACTCCTTTTTTTATCAATACAATTTCAATGTGGTCTAAGCTATTTTGGGGGCAGGGTGACAGTCGAGCTGGGATCCTTTCCCTTCTTCAAGCTTTGCCCCCTCATTTAAAAAAAAAACTTCACCCTTATTGCATAGATAGAATTATTTAAGGTTTTAAAACTCAATAAATACAAACTACTCCCTTTGGTCCTTAATATAAGATAACGTTTAGAAGAAATTGATGTTATTTTTATAAGGCATTTTATAATTTCTATGAAACATTTATTTATTTATATTTATTATTTACACTTATTAAATACTCTGATTATCTATCCTTTTATTGATAGTATGGTACGTAACGCTCTTAGATCGACTTTAATGCTTTCACATCACCATAACAAGTTACAGATTTTTTTATATCTGATGATTATTAAATAAGGGTAAAATTGATACATTAATAATATTTAAAAAAAAAAATAAAACTAATTAATTACTTTTTTATGTATTGAATAGGGACAAAAAGCCCAAAGGAAAAACTACAATGAAATTAGACTAGAAAATGAAACTCCTAAAACAACAGCTGAAAAGAGTTGGGAATTGCTCATATATCACAAACTCATTAGAAATTTGCCAATCATAATTGATCAACTTCAGAATTTGTTGAATCGGCCTCCACCTTATGTCATTATCTTTGACCAACTGCAGACCTATGAGTATACCCCACAGTTCTGCAATAAAGGCAGAACTTCTTCCAATCTTTTTCATTAAGCCAACCATCCACTTGCCTTGGTCATCCCTTAAGAGACCACCAAAGCCAACAAGACCATCCCCTTGAACCGCCATTTGTATTTAAGCAAACCCAACCTGTTAGCAGCGAGTTCCAAGGGACCATGATTTCATCCTTCCTGTGACCTTAAATTGTATGGATTGAATCACCTTTGTAGCTTCGAATCTAATTCCTAATGACATCCCAAGGTCTGAATGGGTGTACGAAGGAAGGATCATGCACATGCATAGTAATATGTCACCACCCAAAGGCTTTTCCAATAAACTTGACCCTCCATGTTCTTGGTTCAATCATATTGGTTTGTGTAATTATGCTACAAGCACCTTATATTAAGGACCACATGGAGTATTTATTACTATTGTTTTCATACTACTACTAATTTATAATTTCAACTAGAAAGTTTTTATTAAAAGGTATTACATTCAATTCTTATTATAAGGTCCAATTAACTAATTCACTAAGATTAAGAAATTTGGTTATGTTAGTTTGATCGTGAATCTAGAAATGAGGGGTTTGAATATAGTTTTGAATTTTCTTGATGAAATCAATTCAAATCCAAATACCCTCTTGAACAATCAAGGTTTCCCTCAAAATCTTTTATCACAAAGATAATTTTGCTAAAGAAAAACAATTGTTTCATGTTTAAAACAAGAGTTTTAATGGCTTATTCAATTACAATTGCAAATACCCATTCAATTCAATTTCAAGAACAACTCAATAATAAGATAAGAGATAGAGAGAATCAAAACAAAGGATTTATACTGGCTCAACTCTCATGACAACCTACATTTAATTTGCTCTAATAACCCTTAGAATAATCACTGTAGAGAAATCACTTTACAAACATTATGTACAAGCAAATCTCTATCACTACCCTTATTCCCTTGAATCCTACAAGAGAAATCATAATCATATGAGCTGAAGCCTAGAACTCAATTACCCTCTTAGTAACCCTAACCAAGATCAAAATCATAGATGAAATGTAAGAAAAGGAATGAATACACTTGAATGTGTAGATAGAAAATCTTCAAGCTCAATCCATGGTGATCATCTTATGATGTTGAATGCAAGATCTTTGGCAAGATAATCTTCAAGCTCAAAGATGAAATTTTTCATAACATTTTGTAATCGATTACACTAATTTACAATGACTTCCTTCTTTTGAAACAAGATTGGTAATCGATTACCAAAACCTTGTAATCGATTATCCCGATGAAGATAGCTTTGTTTCAACAAAATCAAAGTCTTAGCCATAGTTGTAACATGTTGTAATTGATTACAAGAACCATGTAATTGATTACACTATGCTAAACAGTCGATGTTCATACAAACTTAGTGATCTTTTCATTCACTATCACCTATGACGTGAATCTAAGCATGATAACAGATAAAATAACCTATGAACACACATGCTTAGATCTAAAAACAATCAATGCAAATGTCTCATCCACAAAAACATGTTTGGCATTGAAAAATTCTATAAACCAAAATCCTAAGACTAAGTCTTCAAGCTACATGTTAATTTAGTTAAGAACATTAAATGTTCTAGATTAGTTTTTTAATTCATAATTATACTTATGAACAAAACTAACAAACATTAATGACTTATGTTTCTATCTTAATGTCATGCCATTCTAGGATTGACTTACATTAATGAAGGATACTTTTGTGAAAAATAATTAATGTAAAAAATATTTTTAATTGAAATTTTTTAAAAAATTAACCCATATTTTAGTTTAGATCTTATAATAAAGATTGAAATATTATTAGTACATCGTCACCATAAATTCCAATATATTCTTAATATATTTTCTGGTTAATAATTTTTGGGTATTAAATCTTTATTCTGTCACTATAAAAAAAATACTGATTAATAAAATTCCATTTAGAAGTATTCCTTTCTAAAATATACTGATAAAAAGGACTTGGATTAGTACTAGTAATTTTTAAGCAAGACAAATTTTAAATTTGCCAATGATTGGAGTCAACATCTGGGAACGTTCATCGGGTAAAGATAAATAAAAGTCAAAGCAAATTTAAACAAGTTCTTCTATTGGACGGTTAATACTCACCAACATTTCACCATATCTTTAACACAACAATTAAATAATTATTTTTGTTTATTTAAAAATTATTCCAAGTCTCAACATGTTTGAGCCGAAAGTCAATGATTGCATTTAATGCTGAAATAGGCGTTTAACCCGGTCACTGTCGGGTTCACATAGTTCCATTTACTTATAGAACCAAAAAATTAAAAATACCTAACCTTTCTGAGAAGTGCAAGAAAAGTTTATCACACGTTTAAACATATATAAATTTATGTGCTATATTTATGGCTGTTTCCTTGAAATAAGGCATTGAAAAGCAGGTTTTCTTCACAATTATATTTGATTGTCCATCAGATTTTGGCTATACAAATTGGTAACTTCATCATGAGAATCAGTGGGATATGCCTTCTTTTAATGCTCGCCTGGGACCAAGCTGTTCCTCACGGCAATGGATAACACGAATATGTTTTATTGCATGTTGTTTCAGTTGACATTTCTTCTAAGAAATGCTACCAAGTATTGCTATAATACTTTCACGGTCAGGAATAATGAATATAGAAAATATGTAAGAAAACATGAAAAAGATAATAAAAAAAGGTAGAGTTTAATAATCATCATAATATAAAATAATTTTATATTATCAACTAATAAAAAATTAGAATTGATATGATTTTTAAAATAATTAATAAACTTATTATATATAATAATTTGTGTGATTGAATAATCTTATAAAATTCTTTTATATTCTTAGATTATATTTGGTAAGGTATTTCAACAAATTTCTAAACAAGTTTTTTTTTAATAACTTTTAGTGTTTTTAGAAATGCGACTTAGGTTATATAATACAAAATTAGCTGAAAATCTACCTTATTAAATTATAATTATTCAATAAAATTAGTTGTTGAAGTAACTGAAAAGTGAAAATGACATAAAAGAAATAAAATCATGATTTATTTTAAAAAGGTAATGAGGAAATTCAATAAATATATTTAGAATAAAAAAGGAAGAAAATATAAAAAGTTAGAAGCTAGCATTTAAAGAAAACGTAACTTCAAAGCTATGTTCGACAAGGCATTTTAGCTAACTTCTAGCTTTCTTTATTAACTGAAAAGCTTGTTTGACTGTTTGAAGTTGTCTTGTGTGCGCGCGCTATGTTTTCTCTGCTCTTTCCCTCCTTTGCATCGTCGGTGGTTGTGATAGCGTGGCAGCAAATAGTGGCATTTAGTTTGTGGTCATCGTTTTCATTTGATTTCTCCTTGTGCGTTGAAGACGAAAGGCAACTTTGTAAGGTAAGGTGTTTTTATTCGTTTAGCCGTATTTTGTTAATGGTTTTCATTTTTGTTACATTTCTCCATGTGGCCGTCATTTTGCTAGATTTCTTCTTTTTTCGTTATTGCAGACAAACAAGAGGTTAACGTGAGTTTTAATCATTTATGTGTAAACTAATTAGAATTCATTTTTTGGTATAAGTTTTAATAATTTATCCATATGTTGTACTATAAATCTGAATCCTTATTTTGAATATCATATTAAAATTTATTATTCAACTATTATCTCTATTAGGTAAAGTTTCCTAATTATAGAAGAGTTATTTTCTAATAAAGTCAACTTATATGAAAAAAGGCTAGCTTCAAGAGAGAATCTTGTCAAAAATAGTATGGGAGTCACCTATTATACTAATCTTATCGAAATATGTTTTCGATTAAGGTTTGTCAAAATATGTTATCGATTGAGGCTTGTAGAAATATATTTTCGACTAGAGTTTATAGAAATATATTTTCAACTGAAGTTTGTTGAAAATGAATGATAGGAAATTTTACTGTTTCTGTAACGACCTAAATTTCTACTTATTTTTATTAACTTTGTTATTATTTGCTTAATGAAAAATTTCCAAGAAAACTATTAGTGAAATTACTAAAACATAAAACGTACAATTATAAACTTAATATTGTACATAGTCATAGTTCTTGTTACAAAAGTCCATACAAATATAGTATTTTCTATGCTTCAGTCTAATACATAACTTCCTTCATTACTCCAGCCCTTCAGTGAACCTGACCATGATTGTTATCTAAGAAAAACATGAAACAAATCTTGTGAGAAATAAAATTTCTCAGTAGACAAAGTTAAATCCCAAACTTACTAGTAGGTTAGTAAAACATCAATATATTCAAACCCATACATAAGAAATATGCAAGCTATATGAATGCATGAAATGAACTATCCCAGGGCAAATGGCCTCCACATATCGTACTGTATGTGGCCACACCTCGTACTGGATGTGGACGCTGCTATAGTCTTACGCAAACATGCATGAAATATTGCCATGTATCTTGCGCCTAGGTACTACATATCGTACTGTATGTAGCATCAGATTCTGTTTCTCCAAAGCCTCGTACTGGACTTGGAAACAGTAATCCACCTATCTTATCACATCAATATTCATCCATAATAAAATCAAATCCATAAGTGAAACACATATACCTTATGGAAAAATATTTTCATCATATCATCATATGGATTATAAATATGGTTACACCACCATATTTTAATCAAGTAAGATTATTACCATCTTTTATGCATAACCAGAGAATAGTTTTAACTATAGAGAAATTATGTTAGTAATCTAACTAATGATCCTCAATATAAATAATATCTAATTCCCTTGAAACCTTCACAAGAAAAGATTCAAACCTAGTATGAAATCTTGATTCTTCTTTCACTTACTTCCTCACTAATTAATCCTCAAAAGTGAATCATTCAATAGTTAAACCATTAAACTACATACCATTCAACCTCTACTTCTAAATTTAAATCAAAATAGTTTCATAAAAATATCAACAGACAGTCCAAAATATCATTAAAATCACCTTCAAAAGTTCATCAAATGGGCTTCCATACATCACTAATATTGATGGATATAAATCATCACCTATCTTATGGCTTAAATTAACATATTCTCATTAAAGAATAACCTTCAAACATCACGAAATTCAAGCCTAAATAATAACCATAATTCAGCCTACTAAAGCATGTAAATTAATCCAAACCATGGCTTAACTAGAGATTTAAGCTTTGCCTACCTCAAGTGAGTTTGAGTCTTGAATTTGAATGGATAAATGGCTTCCTTCCTTCCTTCCTTTCTTGGGAAATCCTCTTAGAGATGAAGCCTTGATATCCTTCTAATAAACTTGACAAGAACTCTTCCTAAGGTTGCTAGGTTTCTCACGAAAATTTTCTCAAAGTGATGGGTTTGCTTTTCTTTCTTGATTCAAGTTTTTAAAAGAGAAAGATGAAATGAAATGAAGGTGATATGAGGGGAGAGGGAGCACGAAATTGAGGTAGAGGAAGTGCCTTGAGAATGGTTTGCACCAAAGGTTCCCCCCCTCCCTTTATATAGTGTTTAGAAAATATAACTTTTTCTTAAAAATCTTCCAAGTTGATTTTGTGCCATACAAGTGTCCTAACACTTGTCTTGGTCATAATGAATGCCTTTCCAAGTGTCCACTTAGTTGGCATGCCTTTACAAGTGTCCCTACATGTGTCCAATTTCATGAAGCTTCTCCTTGCTTCATCAAAGTTCATGTGAAGGCTAGATGGAGGTGGAGAAATCTTGGCTTGATTTTTATGTTGTCTTGCATCCATGCCATACAAGTGTCATACCACTTGTTTCTATCATGTGGCTTGCTTTCTAAGTGGCTTATCATGAAGTTTCTTGCCTCTTCTACACCCTTCTTCACGTGCTCTTCATACCTAGGGGTGGGAACATAAATTTTTCTTCCTTTTATGCCATACAAATGTCCTTCCACTTTTTATCACAAAACCTGTTTTAGTAAAAGCCTTATTCTGGATTCGTTAACCGTTGGATCTCCTTAAAATTTTAAAGGTACACTAATATCCCACATATGTAACTTTTGACCGTTGGGATTGATAAAATAATCTCTAGAGCTTTCCACGTGATCTACCAAAGGAGACAAGAGAAGATTTTTCTTCTTATCTTGTTTTTGATTGGCCTATACTTCTGCTGATTATCAAAAATTACTAAATCATTTTATTAAATTGGTTTATATATTCTATAATTAAGAGAAAATTCCTTAGATTATATGTATCATCTTTCCATGTTTTTCTTATGCTTGAATTTTCTTAAATAAAGTCTCAAAGTTGTTATCTTGAAAAATTCCTAGATATTTTATTCTAAAGTTTTGTGTCTCAAAATATTTTGATACTTAGTTAGCTAAGTGTATGCTATAATTCCATTAGGTTTCTACAAAATTTTTAAAGTTATTTGAGCATTTTTGTCCTAGGGGCATATTGGTAATTTTGTCATGCTTCCTAGGGGCATTTTGGTCATTTTCCAAAAATATACAAGGGTATTTTTGTAATTTTCATCCTAAGGGTATTCTAGTAATTTCTACTTCATGGAAAGAGTGATTTAGTCATTTCTCTTCAAATATACTTGTATCCAAATCATCATCACATTTCCACAAGTGTTTAATAAAATTTTTAGGGTGTTACAGTTTCCAAAAAGCTTATTTTGGCAAAAGTTGGTTTTTATTGTAAATTATGCGAGTGCATTCAGAAGCCATCAAAAGGAAATTGGAAAAAGGTCGTGGCTACCTAATCAATATATATTAATCCTAATATGGTAGGCATTTTGAAGAAGGTCGTGTGTAGGGTGGGTGAAACAATGTGGTTGAAGTGGAGTCATGTAGTGTAGAAGAGAGGATTTGTGAGTCGGCTCTGGCAGGAGTAGGTGAATACACTTATATGTACGAACTACTTGTTAGGAAGCTTGGTGTTGTATTCCTCCTATCTAACTTCATGTGTTCTATTTTATGCACTATTAATTGTGCTTGCTCCCAACTTTATCCTAACAGGTTGGCGTTTGTGTGTGCATTCGAGCTTATTTGTGAAGGGTTAGATAAGGTTCTTACCACTAATGTATGTTTTCATTATTTTGCTTTGCATAAAAACCTATAATCGGTTGGGTATCTTTAAGTAGTTGATCTCATTGGGGAATCATTGTGGCTTATTTAGATAGTGTTAAGTCTTGGAGGAATCAATTTTTTAGGGTGAAAAGGGGAAGAGGATGTCCTAAAATTTTAACAAATGATTTTGAAATTCTAACTTTTCCTTTGCATTGGAATCGAAATCTTGTTGTTAGATTTACTACTCAAGAGAATTTGATGCGGCCTTTCAAGAGGGATCTAATTTTTTCACTTGATGTTTTTCAACCTTCCAAACTTATGTGTAGTGCTTTGCTGAAACTTCGTAATAATGAAGCCAACTTAAGAGCTTATATTCATATGCGTTTTTGGTAGCTGACCTCGAAAGAGTTTAATTGTTATATACTTTGACACCTTTACTAATATGTCAATTTTTTACCAATATGATTGTCAAGGTTTGTTGCAAAATTTGTGACTCGAGTGTCACATCAATTACCTAATACCCTTAAGATGAGTCGATCATCCAGGAGTTTTGTCTTCAACGGTGTACAATCCTCCAAACATTAACTTGTAATGTAAATTGTAACGACTCGCCACGTCGCTACTGTATCACTATCTCTTAATCACGCTATTATCATGTTTTAAATGAAAACTTCTTTAATTTGATTATGAAAATAATAGTAAATTTTTTGCGAGCACATAAATAAGATACGCATAAGACATCTTAAATATATATACATACACTAAATGTAGTTCAGTCGTAGGTACAATTAATTATGCCTAAAATGTACAAGTGTTTTACAAAGGAAACAAGAATTAAACATCGGGGGTGTAACTAGCAAAACACGGGGTGTGACTATCAAAAGAAGAGGTGTAATTGACAAAATATAACTTTTGTCCGAGATCTAACTCATCGACATCCCGGCAACTCGACGGCTCCAACCAAAAAGGGGTCATCTTCCCGGTCACCTACTGCTGTCTATTTGCTGTGACCGCTGTCTATCTGCTCACACGAACCCGGTTCGTGATCATCAGATGTACCAAACCACAAGGTACAACAAAGCAAATGTGAGTTTATCATGTTAAACAACAACAATAAACAACATCGGTTAGGGAAGGCATCCAAATATTACAATATTAGCATAAGATCCAAGTATTTCATCACACAATCAACACGGACAGTCATTCAACCACATTCCACAAGCCAACTTGTGATGCCTACCATGATGCATGCTTCTGACTCAACTCTTAGGATGCAATGTGGTACCATCACGGAAATAGTCCATCTCGGTATACAAATGATGCACTAGCTTGTCAGGGTCACTCTGTCGTGCACAGGTTCTCCCCCCCAGTGGTGATCAGCCCTAGGTGTCAGAAGGAGTTCCTAACAGACGTGGTCCCCCAGTACCCTAGTACCCTACAACCATCATCCTATTTCCGTCGTGTAAACGCAGTATGTCACATGGGCTCCATCAATGCATGGCCCGGCCCGGGAACCAATCCGTCCTGGCTAGGATAATGTCATACACCCCCGTGGGTATCTACGTATATCCACCTGCATTCAGATAACCATGGGCACCATTAATGCATGGCCCGGCCCGGGAACAACTCTGTCCTAGCAAGGATACTGCCATACGTCCCCCATGGTATCAATGCATACATCATTATCTCAAGTCATCACATAGGCCGACCTCAACTATTATCAACATAATCACATACGTCCCTTATACGTCATTCACAAACACCACAAACAAGTGAGCCAGTGTGAAGTATTAGGTGTCCGTGTTGGCACTTAGATATAATAACTTTAGGTAAGGATCCGAACAAGGTCAGATGATGTCGGTAAAGATCAGACAAGGTCAGTAAAGGTTGTTCAACGGCGGTTAATAGGGTAAAGGTTAGACAAGGGAAGACAAAGGTGGACAAAAGCAGACGAGGTTGGAAGAGGTCGATCAAGGTCGGACAAGGTCGATAAAGGTTAGTCAAAGGCGGTCAAGGGGGTCCTTGGGTTTCTATAAAAATACCAAGGACGGACTCAGCACTATGCAATCGATTACATAAGCGTTGTAATTGATTATAACATATAGCACTTGCAAGACTCGGATTGTATTATTATCACCAACCTACACAAGGTTGTCCGGGTAAGGAAACCCGGTAACTCACAAAGAAAACGTACAAGCTCTACCGAGTAAGAAACCCGGTGGTTCACAAAGAAAAGGCTTGAACTTAGCGATTCTAAAGAGAATAGTCCATCCTGGGTGAGGAACCCGGTAGCTCTAAGGAAAGGAGATGAGCTTAACCGAGTAGAAAACTCGATGGCTCTTTTTCCGAGATGGCACGAGCTCATCCGAGTTAGTGAACCTGATGGCTTTTTTCCCGAGAAGGCACGAGCTCATCCGAGTTAGGGAACCCGATGGCTCTTTTGAAGTAACTTGAGCTCAACAACTCTAAAGTACCACCCCCGGTAAGGAACCTGATATATCTAAAGAAAAGGAAGCGAGCCCTAGCAGCTCTAAGGAAACATCCCCGGGTAAGGAACCCGGTATATAGACGTCCGCCAACAAGGACTAAGAGTCACGTCCTGCATGCACACACGCATGCTACTTAAACAGCTCAGCTCGGCATACTCATCCCGGTACCCGGCACCTCCACAAACACTACTACAAAGTGTCTTGGGAGTTTTCAGCATCAAAATGCCAACTTCACACACATGTACGGGGAGTTCTTACAGCATCAACTCCCCCATAATAACACCATCAAGCATCAACACAAAACATCAACCAACAAACATAAAGCATATCACGTCCCATTCATTAAAAAGGCATAGCTTTTCTGGAAAACAACACACACCAATGACATACAGTTATCGTCATGATTGGACTCCCTGGCCCCCAACCATGGTATCTAAAGTTGTTATCAAACATAATAAACTCCCCTTACCTAACCAGGAGTTCGTTCTCGAGCTTCACGACGAGTTGTCCAAAACTTTTACTCTGACCATGAAGTTCTTCTTGACGTTAGGATTTTGTGGTAGTTACGGTGGTCCTTGTGGGTTGAAGGTAACACAGGGGAGCTGAGAAAGAGTGGTTTCTGGGTGAGTTTAGAGAGAGAACGGAGAGAAAACACAAAGATGAAGAAAGGAAGAGCACGCTTCCGCTACGATAGTCTGCTGCTTATAAACAGCTGACAAGACATGTCTCCTTTACGTGCATGCACAGCAACCTTAGCCAACAAAGTTGACTTTAACGTTCACCAAACACACATCCCAAAACAAAAGTACTCAAAACAACAAAATATAAAATAAAACATATAACCAATCAACATAACACATACATAAAACGTCCAGCTTAGCACTTAAAATTCCAGGGTGTTACATAAATACTTAAGTATAAGTCGTTCCTTAAATCAAAGTAGATATTGAATTTTCCAAGATATTCATCCGGAATGATGTACAATATATATATCAACCTAATTTTTTGTTTTTAGGGAACCAACCTAATTGTTGTTGAGGTTTGCTAGTTAGTTTGTTGAGGTAGTTATTTCTGTTATGTTAGTTGTAATTGTTTTTATCTTTGTAAGTATTATATATGAATGCATGTACAAACATCAATTAATATACATAAGCTTTAGTTTTTCTGTAATTCTTCTTCCTCTACAACCCCGAGTGTGAGTGATTGTGTGTGAGGAGCTTTGATCTTCAACAAATTTTATTATAGTCAATATACTTCAAATAGTTAATATTATAAAACTACGTAATTTAAATAATTTTAATGCTAGTATTCTATTTAAATATTTAAAAAATCTATTATGATATATATTCTAATTCAATATTTTATTTTATTAATCTATTTAAAAAACTTGTATTATATTTAAATTTAAATAATAATAAATTGACTAATACTATAATAAATAAAATGTAATCATTAATATTAAAGAGATGAAAGACATAACCGTGCAAATGCACCGTCATTCTAATTAAGGAATTCGAATGCATGATTATTTTTAAATATATATATATAAAGAGGTTTGTAGTTTACTTGAATAGTGTACAACCATAAAATTACAAACATTAAAATGAAACAAAATACAATATCAGGTGTTGTCGTCAAAAATATATAGAAATTTAAAAGAAATTAGATATTAGAAATAAATTACATAAATTAATCATTTAAATTTATAGACGTAGAACGGTTAGTACTAAAATTTGGATAGGTTAAGACCAACTAAACTTAAATTAATATTATTTGTAAAAAAATAAGGATAAACTAAAAAAATTGTGAGTTGTATAAGGTAGACAAAGCCATTTGGAAAATCGAGAGAAAATCTCATTTTCAAAATGCAACACAAAACCCCAATTTAAAACTGTATTTTTTAGAGGATTTAAAAATGTATTTAACTTTAATTAGTTTTGGCAGAACCTTTTAAATTTTAGGAATATAAATAGTTTTTCGATCCACCCTTATCTATTAAATTTTAGCTATTCTATTTGAGTTAATAATGCTTTATTTTCCTTTTCTCAAAAAAGTGATAGATCTCATTTCAAACTTTTCTTTGATCTTCTCTATTTACTAATGTTTGTTGGTGCGATTAATAAAATGCACAATTTCCTTTAAATAATTAATGTCTCAAATTTAGCCTTTTCAATTAGAAGAATAAGCTTCCTAAAAAACAAAAATGAAAACAGTTAGAGCATTGCTTCCTTATGAGTTCTACTCGTGTCGGCTAAATGAATTTCAAAATCTTGGCTAAAATCCAAAATTTTCTTGTATTACATTATTTTATTTTTTTGTTGATTTAATCTTCTTAACTTGGTCTATAATTGATACATTTTAAATATATGCGTGATCCCTATAATTTATCTTGATTTTTGTTTTAGTCCTTTATTTTAAGGGAAGTTTTGTTTTAGAGCTATATCTTAAAAGTTTAGGATTTAATCTCCATAATTTATTTAGCTTTTATTTTGGTCCTTGTCACAAGTAATATATCACCACATGTTTACTATCTACAATCTACTACTTATCTATCTACTATTTACTGTCTATAATAAAAGAATATCTTTTTGGACATGTGTCATCCTCCCAACCCTCCTCAGCTCATTTTTTTTCGTGTCCACCTCTCTTTTTTTCTTAGCTCTTTTCCACTTTTTCTTCGTCACCTCCACACTCGCTCAGCTCAAAAAGAAGCGTCGTTGCAGAGTTTTTCAAATTTCAAAATCCACTCTTCTTTACACGTTACCTCCGCAGCCTATGAAAAAAGAACCTTTGTTACCTCTTCTGCCTATAATGTGACTTCGTCGAGCTAGGAAGCTCAGAAGGTCATCTCCTACCTTACTACTGCAAGTTGGTTGTGCTGCTACTCCTCTACCAAACGTTACCCATGTGTTCAACAACATCATCTCCATTTTGTGTTTTCATTTTGCTTCTGCTACGTTACAAACATCATCTCCATTTTTCGTTTTCATCTGGCTTTTGCTACCTTACTATTTCAGCTTGCTTGTGGTAACTCTTGTAGCAACATTTTGTTCTATATTCGTTTTAATGTTGGTTTTAATACTACTATTTGTATTTTCATTTTGCTTCTGCTACGTTACTAACATCATCTCCTTTTTTCTAAACCTGTTGGTTTGAATTTGTGAGGCATTTTGAGTTATTTTGTAATCATTTAAGAAGCTCAGAAGATCATCTGCTACCTTACTACTGCAGGTTCGTTGTGCTGCCACTGCTTTACGAAACCTTACCCGTGTGTTCAACAACATCATCTCCATTTTTTCGTTTTCATCTTGCTTCTGTTACCTTACTATTTCGGCTTGCTTGTGGTACTACTCCTGTAGCAACATTTTCTTCTATATTCATTGTCATCTTGGTTTTAATACTACTATTTGTTGTATTTGAAGTTTCAAACATATATAAACCTATTCCTCTGTTACCTCCTCAACCTATGAAAAAAGAAGCTCTTTTACCTCCTTTAGTTTCAAACATCTACTACTTGTAGTATTAAAAAATGTTTATCATCTTTGAAAACCTGTTTCTTTGTAGTGTTGGACCAAAACACAAACTGAGTTTGTTGTATATGATGTTGAACGTTCAAGTGTATATCCGTTGTCATCTTGGTTTTAATACTACTATTTGTTGTATTTGAAGTTTCAAACATTTGTAAACCTGTTCCTCTGTTACCTCCTCAGCCTATGAAAAAAATAACCTCTTTTACCTCCTTTGGTTTCAAACATCTACTGATTGTAGTATTAAAAAATGTTTATCATCCTTGAAAACTTGTTTCTTTGTAGTGTTGGACCAAAACAAAAACTGAGTTTGTTGTGTATGATGTTGAACGTTCAAGTGACTTTCCACAATCTATCAGTAATATTAAAGTTGTCTACCTTTTTTGTAAACATATTCCTTTGTAGTTGTCAGTAATTTTGTAAACATGTTCCTTTATAGTATTTAAAATTTCATGAATTGACCTAAACTTCTTAATTGTATCTGTAACACAACCAACCTGCAGAACTCCTATTAAAACAGTTTTCCTTTTTTGTTAACATATATGATGTATTATTTGTAGTATTAAAATTTTCTAACATTTTAGAAACCTCTTTGTTTGTATTGTTCGAACAAATATTAATGGTTGTTGGTAAGTTTTAAATTCATCTAACACCAGATATTTAGATCCATTTTCCTCATTATACGTAATTGTTATTTGTGTATTTGGTTAGCATTATTTCGTAAATTGAATTCTATAGGCGAAATAAATGATAGCAAGGAAACTTGGAAGATCGATGTTCAACTTATAAATATGTAGACTATACCAAGATCACCTAAGTCTACCATTGAGCTAAAATTAATTAACAACGAAGTCAGGTTATGTTATTTATTGCAGTATGTTGTGTCCATTGTTTTTTGTTAGTTGGTTATTTCGAGTATTTTAAAAATTGTTGTATTTAAATGTTGTTTGTTTAGGGTGATAAAATCGTAGCTCAGATGAAGAATGTTGATCATAAACTACTTAACGTAAATTTGCAAATTGGTCAAACTTATGTAATTCAAAACTTTGAAGTAGAGAAAACTACTGGTTAGTACAAGGCTACACACCATACTTTCAAAATAAACTTTGTCAAAGCAACTAAAATTATGCCCCACGAAATACCTGAAATTTATGAGGCAATGTACACTTTCACAATGTTTGATGCCATTGAAAATGGCTCTGCCACACCTGATTATTTAATAGGTAAATTTTTTTATGTTTGATATGTAGATTCATTAACTATTTATGTAATTTGGTTGTTTAATTTTGGTTTTTCCTTGAAGATGTTATTGGTGAGGTTGTTCAAATTGGTTAGTGGAATCTCGATGGAAAGCCAAAGAAAGTGGTTTTCACAATGAAAGATGAATGGTATTCATTACAAAACTCTTTTTTATATTGTTATTCGTGTTATAGTTCATGTTATCTCCTTTATGAATTATTCATTTCTAATATAACAAATAATTGTTTTTTATATTGTTTGTAGTACTATAATTTATGCTATTACCTGCATCAATTATTCAAATCTAATATGACACAATGGTAGTGTCATGAGTTGATACTTTGTGGGAGGCACTTGCTATGGAGTTTAAGGACTGTTTTGAAAAACATGTTGGGCCGATGATATTATTTCTGAGTATGGCTAAAATAAAGGAAGCTAGAGATTTGTTGTTTTAAAGTTTCATGTTAAATGTATGGTTCTATGTAGGAAATGATTAATGTAATCATTAGGTGAATCACCATACATAGATAAGTAGATGAAGCCAGCTTCCCCTAAATTTTTCTGTTTAATACGGGCAGTTATCCTATAGGAATACATAATTCAATGTATGATTCCTAGATATTTGTGAATAACGATATTAAGGACATCATGGAATTCAAGGATCGGTTGGCTGCTTTGTATTGATTAATAGTGTTATATGATGTATTGTTATGTATTTAAATTTTAGTTCTAATTAAATGTATTTATTTTAGAATGGATCAATCAGCTAACCATGAATACAGGTTCCCAAATAGGAAGTCAGATTTCAAGTTCTTCACTATATTCTGTTGGGGATCGCTTTCTTCATAATGCACATGTGAAATATTTGGATCAACTTAGCCAAGTGAAAAAGGTTTGATATCATATTCATAGATTAGGACACTTTGAGTTTTGTAGTCATGATCTCCTGCCTTTGTTGTAGGAGTTTATGTGTGTGACTGTGGCTACTATCTCTAAGTTGTTGGCAGCCAATGGTTGGATTTATGATGCCTATCCCAATTGCAACAAAAAGGTTAAGGCAGAGGCTTTGCCTTTTATTTGTGTTGGATGTGGTAATCAAAGTGGAAGCACAAACCCAAGGTAAGTTGAACTTATACGATATCTACATAAAAATATCTACATTTAAAGTTGAGGCTAATCAAGATTTTTTTATCAATCATAGGTTTCGTGTAGAGGTGAGAGTATCTCAGCCTCGTGAATCTACAATTTTTACACTGTAGGATCGGGAATATGTTGCCCTGATTAAAGAGATTGTAGCTAATATCAAGCAGAAAATGATTGCTGAGGTGAACTATGCTATGTCTACCATGATATGCAATTGTTGCTTATTGTAATGACTCGCCTCGTTGCTACTGTATCGCTAACTCTTAATCACTACATAAACATGTTTTAACTGAAGATCCCTTTAATTTAATTTTGAAAATGGTGGTACAGTTCTCTCGTGAGCACATAACTACCATAGTCATACACAAGACACGTATAAAAACGTCTCAATCTCATAAATATATGCATATACAAAACGTGGTTTAGTTGTAAGTAAAATTATCCATGTCTAAAACGTACAAGTGTTTTACAAAAGAAATAAGAAATAAAACGCCAGGGGTGTAAATAGCATAACACGGGTGTGACTATCAAAACAAGGGATGCATCTAGCAAAATACAACTCCTGCTTGGGATCTAGTCCATCTACATCCCGGCTACTCGACGGCTCCAACCAAAAGTGGTCATCTTCCCGGTCACCTACTGCTGTTCACACGAACACGGTTCGTGATCATCATAGGTACCAAACCACCCAGTACAACAAAGCAAATGTGAGTTTATTATGTAAAATAACAAGCAAAAGATAATCATCAGTTAAGGAAGACAATCCAAACGTCACAATATCACCATAAAATCCAGGTATTTCAACATGCAACCAACATGAACAGGCATCCAAGAACATTCCATAAGTCAACTTATAATGCTTAGCATGATGCATGCTCCTGACTCAACTCTCAGCATGCAATGTGGTACCATCCCGAAAATAGGCCATCCCTGTGGTCAGATGATGCAGTAGCTTGTCAGGGTCACTCTGTCGTGCACAGGAAGCACCCCCCATGGTGATCAGCCAAATGAGTGTTAGAAGAAGTTCCCAACAGACGTGGCCCCCCAGTACCCTGGTACCTACAGCCAATTATCAATCATATTTTCGTCATGTAAATATTGTATGTCTCTCATGGGCACCATCAACATATGGTCCGGCACAGGAACAACCCCGTCCTGGCTAGGATCTCCATACCTTCCCATGTAAATACATACCGCCTCAAACGAGGACCACCCCAACACGAGTTCACAGATGCACTGACCGTGGTCCTCGCAAGGTTAACCACTCGGTCCCAGCATCTCACGTGTCTAAACATAGCATATCACCACAGCTCCATCAACGTATGGCCTGGCCCAGGATCAACTCGTCCTGGCTAGGATACTGTCATACACCCTCGTGGGTATCTATGTATATCCAACCGCATTCAGATTACCATGGGCTTCATCAATGCATGGCCCAACCCGGTAGCTCACTCTCTGAAAGCAAACTTAAGCTTAACAGCTCTAAGGCATCATCTTGGGTAAGGAACCCGGTATATCGACGTCTGCCAACAAGGACTAAGTCATGTTCTGCATGCACACATGCATACTTCGTAACCCGCTTAACTCAGCCTACCCATCTCGGTAGCGTCATCACAAACACAAGGGATTGATACACTTGTTTAACTCGGCCTACCCATCCCGGTAGCCGACATCACAAACACAAGGGATTAATACCTATGTACAACACGGCCAATCCATCCCGGTAGCCGACATCACAAACAAAAGGGAGTAATACCTATGTACAACACGGTCAATCCATCCCGGTAGCCGACATCTCCATAAACACTTCTGCAAAGAGTCTTGGGAGCTTTTCAGCATTGAAATGCCAACTTCACACACATGCACTGGGAGTTCTTAAAACATCAACTCCCCCTTTAAGAACACCACACCAGAAAATCATTAACATCAACATAAAACACCAACCAACGAGCATAAAGCGTAACCCATTCCATCCACTCAAAGGCATAGCTTTCTGGAAAACAGCACACACACAGGGACATGCAAATCATCGCCATGGTTGGACTCCCTAGTCCTCAACCATTTTACCTAAAGTTGTTATCGAACATAATAAACTCCCCTTACCTAACCAGGAGTTCGTTCATGAGCTTCACGACGGTTTGTCCTAACTTCTGCTCTGGCCATGAGGTCCTTCTTGAAGTCGGGATTTTGTGGCAGCGATGGTGAGTTGAAGGTGACACAGAAGGGTTGAGGGAGAAAGGTTTTCTAGGCGTGGGTAAGCTTAGGGAGAAAATGAGAGAAAGAGAAAATGAGAAGAATATAAGAGAACATGCTTTCACTGCACGCTCCTGCGCTTAAGTACCCAGCTGACAGAGCAGGTTTGCCTTTCGTGCAAACACAACAACCGCAAGTCAACAAGGACAGCTATCAACCACTAACACGCATACCAAGGCAAGGGCACTCAAAATAGCAATTATCAAATAAAACATACAATAAAACACATAATTAATTACCATATCACACAAAAGAAACGTCCATCTTTATGACTTGAAATCTGGGGTATTACACGTATAAGCTCTTTATATTGTAGTTGCATGTTGATAGTATCATAATTGTAATTACATAGGAAGAAGAATTTGATCTAAGAGATATCCCAGAAGCTTTTGATCGTGTATTGGGAAAAAGTTAGCCTTCAGATTTAAAGCAGTCCCTGGAAATACACATCATTCTATTTCTCAGTTATCTAAAGATGAGGCATTAATTAACTTTGTTCTTGCTAAGCTACCAAGCTCTGGCCTTCAGGTAAGGTTTTTAAAGTGTTTATTTAGGTGAAAAAGTGAAATTAACAGTTACTAATGCAAACCTTATTATATTATTAAGGATGAAGCTAAGCCATCTCTATCGTCAATATCTCAGAATAATGATGTTCTTGATAGTGTAAGTGATTTGGTGTTTTTCTTTAGTTTCATTGTTATTTAATTAGTCAGGAATGTGTGACTAATTCAATTCAAATAATGTATGTCTTGCAGCAATGCTTCTTAGCCACTATTGGGTCTGATCCAAATTTATTATCTTCCATAACACCAGCTAAACACAATTTGACCATCATTAATAGTCAATTGGATGACATACCATTTGAAGATTTATCACAAATACAACTATCATCTACTAGGTTGACCAAACATATCAAGTCTGAGTAAGGATGATGAAACATTGTTAAAGACTTTTGTTGTATTTTTTTTGCTAAGTAGGACGATTGTATTGAATACTATGGTTATTTTTCTCTGCTTATCAGACATTGGTATTGTAATATATTGCTAAAAAGTGAGATCACTCATGTTCTTAATACATGCACTTATTCAGAGATTTCTACTTCCAATGTTAATTCATCTTATTTTTAATCCATGTTAAAATTAAAGTGTCAAATAAGTTAATTCTTTATTGGGTATATCACCTATTTGGCAGTAATATCATTTATGTATTTCAGTATTTTATCTGATAACATTCACACAAATTTTGTTAACTGACTTTACAAATTGAATGGTTGTATATCAAATGATACCTTGTTGTTATGCATATAGAACTGAGGAAAGAAAGTTTTTTCCAAAGACATATGGATTTGTTAAGTACACATTCTCATATCATAATGGTGGGTATTGGATGTGCATATGTAGTTTTTAGCAACTGATGTATCCATATTTATAATTAAGGTATATTTTTTTTTACAAAATACTAGATAGTGACACTTGAACTAATAAGTACAAATTTTTGGTATACCAAATCAGTATAGAACCATACAGGTGTGCTATTAAAATATGTAGTAACTTTTGGTTATGAGAACATGGCACCATAAAATAAAATATATGGCCCAGCAAGCAAAAAATAACTACAAACTCTATTACAAGCTGGCTAAAAGCTGGCTACATGTCTACTTTCATGGTCATGTACCATAAATTTGGTGTGACTATTGAAAACTATTAGAAAAAAGCCCCCTCTCAATAAAATAAACACAATGGCCGCTGACAAGTGAAAGCTATGAGTAAATAAGTCTCATCTCAATAAATTTGACACTCCAAACCCATTAAGTCAGTTGTACCTTTTTTAATTAGTTCAAGTTACATTGAACCTGACACTTACATGAGATGCGAATGGAATAGAACATCCAATGAATCATCTATCAGGCAAAAAAAGGTTAGTACTCTTCATATCAAAGACATTATTTCTGTGAGGATATTTTTTGTTCAACTATTATTCAAGATACTTAAAACAAAGCTAAATAACTGCATATAGTGGCTACTGTCATACTGCATTTTTTATTACCAACTGTCACACTCCATGTACAATATTTTTCATTACTAAACAACATATATAAATTTGATATGTAACTTTAAGGGCATTTTGTATTAACATGTACTCTAAAAATCAACATCTCCTTCTGGAATAAAAGCTCTTGCATATTCTTTTGTATATGGTAACGGTCTTAAGTTTGGATTTAATTCACAGGATGGGCTCATAGTCTTAGCAATATACCTAACCAAATTTGTTAACCTGTTAACAATAATTTTTTGCCTTGTGCATGTAAATTTCGTTTTATGAGAAATTTTCCTATAGTATCATCACACCAACTACCATGGTCATTTTATATTAAGCTATTCAACATATTAGTGGTGGTTAATTATATTAACTCTTTCATTACTAACCAAACAAATATAAACCATAGCTCTAATATCAATCATTTTTATATGTAACTATAATTGCGTCATCTATTATATGGTAACCAAAAATAAACACTTACTAGTGAATCAAAGTTGTAGTACTTTATGTTAACCTAATCAAATATGTATAAGATTCTTTTAACCGCAATAATATTAACCTTGGAATTTATTCATATGTTGAATACATAGAATTACCAAAACACCAAACCAATTTGGTTCTATGAGCTTTGACAACTATATTTCATTAAATTTTTATGTTGGGTACATTCACTGAACCATCATCCCAATTTTGGGTCAATTTAGAATTAACAAATGTTCATGACTTTGGTTGACCTCACACCTTACCTTTTCTACCAACATATTTAATTACATACATATTTGATGCTATAATACTCAATATATCATTTTTGCTTGAAGAATGAGATTGACAGATACCCAGTTATATAGTCCAGTTTTACAATTATATGACATTAGAAAACACAACTATGTAGTGCTGATAGATTCACATAAAACTGCTCATGTAAACCCAATTTTTTTCTTATCTTCACCACTTTTTAATATTAGGTGAGCTATTAGCATTTTATAAATCTTTGTTTGTCAGTTACATACAGTGTCTTAATCCAAAAGGAAGCTTCAAGTCAAATATGATTAATAAATACATGGTTAAATTGAATTCAACAAACTGGTAGCAGCCTATACTGTTTGTGAAAAAAAATGGTGAACAAACTCTAAACACCAATTTTTTTTCTTATCTTCACCACTTTTTAATACTGGATGAGTTATTGGGCCTTGTATGCAACCCAATTAGACTGTCTGAATTCATAGCCAATGTACATTTGTGTACTTAATTCGGGTCCAACTTGGTACGTCCTGTACAATTCCATTAAATAAAAAAACTCTTCTTTTACCACTTTCAATCAATCATTTATGACCAGTCTATTCACATTCTTCCACTCCACTACAAAGCATAAACTACATTGGTATACAAAGGGACACTCTGTTTCAGGTGCAAATAGAAGATACAATACGAGGTTGTGGTTAATCCACTGAACACCCTGTGCAAACCCACGATGAAGAATACCAAGTATAGGCGAGGTTGTACAAAACGACCGTGAAGAAACACAGCGTGAAGATCACGACAGAAATATGAGCATGCATTGTTCCTAGTAAGCATGTACAAACTACTGCACTAGGCCTTACCTTAATGCTAAATACATCCAAACTATAACACAACATAGTCTCTTTCTCCATATTACTCAACAATCCTAACATATGTTAAGTGATCAATTCGTTTCTACATGCATAACTACCAATAGTATACATAACTTCAGACAGGAAGTAATTAAGTTTTACAAAAATAGTTAAAATATTCATCAAATAATGGTTATGTTCATTATATGAGACAATACCATTGTCATTTTTCACTTACATGGTTGGAATATCGACCACAACCATTATGTTAATACTCTATTTTTTAACCATTTTTCATTGTTTATGTATTGTGCTTCAATACTCTATAATGGCCTACATCTTCAAATGTATATACTTTTTTTATAGCACCGCGATGAGATACATTATTCTAAATTGATTTTTTGTGTAAATAGAGAAAAAAGTAGATGGAAAAATCATGATCAAATTTTATGTTATTTTATAAGTTGTGTAATAGGAATCCACCACAGCCTTTGTGTCAATAATCATGGCTTTTTTATCATCCTTTCATGAGTACTTAGGGCTTTTTGCTTCCAATTGAATTATGCATATGAAATGGTTAGGCTTTTTTCACAAATTTATATATGTTCTTCCACCACAAAAACATATTTTTATATTGACTTCAATACTCCAAAACAATCCCACTATATAGTGAATTTGAAGCAATTTTTAATCAATGTCATATATGTGGAATTTAGCAAACATTGTTAGCATGTATGTCAAAAACCACATCTTTTCTATGCAAAAAACTAATGCCAATGGGTCCTGTATTGTTTTCCTCTACAATATATGAGTCTTGTATTACTCATTTTAAAGATTGTCATATTGATAACAGTCAATTCCCAAATATTCTATATGTTTCTATTTCTTCAATGTTGCTTTTATTCAAACTTGGTGTTCACCAGTTGCATATTAACTTAATTATGATGTAATTGGGTATCTCCTGTCTATCATTTTAATTAATTGTTGCCCAAACGAATCTTTTTATTCACTTTAGCTTCACAAATTTCAAATTATTATCTATTATGTTGTATGTGCAAAGTAGCAATAATGGATGAAGATCAACTTAATCTGAAGGACATGGCTGTAAGCATGATGCAGAGTAATAGGAAATCCACTGACTGCGTGAACATTGTGTGCATGTTAAGGACCAGGTAAGTTGTTAACAATGTATTATGCATTACACAAGCCATTATGTAAGTTACTAATTTCCTTTTTTTTTTTATGGTACATGTAGCCTTAAGCAGAAATTAGCAAGAGCTTTTCAATAAGGTGAAAAGATCATTTGGAGGACACATGGAATCTCATAAATGCTCATGGAAAACATCATCTGGTCAAGTATAACAAATCCCTCCAAAACCCAGCAATTGTCGTTGGATGGACAACCATTAGAAACTACTATGGTCTCCAAGGTAATCATCAGATTACCTTGACGCATTATGGACAATCAGTGTTCTTAATGACCTTCTACAAAAGCTATTCTGAACAGCAAGCCTTTCCAAAATGGCATTCTCTATACAAACTGAACCCAAGCTCCATTATCTTCTACATCCTCCTCAATGAATATAAGGTTTCTTGTAGTAGCTTGGTAAGTTATTACATTCTACACATTATAAGAATTTCTTCATTTCGATTTTGGTTCAATATATAAATTTCTAACAATACATAATGGTTATTTCATGATGTACCAAGTAGTATGTACTACTTCTTAAAGGATGCAGAGTTCCCACACATCAACTTTGAAGGAACAACACAATGCAAGATTGTGTTCAACCATTGGCAAAAAAGTGCAAAAATCGGGACTGGTTGGAGAATGTTTACCAAGGACAATGAATTGAAATATAACTTTGAATTTATCATGGAGTTCCCAAATCTGACAAACAACATTGTGTTTTGGTACATGGGTTAATTGCAACTCTTTCAATTTAACTCAACCAAAGCCTGAACTCTAGATTTATTTCTTTGTTTGTTAACTACATCTATATGATGCTATGTTTTGTAACTCAAATTATGAATTTATCTTACACCCTTTGAATACTATATATTTCACATTATGAAGTCTTATTATATTTAATTATTCAAAACCAAAATTTACATTACTTCAACTCATACTTTTAAATGTATAACTTACTCGTGCATCCACACAGATACTATACTAGTATTCTTTATAATAACAATAAGCTACAAGAACTGAAACCTAAAAAATAAAATTGAGGACTAAAAGTCAAAATATTAAGGTAGACAGATGAATAGTAAAGGTCAAACTAAATATTACGGATTAATTAAAATATTCTACAACCTAATCATTAATAAAAAATAATTTTGTAAGTGTAGGATATATATATATATATATATATATATATATATATATATTAATGAACAATGTTTTATCAGTGTCCATAACAATACATAATCAATATTAGTGAGTTGAATTTTGTAATTGGGGGCTCGACTAAGTTCAAAGACAAGTTTGATGAACATAACGATTCTAACTTTTGGAAGGCATTGTTGAATCAACATGTCATAAGTCCTTAAGGTACTTGCATATACTGGCTCCCCGTACAGACGGGCGAATCCAGATTGAAAAGAGAGGAGTGTTCATCACAAAAAAAAAATGCATCTAATAATATTCTTTTGAATAAATACATCCAACAATTATATATCATTAATTTTTATACAAAATATTTATTATTTGATGTTTAATGCAAAATATTTACTATTTAATATTTTAATATATTAATAATCTATTAAAACACATAACATCTTATCACAAAAAAAAGCACACCTAACCTCTTTCTTATATATCACAAAAATAATCAAGTTACTAATTTCAACAATTTTCTTTTCAAGGTATACAAATAAGTATTCAATTAAAAATTTATTTTTCATCTTATTACCAAATGTAGTCTTATTACTAAAACATTAAATTAAAATATAAAAAATTAAAATTATTTTTCATCTTATTACGAAATGTTTTCCGGCCTTTGTCAATGTTGTCGATGTCATAACTAGTGATTACAATAATTGTTATTGTGCATTTCCATAATTTAAAAATTATAACAATCTTCAATCAATTCTTTTATATTAGATTTGAAAATAAGAACTCCTTCAATTGCAAAAAAAAAAATAGAGTTTAACAATTAGATATTAATATAAAAAAAACTTGTTAAATAATAACTAAAATTTAATGAAATATAATGTTTAAGTAAAATTTCTTAAAAAGAATAAAAGTACTATAAATTTTATAATTTAAAAATTTTAGGAGATAAAAACTTATCATATAATAACTAATCAAATATAGTATTGAGATAAGATTTCTTAAAAAATATCATTATTTATTTTATAATTTAAAAAATAAAGTTAAGAGATGAATTTTTTCGTATTATAACTTTACACCTTAATATCAAATTGGTCAATGAAAATATAATTTATTGTCAAATTGATCTTTGAACATTATAATTTAATTATAACTTAATGACAAAATAATTTAATAAATTTAACCGTATGACTAATTTGATGCACTTTTCACACGTTGAATGTCTAAATTTATATTTTTTATCTTTGAAAACTAATTTTTCACATCCACATCATACTTTTATGAACAAATTTGGTTATATACCCTTGAAAAATACAATCAATTTCAAATGATATTTCTTTATTTAATAAAAAAATCTTTAGAATAAATAAATAATATTAATATATTAATTTTTAAAATTGAAACAAAAAATAAAGGAGGCTTTGGCCCTTCTCATGCCAACGTTGGTCCGCCCCTGCATATAGAGCACACGTCACAAAAGCAAAAGGTTGTGATAAAGTTCAATCTTTAAACTATAGGGGCGACAATACTAATAAGTTAGGATGATAACTTTACCGGCGGATAGACAGCTCGGTTGAGAAAAGAATGACATATAATATGAATATGGAAGTTGTTTTTAAGTTGGATTATTGGAACTTAAAGCGCTTTAGTTGTCATTAGGTTGCATAGGTTTATAAAAACAATTCAAAATCATGACAAGAAGGAAGAAAGTCGAAGCTCAAGGTATAAAATGTTTTTACTTTTAATTTTAACAGTAACCATATCAATGTTGACAATTTAATATATCTATATATATATATATATATATATATATATCATGAACCTAGTTAATTTGTCAAAAGTGTGATGGACAGGTTATTGTTGATAAATTAGTTTACATGTACTTTAATAAAGGTAAAAAATTGATTTGAGGATTAATTATTCATGATTTTGGTTCTTAAATTTTTTTAAATTTTCACATTCAATCCTTAAATAAAAGATTGATTAGTCTTTTTTCTGAAGAAAGATTGGTCTTAATCTCTGAAATTTTTTTCATTTCTATTTTTAGTCCTTATAGTTAAATTTTATTGTTAAGTAATAAGGTAGTGTTCATTTTGTTATTATTTAATTATATTTTGTGGTGATTCAGTTTTTGGCTATTAAAGAGTACCAAAAAATTCGTTTCTCAAAGTGTTTAAAAATATATTAAACAAATTTTGACGTTGTAAGTCTCATAAATTGCTTCACATGTTTCTTTTTCAAAACAAAATCAGATCATGACCCCTTTATTCTCGCTCCAGGAGTGCACGCTCTCGGGAACAGGGAATGATGACGATGGTAGATATTATTGAGATATACTATTTTGTAGGGTTTATGATGATGTGTGTATGTGTGTTTCTGGGTTTTGGGATGCACTGAAGCAATTTTGGGTGGCTTTAAGCTACCAGCAAAAGGCATTTTTTGAATTTTTATTTTATTTTTTATTATGCAATATTGATTTTCGTAAAAATGAATGTTATAAAGTGAATTTTAATATTAGTTTTCATAATTAATATTAAAAATGATATTTTTAACTTCAATAATTTTAATATCATTTCATAATTGATATTGAAAGTTTGAAATAACTTATGTTAAAAGTTTATTTTTTAATAGTATTAGTACAGTTTGGTAAGATTATGTTACGAGTTTCCTGATTACCAGAATAGAACCTTAAACTTAATTTGGTACTTAGTCAAATAACTCGTGATACACTAATTAATATTTTGAAATAGACTAACTTCATATGCTTAAGTCATACTAATCAGCTAGCTAATCTTGAACATGCTTTTAACAACGTAATTAATAATCATATATAGGATTAATTTACAATTTGTATGTGCATATTTGTTTTATTATTGCAAACGACTTTTATGAAAAAAATGAGGTTTGTAAAAACATTCAGATGCTTTCTTTTATAAAATGAATTTGTAAATTATTAGATTTATCTTAGAATTTGTGTATCGTATTTTGAACGAAAATTCAAAACATATTTTATATCATGAAATTGGTATGATCTCAATCCAAGCCAAAAAAAAGAGTTTTATGAGCCAATAAGATCTAAAGTGGGAACCATGTGTAAATGTGTTGACTTTTATGAGAATATCGAAACTTTGAGTAAACTAGTTATCATTGAAACTAATTCATTTAGTTAGCCCAACATCGGTTGGATTCAATATTATAGTGAGAAATTTTATAAGTAAATATCATCTACAATGTTAAAGAGTTTAAAACTTTGAAAATGATGATTAATTTGAAGACTTTCCTAACAAATGAATGATGTCAATTTAAAGGTCAGTCTCAAAGTTATGCTAATAGAAATAATATCAGGTAAAAATAATAGTTAAAGTAAATTATACTTACATCACTTAATACTATTCTCTATTTTAATTTTAAAAATTCTATAATCTTCAATTAAAAAATTTATATGTATTACACGTTATGTACTTTTAAGAAATTGACTTGCATTAATTTGATCTTATTAATAGTAGAAAGATAAAACTAATTAGTCGCTCAATTATAAAAAAATAATAATATTAAATTAGTTATTTGATAAATAGAAGACATGTATACAAATACAATATCAATTTAATCCATTAATTTACAATTAAACAGAAGAATAATATTTTAGTTTTATCTTCCATGATTAAGAAGTTTAATTAACATTACTCTATATCAAATAAAAAATAGATATGTTGACTCAAAATAATTTGCAATAACTAAATGGAATGAACTTTTAAATAATAATACTTTTGTTCCGTTTTGTAAAAATTAATTTTTTAATTTTTGTAGTTCTTTTATATAAGATATAATTCATATTGTCTTATACACTTAATTATTTTTAAACTAAAAATATCTTTAATTATATAAAAGAGACTACATTAACATGCATTTACAAAAAAGAAAAATATCAATGACAATGATATTTTTGAAAAAGTATATAAATTTGACAAATTTATTATTATCAATTAAATTAAATATTTTTTTTAATATTTATGAATTAAATAATTGAGTCTTAGAAATAGGAACAAACATACTATTTTTATTCCTATTATAAGACCAACTTTTTAAATTTGTATGTTCTTTTATATAAGATCAAATATTATTGTCCTACATTAATTATCTTTAGATGAAAAATATCTCTGATTAATTAAGAGAAAGATTATATTAACTTGTATTTTTTAGAAGAAAGGGGAACATTAATGATAATAGTATTTTTTGGAAAAGTATTATTACTATGTAAATTAATTATTTTTAATTATAAATAGGAATGGAGGAGGTAGTAATTAATATAATCTTATCCGCTGAATATTTGTTTCTTTCAATCGTTAAAATGAAATAAATAAATAAATTGTCTTTACATTTATTTGGCTAGCGTTAATTGGTATAGATTATTTAATACTTTCCCCTATTCTTGCCTAACTCCTTATCCTATCTTATTAAAAGAATAAATATGTCCATAACATTAAATTCATGGCATTTATGCGTAGCTTACTACTTTTGGACCATTAAGTCCAAGTCCAACATTTACACTACTGTTCAAAGAAAATTCATGGGCAACAACACGGCATTGTTCATAGTACAGTAGTATTTTTTTTTTTGCAAATTTCTGTGCCAAAGCAAAATTTACTCTTTAAGTTTTAACAGGTTCACGAGGAAATATATATATATATATATATACACGCTTCTATTTATGGTGCAAATTCTATTTCTGAAACAAATGGATCGGCACCAAACAAACACTTCACAAAAGTTTATGGTGCAAATAAACAATTTTTTACGGAAAATGAAGGAACAAATTAACATATTGGGATGTTTAGATGCATTTTCTTGCACTTAACATTAACTTTAACATTTTATTAAAAACATTAACTTTGACATAATTGGAATATAACAATAAAAAAAGTGTTTTTATTTTAGTAACAATACTCCCTCTATTTCCACGTTTAAGACATAAATTAGAGGATTATTTTTTTATAACACCCATGCCAATATGTCCTTTAAATTAATTATATTTTTATATTAAATTACTTCTAATTATTTTTACTGATAAATAATTAGAAGAAAAAGAAGAATTTAATGAAAAAGGTAGTTTTTTTATATAAAAAAGGCACTATATGCATATAGGCATGAGTGTGAACGTATCATTTTGTATATGATAATATTTTTACCAAACGTGAGAATTAGGCGTGGTCAATGTGAATTCCAAATTCTGCACGTCGGATGGTGAGTTAATCTTGTTTAGGAAAGAGACCTACAAAACAAAGGAATGACACTCTAACGCTCAAGTAAGTACATCAGTTATGGAATTAATGAATGTATATGAGGTTTTCTGAGGGTGTCTCGGTATAGAGAGAGTAATTAGAATGTGTATGTACTCAATATGGGAATGAGTATGATATGATCAAAGGTTTAAAGAAAACCTATATTTAAGTGTGGGGTGTGGGCTTTGGGTCTTTATTTGTTAGTAATCTATTGACAAGATAATAACATATACTAACAAACAGTTATCTAATTTAAATAGAAGATAATGTGTATCTTATTGATATACTATTACTTGTAAATAAGTAACAGGTTGTGGATAACTTGGAGAGATATTATGTGATAAGGTGGTTACACCAATTTGAATGACTAAGCATAGTTGATATGTTGTTAATAAGAAGATATGTACAGTAGGCGTTTGTGCTCCTGTATAAGGTCGACGTTCGCACTCCTATAGCAAGGCTGACAAGGAGGACGGACAAGAGTGTCCGAGTTGACACTTGAAGAATGAATAAGCACTATTAATGTAACAATGCTGACGTGGATTGTGTCCACATGTAAAGTGACCTCTTAGTAATAGTCACGTGTAAGTTTACCATTTTGAACTGTACAGATAACATAGTTTAGATTAGGATAGGTAAATGCACTGCTAAAAAAAAGTATTTTTTTAAGAAGTGTATTTAAAGATGATTGTCCAAAAATTATTGTGGTTTAAATAACCATGACATTTTTTTAAATAATTATAACTTTTCAAATATGGTTCTTCACAAAATCATCTTTAAAACATATTTTCAAAGAGGATTTGTGTCAAAATCATCCTTCAAATTAGATACTCAACATCTGTTTTACAAAGAAACCGTTATAAGTGGTTCTTTATTTTTCTTGGTTCCATGCACTCTCGCTGTCTTGCTCGTTTTCAACCTTTCATTCCCCCTCGTGTCCGTTCCTCTCCTCTCGTCCTCATATACCTCAACCTAGACCCCAAACACCTTCCCCTCCCCTCCCTCCTCTCCATTGTGGTCGAACTCATTGCTGCAAGGGCAGTGGGAGGCACTGCCAGCGACGAATTGGCAGAAGTGGAGCTTGGACCAGGCAGGCATGTGGGAGATCTAGGAGAACCATCGGTTGTCGAACCGTCGGGGAATTATCAATAGAATCGACATGAAAAGTCTTTTTTCTAGTAGTGATGCATTTATAAATAAAGGAATGTTACTATGCAGTCATATCTTTTTTGACATTTTTTTCCTAGGTTAAAGATTATGGATGTTTCTCAAACCCCCTAACTTGGAAACTAATCACGTTTGCGGTGTGTAACTGTCGCTGGTCGAAGACAATTTTGTAAATCGTAAAAATTAAACATGAATTCTCCTACTAAATATATTATTTTCACTCACGTGAATGAAATTGAACCTTAAATGATTATATCAATCCTTTGGGTTTCTCTCTTTCTAACATGTTTTATGTGATTGAGTGAAATTTATTATAAAAAAATCAATTTAAGTGAATTTTACTATGAGAGAAAATAATAAAATAAAAAATAGGATCAACCAAAATTGATACTAATTTTAATAAATTTGAATTAATTATAAATAAAATATTAATAAATAGTGTTAGTGAGAATATTCCTATTATTTCTGTCATACTAATAAATGGTATGCGGATTGCCAAATGTTAAATATATAAAAGTAGGAGAAAAATATATAAACTTTATATATATATATATATATATATATATATATATATATATATTTCTATGAGGAAGTATATTTGTGCGCACTCACTTTTTTTTCTTCTAGCAAGTATAACCAAATCTTTGGGAAAAAAACGCAAATAACACTTTTTTAATAAAAAATTATGAATTTGGGGCTGTTTGGAAACATATTACAAATCTGGGGCAGGGAGTGACGCCCAGATTAGGCATGTTACCCCCCCCCCCCCCCCCCGAGTCACGCCCAAATTGGGTGTGTTTCACCACGTTGCGCCACGTGTCACGCATGCATGAATCGATGGTTATATAAACTTCAGAAGGTCATAACTTTTGACAGGAATGTCCGATTGAGGCGAAACTGGTGTCAAAATGCTTGAAATTGAGAGGAGAAGCCCTGGGAAAATCTCTGAAGAATTTGGTCAACTATTTTTTTCACAAAATGCCTCTAAGTGCCTCAAAATTAGGATTTAGAATTCAATCATCCAAAAATTTCTTTTTTGTCTACTTTTTTAATTATTTATTAGTTAATTTAGTGCTATTTTTTATTTTTTAATTATTTTTCTTAATTTCGAGCGTTTTGACATATTGTACGTCTCAATCGGACATTTTTATCAAAAGTTATGACCATTCGAAATTTATATACATATTTAATGCTATTCTTTTTTTTATAATTACAAAATAAATAAATTTTATTTAATTTAAATATCCAGTTACAATAATATTTATTGGCTACAGTGATACACTGACACGTCACATTACTTAACAGTCAACGTTTTTTCTTTAACAATTAACTTAATTAATTTATTAAAGAAAAAGAATTAATATAATAATTATCCAAAAATGAAAGTTGCTTTTATAAATTGTTATCTAATATTATTAATTGTTATTTTTATCTAATTTTAAAGTATATTTAGAACTTTATTTAGTACATTTTTTAATTTTATATTATTTTATTTAATATATTTTATATATTTTTTAATATTATTTTATTTAATATAATTTCTAAATTTTTATATGGTTTTGTTTAATATTTTTTGGATATTTTATATAACTAATTTTTAATAAAATATTTTATTTAAAATGCTTTCTATATTGAAAATTATTTACAATATAAAAAATAAAAAAAATTTAAATTTTTTAAAATCGATCTCTATTTCAGTCGTTAAGACTTTTTCGACTTAATATTATGATCGTAAACATTAAAAAAACATATTATTGCAAAACGTGTTATTAGCGACGAAATAGATCACACCTATTTTGGGCATAACTTCTTACCCCAAATTTATAATATGTTTCAAAAAAAGTTTCAAATTCATAATTTTTTTTATTAAAAAAGTATTATTTGGTAAAAGTACCCCAAATCTTTAGATAAAATACGAGACTACAGTCATCCATAAAAAGTGAGAGCGTACAATTATAGGTCTGTGACTACTTTACGGAAACAAACCAAGTGTTAATTACGAAGCAAAACTAATATATATATATAACTCTACTATTATTTTTATGAAATTTCAACCTAATTTTAATACAATCACTACTACAAAATCAGCCTTCTACGTCGGTTGTTTAGGCCCTTCGACATCGGTTCTGGAACCGTCGTTGTTATGGGCGTCGTAGAAAACAACCATTTTCAACGTCGGTTGTATGACCGTCTTAG
>CM023943.1:16358879-16389185 GCA_013407115.1 Glycine latifolia
CTTTAATTTAATCTTCATTTTAGGATTTTGGTCAATTTCTTGTCTTGCTTAATATTTTATTTTAATTTTTTGCTAATATTTTTTAAAATAAGTCATCAATAGTTAAAATAAATTATCTTATAATATTTTTTATCTCGCACTTTCATTATATTATATTTTATAATATAAATATTTATGTATTATAATATTAATTATCAAAATTGAATTATTAATATGTGCAAGTACGCGTGTTTAAATACTACCCAAAAGTAATTTTTCCGTATTTATATTATTTAATTTTGTTATTTCCAAATCAAATTCTTTATTTATTTCTTATTATCTTAAAAAAAAAACAGTTCAGAATTCGGGTTGGGGGGACCCGAATTCTCAACTGGGTTTTGAAATTTTTTTTAAAAATCGCAGTGTAAATTCGGGTCCTCCCAACCCGAATTTACATTGTGAATAGTAAACATGTATGTTTTGGTAAATAAAATTTTAAGATGTATGTTTTGGTATTTTTTTTTTTCTGTATGTTTTGGTGAAAATTTCCACTACCTCTATAATTAGGTATAAAAAAAACTGCACCGTTCCAAATTATCTTCATTTTATTTTTTTATCTCTAAATTAATTTTCAATAGTTTTATTTTAAATTAATTAACAATAATTACAAAATTACATTACAATATAAATTATTTCTTGTAAATCTAAAATATAATTTGTATATCCAGATATATTTATTTATTATAAATTTTAATTAGAGTGTAATTTATATATTAAAATATTTATTTATTTTGAATTTTAGTTATAAAAAAATAAGTATTTATATTTTATATGGCATAGATTTATATAACAAAGTATCCAACACCTTTGTTAACTGAAAAGGAAAACATGTTTTCTCATCAGTATTTTTCTTTCCTTTTTTATATAGCTGTGTTGTGATCAGTATTGTCACATTAAGTAAATTATCCTTTTTTTAGTGTAAGAGTGGGGCTTTTGACCATGGACATTTTTTTTTTTTATAATTTAGCAAATGGAGCAGATTTTGAATTATTTATCAATAGAGGCAAGTGATATAGGTGGTTATGACTCTAGGTACAAAAGTCATATGTTTTGTGTGACTTTTATTTTTTATTTTTTAATGAAATCATAAAATAATTTATGATTTGTTATTTTATTATTATTTTCATTTTTTAATTGAATGAATTAAAGTCGTATAGGTATACATGATTTTAAAGTCACTAACTATTATATGATTTTAAAGTTGTGAATTATCCTTTAACTTTTTTATTACTAATTAATTTTGAAAATTAATACAATTATCCTATGAAAAGCAATAAAAAATACATATTAAAATAATTTAAACTGAATAATAAGAAGAAAGTAATTTAATAATATTTTTAAAAAATAAAAATAATATAATACATTAATATAAATTGAACAATTATATGGACAAGACCACTCTACATATTTAGAAAAACTCATTGTAAAATATCATCTCACTATTAATATTTTAAAAAACAAATTAGATGCATTACATTTTTTTTTAAAAGTAAGTATTTTATTTACATCATTTTTTTCAATTCCCTTGCAAACAAATAACTTACAAATAATAATTTATAACATGAAAAAAATAATGTACAAACACAGAAAAAAAATGGTAGGCAACACACTACTTTGAAGTTGTAAGGTTACACACAACTTCAAAGTCATAGGCAATTTTATAAAAAAAATACTAAAAGTTGTGATGATTTGTATGACTTTGTTAAAAAAATAAAAAAACAAAAAGAAAAATTAGAAGTCCCAAAAAATATAACTTTAATACTTGAAATTGTAATCATTCATATAACTTATCTTCACTTGATAAATAATTCAAAAATTATTCTTTTAATAAATTCCAAAAAAAATTGTTCCCTATTGCTCAAGAGCCCGTGAGTGTGGGGTAGTTAGTAACGTAAGTATCTATGCTTTATATTATGCTGAACTAATTAAACTATAACCCTTTTCGTTTTTTTTCCTAGGTAAAAAAGGATATTCATTTTGTTTTCAATCATAAAAAAATATATACATTGCTGATGACAGTGACGAATCCATAAATTTTTTTTTAATTAGGACAAAAAATGATTTCTAATATTTTTACAAAAGTAAAATATTACAAGGTATTACAAAATATATAATATCATGATAAAAAAAATCTAAAATACTTAAATTTTTATAAATTATAATTGCCCTCTACACATTTTCATACTTTGAAAATGTTATATAATTTTTTCATTATCAATACTAATTTAGTTGTGAAATATAACGTCCTTCATTAAAATAACTAACACTAAAATACCATTAATCCTCATTATTTTATATCAATAATACAGTAAAAGAAAAATGCTTCTAAAAGAACTATACCATATAAGTTTTGAAAATGTATTTATATTACTCAAGCAAGTAATTTGAGTTCTTTGTTATCTTACCTCAACAAAATTTATTCTCTTTCTTCCTTCTTCTCAATCCTTGAACAACCTACTAATACCAAGATGGTTTATTTGTGTGTTTTAGGAAAAACATTGTCTATCCTCATATACAACACCTTATATAAGTGTTGTATGTAATTTAAAATTATATATTTAGAAATTTGTTTAACCAATCTTTTTTATCTCTTATTTTTATTATTTTTATAAAATCTAATATATTATACTAATATCTTTTAAAAAATATAACAATATAATATATTAAAGTAATTTAATTTATCTTTTTTTACTAAAAGATATATTTAAATAATCTTTATTTAAATAATTATTGGATTACTTTTGGAATGTTATACACAGTGTACTTTATGGACATTGTGATGTGTGTGTTTTTTTGTTTTGTTTTGTAACAATAATAAAAATTGAACTAAATGATTTCAACTTTAACATGTAATTTTTATATTGAATGTTTTATGTTTATTTGGAGTTTTAAGTTATAAAATTAAATGAGATGATATATAACTTTTATGGGGATGATTTTTTTTATATATTAACAAATAAATAAAAAACTGAATGAGAACAAGCAGATAAGGTGCATCCGCCCGTGGCCGACGAAGAGGTTGATTGTCTTTCCATTGTTGAGTTATATATACAACTCAATTTGGGCAAAAAAATTAAAATATAGCAATTTTAATAAAAAAATTACAAAAATATTGTAGTTTTAAAAGTATTTACGCATCTATAGCAACCAATCGCGTCCCTCCTGGACGTGACTCATTCCGTCGCTAATTCTGTCTCTAATTCTGTCGCTAACACTTTTTGTGACGAAATATTGGGCGTGACCACAATATTCAGTCGCAAAAAGTATTAGTGACTGAAATAGAGACCGAAATTAGTGTACACCTTTAAAATCAATTTTTTTATTTACAGTATAATTTTTTTCAATTTTTGAAATTAGTGTTGCAACCACAATATTGTGATTTTTTAATTTTTTTAAATCGAAATCGTTAAAAAATTTGTAGTAATTTTTTTTTAAACGTATGACTTTAAAATCAAATTTTTTACAACTTTAAGTTTTTATTATTATTAATATACGACTTCAAAGTCGGTCTAAAAATCAATGATGAATATCGGTCTAAAAATACTTTAAAATTAGATAAAAATAACAATTAATAATATTATTACAAACTATAATAAATTCGTAATTAATTAGACTGAATATTGGTAATATCTAATTTTTTTTCTAATTTCGGTCTCTATTTCAGTCGCTAATACTTTTTGCGACTGAATATTGTGGTCACACCTAATATTCCGTCACAAAAAATGTTAGCGACGGAATTAGAGACAGAATTAGCGATAGATGAGTCACATCCAGGAGGGGCGCGATTGGTTGCTATAGATACGTAAACACTTTTAAAACTGTAATATTTTCGTAATTTTTTTATTAAAATTGCTATATTTTAATTTTTTTCCCACTCAATTTGACTTTAGTATTACGTACTTATTGTTCTTTTAATTGTTTGTTTTTACAAAGCTTGAAATTTGTTTGAACGTTCATTCATAAGCTATTATTTCTTCATTCTCATTAGAATTATTGTCTTAAATTATTTTATATAACAAAAAAATCAATAAATAAATGAAAAAAATTAACAAGTTTATAAAATTAATTTTTTATCATCATTAATTCATTGTTATTTTTATAATATTATTAATCAACAATACTTTTAATCTAAGTTAATTGGGATCGATGATAGATAAATTCAATGATAGATACAAAGATGTTGAAAAAAAGGAAAAATGAGATAAAAGAAAATAAAAGAAAAGGAGGAGGAAGATGAAGATAAAAATGACTAAAACTGGATCATAGAGATAACAACGAGTCTAACCCTCCATCAAGCTTATAGTTTTTCTCCATTCTGTCCTTAGACACACCATCCGTCAATCTATATCACGCTCCATTAAGTCCTATTTAATTATCTTTCCCTAGGTAAGTTTTGGTCTACCTCTACCTCTCTTTGTGTCAAGTTCTTAGTATCAAACTTTTGTTCTTACGGGAGCATCCAAAGATCGTCTAATTACATGCCCAAACCACCTCAATATATGTTCCCTCATATTTTCACTAACCAGTACTACTACTACCTTTTGCCGAATATATTCATTTCTTATCTTATAATCTTTATATAACCACACATTCACCAAAACATCCTCATTTTTGCTACTCCTATTTTATGTTCATGTTGCCTACGTGTTGGCCAACATTCAACTCCATATAACATTGCAGGTCTTACAGTTGTTTTATAGAATTTTCCTTTTAGCTTAAGGGGAATTTTTCGGTCACATAACAACTCAAATACACTTTGCCATTTCATCCACCCTACTCTGATTTTATAATTTACATCCTTATCAATCTCTCCACCTTTTTGCAAAATTGATCACAAGTATCTAAAAATATTTTTCTTGGGTACCTCTTGACCAAGTAAATGCACGGGGTCTTGATCACCATCTCTTATTAGTGAAAACTCACATTTCATATACTTAGTCTTGCTCTGGTTTAACATGAATCCTTTAGACTCCAAAGTACTTCTCCAAAATTCAAGTTTTCTATTAACACCGTCTTTGGTCTCATCAGTAAGCACAATATCATATGTAAAAAACATACACAACGACGCTTTATAGTCAAATTGATTTCTTTATGGCTAGATGGGAAGATAGAAATTCGTGTATTGATTGCAGAGTCTACCCTGGAGAATGTGTGGCGACACAACATAAGTTGGTAGTTCTAGAGGTTAGGTTCAACAAAGTTCTTAATTTGAGAAAAAGGGCTAAAAATCCAAGGATAAGATGATGGAAGTTAAAGGAGGAGAAATAAATAGAGTTTAAGGAAAACATGTTGCGTGAAAGACAGTGGGAGTTTACTGGAGAAGCTAATAAAATGTGGAATAAGATGGCTATGTGTGTTCGAAATGTGGGGAGGAGAGTGCTAGGTGAAAGCAAAGGAAACCAAGTTATTACAAAGGAAACATGGTGGTAGAATGGAGAGGTGCAAGAGGCTATTAAATGGAAGAAGAAATGCTTTAGGTCTTTGCATAAATGTCCCAATGATGAGAATTTGCAAAAGTTTAGAGTAGTAAGGAAAGATGCAAAGAAAGCAGTGTGGGAAGCTAGAGGCAAAGTTTTTGACGATTTGTATAAAAATCTTGGGAGCAAGGATGAGGAGAAAGGTATTTACAAACTTGCAAAAATGAGGATAAGAAGAGTAAAGACCTCACCCATGTTAGATGTATCAAGGATGAAAATCAAAAACTTTTGGTAAGGGATGAAAATGTAAGTGAAAGATGGCTAAACTACTTTAACAAACTTTTTAATGGGAATGACGACAAGAGTGAGGTGGATTTGGAGGACGTTTTTGATGATCTGAATAGAAGATTTGTGCACAAAATTAATACACATGAAGTTAAGGAGGCTTTAAAGAGGATGAAGAATAATAAAGCTTTAGGACCTGATGACGTCCATATTGAAGTGTGGAGGAGCTTGGGAGATGTGGCAATAAAATGGTTGACCAATCTTTTTAATAGAATTCTTCAAAAAAATAAGATGTATGATGCTTGGAGGAAAAGTATGATTGTGCCTATTTACAAAAACATAAGAGATATCCAGAATTGTTCAAACTATAGAGGCATCAAGCTTATGAGCCATACTATGAAGTTGTGGGAGAGAGTTATCGAACATTGCCTAAGGAGGGAGACCAAGGTGTCCGTAAATCAATTTGGATTTATGCCAGGAAGATGTATCATGGAAGCTATTTTCTTGATGAGACAATTAATGGAAAGGTATAGGAAAAAGAAGAAAGACTTACATATGGTGTTCATAGATCTTGAGAAAGCATATGATAGAGTCCCAAGAGAAGTCTTATCGTGGACTCTTTAGAAGAAAAAGGTAGCATTAAAGTATGTTAATGTTATCAAGGATATGTATGATGGGGCTAACACATATGTGAAAGCTTGTAAGGGAACATCAAGGTATTTCCCTATCACGGTAGGTGTCCACCAAGGTTCAGCTCTTAGTCCTTATCTCTTTGCCTTAGTGATGTATGAATTAACGAAAGATATTCAAGAGGAAGTGTCGTTGTATATGCTTTTTGCAAATGATATCGTGCTTATTGATGAGACCAATGATGGTGTTAATAGAAAATTGGAATTGTAAAGAAACACTTTGGAGTCTATAGGATTCACGATAAGCAAGAGCAAGACGGAATATATGAAGTGTGAGTTTTCGTGCGTAAGAGATGGTGATCAAGACACAGTGCATCTACTTGGTCAAGAGGTACCCAAGAAAGATGTTTTTAGATACTTGGGATCAATGTTGCAAAAAGGTTGTGAGATTGATGAAGATGTAAGTCATAGAATTAGAGCAGGGTGAATGAAATGGCGGAGTGCATCGGGATTTTTGGGTGACCGCAAAATTCCCCTTAAGCTAAAAGGAAAATTCTATAGAAAAGCTGTAAGACCGACAATGCTATATGGAGCAGAATGCTGGCCAGCATAGAGGCAACATGAGCATAAAATAAGGGTAGCAAAAATGAGGATGTTAAGGTGGATGTGTGGATATACAAAGATGGATAGGATAAGAAATGAGGATATTCGACGAAAGGTATCGGTGGTATTGGTATGTGAAAAGATGAGGGAGCATAGATTGAGGAGGTTTGGATGCGTTATGAGACGGTCACTGGATGCTCCCGTAAGAACAACAGTTTGTTACCAAGAGCTCGACACAAAGAGAGGTAGAGGTCGACCGAAACTTGCACGGGGAAAGGTAGTAAAACAAGACCTAATGGAGTGTGATATAGATTGGCGGACGGTATGTTTTAGGACGGAGTGGAGAAAAGCTATAAGCTTGGTGGAGGGTTAAACTCATTAGTAGTTCTATGTTCCAGTCGTTCCCTTGTTTTAGTTCTTTTCCTCTTCTTTTCTCCCTTTTTCCTTTCACCCTTCTTTTATTTTAGCTTTTTTTCCCTCTCTTTTGTCTTATTTTTCATTTATCATTGGGTTCATCTACCACCGACCCCAATTAACTTGGGTTAAAGGTGTTGTTGATGATGTTGATGTTGATCTATCACGAAGGAAAAGAGATAAGGACTAAAAGCCGAACCTTGATGTACACCTACCGTGATAGGAAAATAACTTGATGTTCCATTACAAGCTTTTACACATGTGGTAGCCTCATCATACATATTCTTGATTGCCTTTACATACTTTAATGATATTTTTTTCTTCTCAAGAGTCCACCATAAAACTTTTATTAGGACCCTATTGTATGGTTTCTCAATATCTATGAACACTATATGTAAGTCTTTATTCTTTTCTCAATATCTTTCCATTAGTCGTCGCATCAAGAAAATGACTTCCATGGTACATCTTCCTGGCATAAATCCAAATTGATTTATAGAAATTTTGGTCTCTCTCCTCAAGCGACGTTCAATAACTATCCCCCACAACTTCATAGTATGACTCATAAGTTTAATGCCTCTATAGATAGAACAATTTTGGATATCTCCCTTATTTTTGTAAAGAGGCACAAGCATACTTTTCCTCCAAGCATCAGGCATCTTATTTGTTTGAAGAATCTCATTCAAAAGATTGGTAAGCCATTTTATTGTCACATCCTCCAGGCCTCTCCACACTTCAATAAGGACGCAATTGAGTCCCAAAGCTTTATTATTGTTCATCCTCTTTAAAGTCTCATTAACTTTATGTGTATTAATTATACGCACAAATCTTCTATTTATATCATCATAAGCGTCCTCTAAGTCCATCTCACTTTGATCACCATCCCCATTAAAAAGTTTGTTAAAGTAGTTCATCCATCTTTCATTTACATCTTCATATCTTACCAAAAGTTTTTTATTTTCATCATTGATGCATCTAACTTGAGTAAAGTCTTTACTCTTCTTATCCCCAATTTTTGCAAGTTTGTATATAAATTTTCATTATCCTTGCTCCCAAGATTTTTATACAAATCGGGGAAAACCTTGCCTCTAGCTTCCTGCACTGCTTTCTTTGCATTTTTTGTCGCTAATCTAAGCTTTTGCAAGTTCTCATCATTGAGACTTTTATGCAAATATCTAAAACATTCTTTCTTCTGCTTAATTGCCTCTTGCACCTCTCTGTTTCACCACCATCTTTCCTTTGTAAGAAATAAGTTTCCTTTGTTTTCTCCTAGCATACTCCTTCCCATATTTTGAATACACATAGTTATCTCATTCCATATTTTATTTGCTTCTCCAACAGACTCCCACGGTCTTTCACGCAACATGCTTTCATTGAACTCTATTTAGTTTTCCTTCTTTAGCTTCCAGCATCTTATCCTTGGGTTTTGAGCCATTTTTCCTCATATTAAGTACTTTATTGAAACAAACCTCTAAAATTACCAGCTTATGTTGCATAGCATCACACTCTCCAGGGTAGACCTTGCAGTCAATACAAGAATTTCTATATTTTCTTCTAGCCATAAAGAAATCAATTTGACTACCATTTTGGCCACTATGATAAATGATAAGAAGAAACTCATTTTTTAAGAAAAATGTGTTTGCTAGCACCAAATCGTAGGCTAGTGCAATGTTCAACATATCTTTTCCAATCTCATTTCTCATCCCATATCCAAAACGTACGTGAATTCTATCGACACCTCCACTGCTTTTACCAACATGACCATTTAGATCTCCTCATAGTAAAATATTCTCCTCTTGTGGTATGTCTCTCAACCTCTTCCAAGTCTTTCCAAAATTGGTTCTTATCATTTAATTGCAGTCCAACTTGGGGTGCATACACACTGAGGGTATTTAAAATTAAATCACCCACTACAAGTTTCTGAAATTTCTATCGATCATAATTCCACACAATTTTGACTCTTTTTTATACCTATATGCCACAACTTGAAAACCGGTGTCATCCACTTCCTTGACATTTTTTCCAACCCACTTAGCTTCTTGCAAGCAAACAATATTCATTTTCTTTCTAGTAAAAACATTTGCTAACTCCCTCAGTTTACTCATTAAGGTTCCTATGTTCCAACTTTCCAATTGCATTTTTAACCCCTAGGTGGTGTTTACCCACCAGGCTCGCTCATCTGCATGTCGGGACCCTGACCTACTTGTCACCAAATCCGGGTGAAGACGTATCTTGCCTTAAGGCAAGGACCCTAGCTAACTTATCATTGCATCTTGAGACTGATGCAGCGCCTTACCTTGTAACAAGGGTCCTAATCCATTTTTCGCTAGACCTAGAGCTTGATATAATATGTCATTATGAAGGATACGCCTTAACAAAATATCATAATAGTTCATCTCATAAAAATAACTATTTTTTTTTACAGTGGATTCGCAACATCTGATATCATATCTTCTCCTTTATCCTGACTTAGGACAAACCATACATGCAAGCATACATAAGCAAAGTTAACTTATATTATTAATATTATAAAAAATAAAAATAAAAAAGTAATTAATATTATATTAAAAAATTAAAATAACATTTTTTTTACATCACGATAATCATGACCGAGGGAGTGGTATACTTTCCAACTATAACGTGACTCCAATCAAAATCCAGCTCTCACACGGAAAGCAGTGCAGACAGATAGTAACATATGTCATCACATATGGCTTATAGTTTAAAACTTGTGATTGCTAAATGTTAAAGGTTTGGAATTTATTAAACAAGGATAAATTATTTAATTTTCTTAGAAACAATTGTTACTGGAATTGTTAATCATTTCATCCCTTTGTATGTATTCGGCAATACGCCAACGAAACTATATTGAATACCTACTGTATCTTGTATTATGATCGATTGTCCCAAACCTGTCGTTGCTAATGTGTCATCATTATAAGGCACAAATCCACATAGGAGCTGTTTTATAACTTATTGATGACTTAAAACATTGATTTAAATAAAAAGGGATTTATTAATCAGTTTGCTTTAAAGAATTAATACTTCATCTATTTTATTATAATTGTAGTTTTAAATTTATTTACAGAAAAAAAAAATCAATAAAAAGAATAATAAATTTTCAAAACTAACTTTATTATCGTTAATTCAATTTTTCTATTTTTTTAACTCGTATCATTAATATTACAAGAGATATAAATAAAAAAGTAATTAATATTATATTAAAAAATTAAAATGATATTTATTTTGAGATAATTTTTTATGCTTGCAAGACCATAATTATAGGACAGAGGGAGTAATATTTTTTTATTAATAAAACACAACAAAGTATACTAATCATATTTTTTAGGATAAATGGTCATTTTTGTTATTGAATATGTAAAGTACTGATAAAGTCATCTCTAAAAGATAAAATTAAAATTTTAGTCACTCATAGTAAAAAAGTGTGATAAATCTATCCATCCGTTAACTTCCGTCTATTACCTTTAATAAAAGAACCCACATGACATATTCAATGATAAATTTGTCAGCACTTTACATATTCAGGGATAAAAATGACTATTGATTCAAAATATAATTTAATATTTATTTTCTCCTTTTTTATAATTATTGCAAGCTTAACATTACAATAAACACTTAAAACAAATAGAAAAACAAACAAACATAATAATAAACATAATATTAATTAATAAGTATAATGTGTTTATTGTTCTGAAAATTATATTGTAAAAACATTAGGTTGTGACAAAATCAAGTTGAGTCTATTTTGTAAGGATTAACTTAATGATTATGTATTTTAATTTGTTTGAGTCTTATAATTTGGGTAAGGTATTGTCTCATATTTTTGTTCTAAAATTTCTAATGTGATAGTACCTTAACCAAAATATGAGACTCAAACAAATTAAAAATGTACATCCATTAACTTAATCCTTACAAAACATTAGACTCAACTTAATTTTGTCACTACCTAATGTTGTCACAATAGAAATTTTAGATCAACATATAAATTATGTTTATTAATCAATATTATGCTTATAATTATGTTTGTTCTAACTTATGCTTACTTTCATAGTTTTTTAAGCGTTATTATATTTTTATGTTTGCAATGATTAAAAAAAGGAAAAAATGAATATTAAATTGTGTTTTGGATAAATAGTAATTTTTGTCTCTGAATGTGTAGAGCGTTCACAAATTCGTCATTGAATTGTTATGTAAGTTCTTTTATTAACGGTAACAGACGAAAGTTAACTGATAAATGTATTTGTCACAATGTTTTACTTTCTAGAACTAAAATTTAAATTTTTATCTTTTGGAGACGAATTTATAAATGCTGTACACATTCGAGATAAAAATGATTATTTATCTTATTTTTAATAAAATCATTTTAATTTTAACTAATGCCTTTAAGCACTGATTAGAATTTGTGCTGATAAAAAAATATTAGAATTATATTTGTCAAACAATTACAATAATGACATTCATACAAATGTTTTACATTCAGTAACAAAATGTGTTACATAAATCCAAATGATTTAAACAACAATAACTGGCCTCACAATAAATGATGGAAACGAGACTACCTAAACATTTTTAAGAATTAAGTTATACTAAAAAGGTATGTAATCAAAACTACTCTTAAAATTTCCCTAAAAACAAACACTACTCTTAAAATATATAATTATGGACTAAAAAAATGAAAAAAAAAACTTTATTCGACCAACGATATTATTCAGCATGCAGACAGCGGGAAATAATATTATTTACTAGGCCTTGTTCTATACGGAATAAAAGTGAAAATTTTAAACCATCACTTGAAATTAGCGTTGATTCTTCTACTTACACTATAAACTATATGGAAATTCTACTATGTGTCTAATTGGATGTAAATTTTTTTAAAAGTATTTTTAGAAGAAGAAAATAAAAAGAAAAATAAAATAAAATGAACTTTCTCATAAATTAAAATGAGTTTTTCATTAACTCATTTGTTGATGTCATATAATCTTTTAGAGAATCTATATTAATGAATTTCTAAAAATTAACTAATGAAAAATTTGTTTTTGTTTATAAAAAAATTCATCTATTTTTTTCTTCTTATTTTCTTTTTTTAGAAGTATTTCTAATAAAACTTACTCAAAGATACCATGTATAAGTTCTTATCAAGGTAGATGGTCTTTCCTAACCTTACAAAGCATTCGTGTCTTTCCCTAATTTTTTTTTTTACATAAAAAAAATTCGAATCATCAATACTATATAAAAAGGTAAGAATGAATTATATATAATATAAAGTTTAACTTAAATATCTTTCTGGTTTCTTAAATTTATAAATGGTTTATTTTTTTAAGATTTGAAAATAACTCACTTTTGATTCTTGATCTTTATTTTTGTAATCATTTTAGAATAAGAATCCAAAGTGGATTAATTTCAAATTAGAGAGATAATAATATTCTTATTTAAATTTGGAAACCAAAAAAATAAAATAAAAATTGCTAGACCTAAATTTGAGGGAAAAAATATCTAAGCATATAAGATTTTTATAAATTATGATAATTGAAAGAGAAATGTTAGGATTGGATCTATTTTTTATATTTTTTATTTTTGAAAAATAGAAAATTTTTGGAAAATGGAAAGTAAGAGAAAAAAAATGCATGAGTAGTCGAGTACTCTTATAAATATGCACTTTTTTTGGGAAAAAAATAATAAATAATATAAATTAATTATTTATTTAGCAAAATGGTGCAAATGCAAAACTATTTAGCAAAATGGGGCAATCAAATACGCCTGAATGGGGCGTGTTGTAACACGCCCAAATGGGGCGTGTTTAAGCTGGTGCTGACACGTGGCACATGCACAGGTGGAGCGCGGTGTGAACGTAAACTTCGAAAGATCATAACTTTTGACTGGGATGTCCGACTGAGGCGAAATCGGTGGCCACGCGTTCGTAATAAAAACAAGCTTTGTATAATTAAACACTACAGGTACATACACATGTACACTTACTAAGAAATTAATTAAACTAAAAATCATATATAATTTTATGAATATAATTGACTCTATTTTATTTTCTCACACTTTCTGTACAAGCACAAAAGAAATAATTGTTCCTCATATATATATATATATATATATATATATATATATATATTCTAGATGTTTGAAATACTACAGTATTAATTTTCTCTCTTCTTTTGATACTGTTTTTTTTTTCTTTTATGATAAATATTTTCTCTGTTCATTTTCTTAGGATCCATACACAAGGGTAAGTATATATAGATGTCGAAAGTTTTGATCAAGAGAGAGGTTTTAATATTAAATTTCACAATTTAAAATGGCCTGTTTTACGTATGAATCTATAATTAAAATAAAAATATTATCTTGGCCTTGCACTTTTGTTTGTCATTAGTTATATATCTTTAATAAAATATAATTATATATACATATGTCGGTGCCTTGTCTGCCAGCAGAATTTGGCAAAACCGTGGGAGGCTGGCGGATGCCAGTTTCGTCTAACTCACGAGTCACGAGCACTCTTATCTTGATTTTTTTAAATCCTCCAGAGAAAAAATAAGTCTTGACTAATACGAATTTGGATCAATTTTGAGAAATAAATAAAATTTAATTAAAAATTATTTTATTACTTATCAAATTTGAATAATATTTAAACAATTTGATCTTAATTTCAGCATTTAACCATTTATATTCAATCATTTAGTTAGATCTAAACTTTTTGAAATTAGGAATATTATTTTCTTTTATTTTTTTATTTTTGTATTTTTTTGGAAAAAAAGTGGACCAGTGAGATACGTTGTCCACCGGTAGACCATAATTTTTGCCTTGAACAGTAGCATAAAGTAGAATTAAAATGTCCATGATACCCCCATTAAAATTTGAAATTAAGGTCAAATATTAAAGAAAGACGTTCAACGAAAACAACCAATATTAACTGCTTGAGTTCAAATAACTAACCATAAATTCTTATGGAAATAATTTTTTTATCAAACTTGTTTATATTTCGATTGAACTTCAGATTAATGGTCCCTTTCTCTTGATAAATCAAAGAATTAAGGAAAAAAATAATTAACCACGAGGATTTAAAAACAGGAAAAAGAAGAAAAATTAAAGGCGTGTTAATTTTAATTTTTTTTAAAAATACTTTTAATTTTAAAAATGTAATTAACTAAAGTTGCTCATAGATTGGAGCAAGTCGCAAAGTAAAATATGAAAATGAGAAAAAGGTTATGAAAAAAAATGAAAAAATGTCTCAAATTTGATTTTTTTTTTTGGTTTGTAAAACACTTGTTTTTGAAATAATTTTAAAACTTAATATATTTTGTATGAGACATTGATTGTTAACTAGTGCAGAATTGTTTTGGAAAATAGTTTTGAAAACTAGAATGTAAAAAAAGAATCACATATTAAGTTGAAAAATAACGGAACTTTTAAATTATACAGAGATAGAGTGAGAGAGACAGGAATCAAATTTTACCAATAATACACCATTTATAATTTTATAAGTTAAAATTTTTATCAATTCAATCATTGAATTATAATTACTTTATATTACTTGATTGTTTATCTCAAATTTTATTAAAATCGAACAATGATAAAAATAAAACAAGTAAATTATTCTTATTTTACTATATAAAGAAAATCATTTTATTCTATATAAATGAGATATCAGATAATTTAATATTAATATAAAAGTTTGTATATATGATTTATGTAAAACGAATTTTAATCTAAGAATGAGTTTGGAAATAAACTTAGCTAATTAAAATTTATTCATTAATGGTTTTTATTTAAGTTATTATATATATAAGATGTCTAGTTATTACAAATTAGAAAGGGTGTATTGGATTAAGATTTTAAAATATTATTTTGGTGTAAATTTTTTGTGTGGATTTTAAAAGATTTTGTAAGAATGTAATGACTTTTAAAAAAATTTAAAAGACTTTTATGATTAAGATTTGTAGTTCGGATTTCAATAGATTTATAAAATATGAAATCATTATAAATTTGAAAGGTCATTATGAATTTTTTAGATTTTAAAAGACTCCATGAATTTTTTAAAAATATTCAAAATTATTAATAAAGATCCATGAATTTTTTTCACTTAACACTTTAAATAAAATCCATTATCCTATACATAGAATCCTAAACGTGTTATATAACAAATCGATTTCTCCTAACATATTTACGAGCACAATAGGTTCATTCGTCTTCAATCATCAATCATGTTAATTATATAAAACCTACATATCGTAATGTCTAATATTAATATGGATATTTGTAGTCATTCCCACAATAACGATCCCACCAAATGAAAAACATGTCCAAAAATTATTTCACACCCCATTTATATATTTATCCACTTATACATGAACAAACTTCTTAAGCTCATTAATATATATATATATATATATATATATATATATATATATATATATTCATGTTCATTTATATGTATAAACACTTAATCAACATGCCTTGATCTCTCATATCACATGTTCAAGAGCATGTTGTCCATTTGTTGAAAGAGTATAAAAAATTATGAATGTCTATCATTTTCAACAAACAGACAAGGGATTATGTATGATGGGAAAATAAAAGCATGTCTATTTGTAGGAAAAGAAAGAAAGAAAGTCTTATGAAATTTTAAGGATTTGGATGAGATTGATTTATGTGTATTTTATACTAAAAAGTTTCATGAAATCCATTAAAATCCCTCATAAGAAAGAATTCATCGAAATTTATATACTTTTGAATATCATACTTTTTTTTAAGTTGCAAAGAATCTTAATTGAATAACAACGGACTTTATTGAATTCCTTAAAAAATTCTAATAGTCTTGATTAAATACCAAAAAATTATTTTTATTATTTAAAAATCTTAATTGAATACCTCAAAAATAATTACAAGAAAAAAAAATCTTTTAAAATCCTTTCAAATTCTAATTGAATACACCCTACAAATTTTAGAAATTTTTAGAACATACGCATGAAAGTTCGTTGTGCATTTTTCAAAATAAGGTCAACTTTTAAGTGTAAACTTTTATCTCTTTGAAATATTTTTTTATAAGTAGGAATCAGGGGCGAACATGATGAAAAAATTAGGGAAACCAAATATAAACTACATAAATTTATAATAAAAATCTACAATAACTATTTATTTATAAGGAAAAAAATCCAAAATCTATTAAAATGAATTTCAACGAATGTCTTGTACAACTTAATATTTCTTTTTATTATACTATGTTATTGGTATGAAATATTTATTGACTTTGTCGATGATTAATCTTTGTCAAAAAAAACCTAATTGTCCACCTTTATTGGATCTTTTCTCCCAATCACTTTTTTTATCCACAATGCTCGAGCCCAAGATCTTGTTTGAGCTCACTACTAATCAGACCAACAATTTATTAGTGTAACTTAGTATTTGATTTTTTTTTCTATAATCAAAGTTTTAAATAAAATAATTAATTTAATATTAAAATTATTATATACATATATATATATATATATATATATATATATATATATATTAAAAAATTAAATTAAAAAAATCAAGGGGGCCAAAGCCCCAACCCCCCCTCACCTACCTATAAGTTGGTTCACCCTGATAGGAATTGATCACGATACCTAAGGATTTACGATATTCACACACTTTGTTCAACCAACTAAGTTAAACTCTCTTCCTATGATAGCTTTTCTTTTGATTTCGCTTTGTATATTGTCATAATTAATTAATGCTTTTATGTTCATGCTAATAATTAATTTCCCTTCATTATTAGATCAAACAAATAGTTTTAATTTGACCATGTAGGAATCCAAATTGAAGTTTGGAGTCTTCTTCTCAGGAGGACATAATTCCCTCCTTCATGTGATATGATGGACTGGTGTTTTATAAAACAAACCATCTTCATATGCTTAAGTCATAATAATTAGATAAACATGCATAACGTACAATATAAGTAATCGTACATACTAAATACAATTTTACAATATGTACGTCAAGAAATTTAGTATATATGAATCTCATCTCTAGCAAAAAGGTGAGTTTTATGGGTCAATGAGATCTGAAGTGGGATTATCAACCCCTATCGATAAATAGTACCACTACCAACTACCAAGATCTGCATATCTAGTCTAGAACAAGTTTTTTTTAATGAGAACAATACTTTGGATAAAGTGAATTCAGTGGGAATAATCATTTTCCAATTTGATCATGAGATTACGATTTTAAGAAGGGAGTTTTGTCATTTTAAACAATACAATTAATTAATGTTGGTTGGTGTCAATTGAAAGTGAGCAACAATACAAGTAAACTTTATCTACAATGTAAAAGAGTTTAAAACTTTGAATTTTGTTGATTAATTTGAAGACCTTTTCTAGCTAGTAATTTCAATTTGAAGGTTAATCTCAAAGTTAGGCATAAGGAAATATCTAGTAAAAAATAATAGTATATAAGCAAATTTTAGTCTCATCTTTTGAAGGTGTAACACTGTGTTTTTTGTAATGACTAATTAAGTAATTTTAATTAGATTGTAAGAATAATTTAATTTAATTTAAGTGTATGTAATTAATTAATTAATTAATTAATTATGAGGTGATGTTTGTATATAGGTTATGGTTACATGTGCAAAAAACCTTAGTTTAGGTGTGAATAATAAGTTTTAGAATGTTTGGGCTGAGATGAGTGAGCCTTGAGTTGAGAACAGAGTGGATGAGCTAATAAAGTGATATGGTGCTAATAAAAAGGAAAGGAATAGTCATACATATACTTAGATTTATTGACCCAAAACTGAACCACAACATAAAACACTCCCATTTTCACCCTTTTCTTCCTCTCCAAGAAAATCCTCCATTGGAGAGCTTGAGACCTTGAATTCCTTTGCTCAAGACACCTTGTATCATTGCTTTAGTCTAGTTTGAGGGTGAGTCTAGTTGTAAGGAACTCCAATCTTTTTCTTTTCTTCTTCCATTTTTGTTTTCCCTCCATAAACACTATTGAAAGTTCATAAAAGAGTTCATTTTCATGGTTTTGATGTGGTTTCTGTTGGTTTATGGGATTTGGATGGTATGGATTGTGTGAAGGTGTTGTGTTTGACTTTGAGTACTTGTGAATAGAAAAGTCTCATGAGGTGTCATTGAACTATGTCAAATTTCACGAGTGTTGAGAATTATATGAATGGTGAATTTATGAGAAAATGAACAAGATGTATGTGATGAAATTGGTGATATGATGGATTAAAGTTGATATAAAATGGATTGAGTTATTGATGATGGTGGATGGGTATAATAATGTTGATAGTTAATCATAATATACATGCATTGGTGAATGATATTGCATATGAGTAGACACGTAAGTTGAGGGTGCTTGGTAGGCCCTTAACCTAGTGTTGGAGGTTGTCAATGGTGACTAAAAGAAATGGGCCTCACTAATAAAAATGAGCTAAACAATGGGTTTTTTTTTTTTTTTTTTTTGCATTTAGTGGATGCTTTTGACCTCCACAAATTAAATTGCAGAGGTTTCTAAAAACCTCCACAGTTACATTCGCCAAAAGCAATTAGTAGCATATTTTCAAAACATTAGGTACCTTTATTATATTGCAACGGTTATGTTGCGGAGGTTTTAAACCTCGACTAATAGTGGAGTTTTTTCAGTGGAAGTTTTAAACCTACACTAACAGTGGAGATTTTCTACTAGAGGTTATAAACCCATAAAGTTAACGGTTGTTATAAACCTATGTTATTAGTGAAGGTTTTTTTTTTGTGGAGTTTCTAAACCTCCCTACTTTCAATTTTTTTAAAAAGGTTTTAAACTTCCCCTAATTTTATGAATATTTTAAACTTCTCGTAATTTGACAATTTATGAAGTAGAAAAGAAAAATTGGTCTATAAAACAATTTGTCTCATTTTAATTTGATTTACAAGTTTAAAAACCTTTCACTTTTTCAAGAGTTATAGACCATTAATATAAAATACTCATATAACATGAATGAATAAGTTTCCTTTCCTAATAATCAAAATAATGTAACATAGTTTAAAGATTTACAATTCAAACATCTATTAAATCCAAAATACAACTTAAAAATCCAAGCAATTTTGAAGTGCCAATAGCCAAAATGACTTAACATAGTTTTAAGATTTACAATTCAAACATCCATTGTAAATTCCAATACAATGTAAAATCCAAAACAATCTAGAAGTAGTCTCATACTAAACTTTAAAAGCAAACTAAGGGTTGCTAGCCGTAGATGATCCTCTTGCATCCAAAGGTGTATTAGGAACACTTGAAGCATTGTTTGGCTGAAATAACAAAATAAAAACAATTAGTACAGAGAATTAAATGTAAAAACCTTGAAATGAGATCACAAAAGCCATACAAAATATAATGCTCATATTTATGTTAAATAAGAGGAGAAAAATTAGGTGTTAAACTATCTAAGTAAACAGAACCCAAATAGAAACTAAAACAAAGCTCAAGTATGAATCCAACAAGAATCAAAGCTCCTAGATTATACAAACTGAAGCTTTTTTAAAGAGGTTTAGTTAAGATAGCTTGCAAAATAAAAATATACTACATAGTATGTCAAGACCATATTAAGCATAATTAAAGGTATAACCATCTAAGACACCATGCACATGAATGATTATACCTCAAACAGAAACAAGAGGCAAATTAAATATTTACTTATTCATGATTAGTATATAAGAGACAACTTTGTGCCTTTCAAACATAACACATTAATGTTTAACTTTTGTTAGATAAACAAGACAGTTCATAACATATTGCTTGACAAATAAGTTCATAAATAGAATCATGTTTTGCTCATTAATACTTATAGTTGATTCAGGAGTGAAAAATCAAGCTAATTCTGCAGGGATCTCTCCCTCCTTTTGTTGCAACGTGGCTAGTTACGACAGGACGACGATAAAAAAAAAAGAGGGTTTTCCAAAAAAGGAAAACTAGAGGACTCACCACCAACATTTATTTAAGGTAAACGTTGAAAAAAAAAGATAAGGAATGGTCTATGATTTGAAAGAAAAAGAGTTCGGGAGTCATTTACGCACGAGGAAGGTGTTAGTACCCCACGCGTTCGTCATGAAGACGACAACCTTTATCTAGTGTGTTAAAAATAAAGTAACTTTTTAATTATTTAACTTCCCTTGAGAACATGAATTATGTTTGTTTTAGTTTTGTTTATTCATAAAAAGGAAAAAAAAATATTTTTTTAGGAAAGAGGATTTTATATTATTTTTTTTAGTTTTCTAGGTCGATAATGGGTTTGCCCTACATATCCCCAAGTGCAATGAGGAAATCAGACTTACATAGTTCTTTGGGTAGAAAATAGCTTGTGTGTTTGGGTTATTTTATGTTTTTTTGAAAGATTTGTTTTAATTGCATGACAAAGAGTCGTTAAGGCGTTGGCAGCAGTGTTCGCGGGTCAGTTCGGATTGGTTTTGGCCAAATTTAAGACCCAGCCCAATCAAATTTGATCAGTTCGATTCAATTTTCAATTTTTATTTTGAAACCCAACCCAACTCGTTCATGAACGGTTTGGTTCGGTTCGGTTCAGGCGAACGGGTTACCCATTTAAATTTGATCTTTTTTTAGAATTACTATTTTATATCATTATTCATCCAAATATCCAATATAATTAACACAATATTGTAAATAGTCATTTTTGTCCTTAAATGTGTACAAACCTAACAAATTCATCCCCGAAAGATGAAAATTCAAATTTTAGTCCTCAAAAGTAAAAAAAGTGCGACAAATCTATTCATCCGTTAATTTCTGTCTGTTACCATTAATGAAAGGGCCTATATGGCACAAAGAGACAAGAAAGTTACAAAAATGATTGTCAACATGGCTGCATAATAGATTGGATCAAAATGTCAGTAAATTTCCATTTGACCAAAACGTCAATAAGTTTCCATTGGACAAATTTGTCAGATCCCAAATTTCGTTTCATTTAAGGGTAAAATGAAATTTAGGATAAATAGTCATTTTCATCCTTGAATGTGTAGAGCGCTGACAAATTCGTTCTGAGAGATAAAAATTCAAATTTTAGTATATATATTTACATGTATTGCAAATTTACTACAAATATTTGTTTGTCTTCTAAGATCATTGGCAAATTGTTGTAATTGTTGGAACATAATAGTATCATAGGATATTTTTGTCCAATAGAGACTTACTAACATTTTGGTCCAATGTAAACTTACTAACATTTTGGTCCAATCTATTTAGCAGCCATGTTGACAATCATTTTTGTGACATTTTTGTCCTTCTGTACCACATAGGCTCTTCATTAATGGTAAGAGGTGAAATGAATTTGTTGCACTTTTTTAGTTTCGGGGACTAAAATTTGAATTTTCATCTTTCGAGGACAAATTTGTCAATGCTCTACACATTCAGAGATGAAAATGACTATTTACACTAACACAATAATATCAAATGTTTGAAAGTAGTAAATTTGATTCGTTTAATACCATTAACATAATATTCTAAAATAGACTAATAAAAATTAGAACAAAATATTCTTTAACGAGATTTGCTATAATGTCTAAATCACAATTATTTTATACAAACTAATTTCTTGCAATAAACTTTAGTGCAATCAGATTTGTTACAGCCAGATTTACTGAAACAAATGAATAAAATATGATCTGTTAATATTATAAACATTTGCAGTTCCAACACTTGAAGTCCAATATTAATAGTATTTAAAGCCAAACCAAACAACTCTAAATTTTTTTATTGGTTTTGATCGGTTCAGTTTGGTTTTGATCGGATCTATAGATCTAAACCCATGACCCAACCCATACATGACAGTTTTGATCGATTTGATTCGATTTTGACCCAAATACATAATTGACCAAACCCAAACTATCTAGATCAGTTTGGGTCAATTCGGGTTCACGGGTGACCCGTATCCGTGAACACCCCTAGGCGTTGGACCTTGAACTGACGTTGAATTTTAAGAAAAAATGGAGAGAATCACTTAGGCATTGGACCTAGGGGTGTCCCCGGGTACGGGTCATCCGCGAACCCGAATTGACCCAAACTGATCCAAATAGTTTGGGTTGAGTCATTTATGTATTTGGGTCAAAACCGAACCAAACTGATCATAACCGTTCATGTACAGGTTGAGTCACGGGTTTAGATCTATAGATCTGATCAAAATTGAACAAAAATTTTAGAATTGTTTGGTTTTGCTTTAAATATTGTTACTATTAGACTCCAAATGTTGGAACTGCAAATGTTTATAACATTAACAGATCATATTTTGTTAATTTGTTTCAGCAAATATGGTTGCACCAAAGTTTATTGCAAGAAATTAGTTTGTAGGAAATAGTTGTGATTCAGACTATTTTAGTAAACCTCATTAAAGAATATTCTTTTTTAATTTGTATTAGTCTATTTTAGAATATTATGTTAATGGTATTAAATGAATGTGTTGGTGTAAATAGTCATTTTCATATCTGAATGTGTAGAGCACTAACAAATTCGTCATTGAAAGATGAAAATTTAAATTTTAGTCCCGAAAGTGAAAAAAGTGCAATAAATTCATTCATTCGTTACTGTTAATAAAAGAGCCTACATGGTACATAAGGATGAAAATGTCACAAAAATGATTACCAATATGGCTGCTAAATAGATTGGACCAAAACGTTAGTAAGTTTCCATTGGACCAAAATATCCTATGTTACTATTATGTTCCAACAATGTGCCAATGAATTGAGAAGACAAACCAATAGTTGTAGCAATTTTGCAATGCATGTAAGTGGATATAATAAAATTTGAATTTTCATATCTTAGAACGAATTTGTTAGCGCTCTACACATTCAGAGACGAAAATGACTATTTACCCTAAATTGCATTTTACCCTTAAATGAAATGAAATTTGGGATCTAACAAATTTGTCCAATGAAAATTTACTGACATTTTGGTCAAATGAAAGTTTATTGACATTTTGATTCAATCTATTTTGTAGCCATGTTGACAATAATTTGTGACATTTTCGTCCCTCTGTGCCACATAGGTTCTTTCATTAATGGTAACGAACGAAAGTTAACATATGAATAAATTTGTCACACTTTTTTAACTTTTAATGACTAAAAATTTGAATTTTCATCTTTTGGGGAAGAATTTGTCAAGTCTCTACACATTCGGGACGAAAATGACTATTTACCCTATTATGTTAATTATATTGGATATTTGGATGAATCATGGTATAAAATAGTAATTTTAAGAAAAAAAATCAAATTTAAATAGGTAACCTGTTGGTCCGAACCGAACCAAATCGTTCATGAACGGGTTGGGTTGGGTTGGGTTTTAAATTTTTTTTCTGAAAACTGAACTAAATGAACCGATCAAATTTGATTGGGTTGGGTTTCAAATTTGGCCAAAACCAACCCGCGAACACCCCTAATTGGACCCTTGAAGTGATCTTGAGTAATGCATAGTTTTTGTGGAGCAAAAAAAAAAGAATTGAGAGATCATTTAATTGAGTATTTTTAGATTTTTTTTGAAAAAAGATTTTGGATATGTGGTAAAATCTGTGAAGTCAAGTAAGGTGGGAATTCAACATGTCATTCGCAAAATATATTCACATGTTATTGAAACACCACTAAGCGAGTCCTAGACCCAGCATTGAGTGTAAGGAACGTAAGCGTGTACTAAAGAAAACTAAAGTGGAATTGCCAAAAAAAAATTGACATAGCGTTACGTAATAAAAAAAATCAGTTGGGAATAGAAAGAGATATAATAGAAGTGGGGAGTACACTTAGTAACTATGAGTGCATACATGAAAAAGTGGAGTGCAGATAGCAATGCTTTTTTCTTAATGGACCTGGTCTAAAAGGAAGGGATGCATGTATGAAAATGAAGGGTGTAAACAATAGTAGTTAATTTGTCCAACACAGGTCAGGCGCAAGAGTTAAGGGGGTGTAGGTGTGAAAGGGAAGGATGTAAACAATATCAATTATTTTGTTCAAAACAGGCCAGGTCCAAATGGTAAGGGGGTGTAGGTGAGAAAGAGGGTGCTACAGATAGCAAAACTTATTTTGTTTCATAATAGTCAGGCACAAAAAATAAGGGGTGTAGGTGTGAAAATGAAGGTGTAAATAGTAGTATATGTTTTAGAGAAAAAAGTGTAAGTATTTTTACAGGGTGTAACTAGCATTTATATCTTTTTTTTGGCTAGGGTTGGAAACGGGTCAGAGCAACCCGGCCCAACCCGCAAGTAGTACAGGGTTGGAAAACCCTTGGTGTCACTGCAACCAAACGACTTGGGCAAGGAAGAAAGCATCATCGTGGAGGAGGTAGGCCCCCTGGCGGCGCGAGGCTGCATCGAGGGGCGACGACAGTGGTGGCACGACGTTGAAGCTAAAAACGTGAGGATGCAAGCGAAAACGCGAGAAAGAACTTCTCTCGTGACCTCGAGCCACCACGACAAGGCCAGAGGTCGAGGTCGCGGTGCGAAGGTGACTCCCAAGGCTCTCACCAGGGAGATGAAACGAACAAAAACAAAAGAGAAGAGAGGGAAGGAAGAGAAAAGAGGGAAAAAATGAGGGATACTTGGGAGATCCCTTTCTCTTCTCTGACGGTGTTGCCAAATGGTGGTGTTTAATTGATCTATTTTTTTCTCTCGGGATCCGTGCCTATTTGTGTAATTAATGTGCAAACTCCTCCGTCTTTTTATTTGTGCTTAATGTAACTATTTGACCTAATGTAGGTCCCTTTGGAGCCCTTTTTTTTTCAATTTCTTTACTGTTTTCTTTTTTTCTCATTTTCTTCTTTTATTTTAGGGAGACCCCATACATAATTAGGGTTTGACACCATTATCATGTAAACCTTAAATGCTGATTCTAGATTGTTGTACTTCGCTTGCCGTTTGTTAGAAGATGAAGATGGATGGGCAGCACGAGGTGAAAAAGAGCTCAAATTAGAAACATGAAGTCTAGTATTCCGGAATGTGTTAGTAGGAAAAGCTCCCAAACCCATGCATTGCACTCTTCCAGAGTGCTCTAGCCTTAACACTCTACCAACCGCATCAAGAGGAGATACTTCAGATTCATCAATAGTGCTTTGAGTGAAATCCACTTCGATTTGTTCCTAAAGACATGTAATAAAACTACTTAGTGGGATTTTAAAAATTAACCATAATGCTTGAAAACTATCTTTCTGAAGTAATTAAAACTTATTGCTATAGCCCTTGTTGCATCATTTACAAATGATCCATCTTTCCTTTTGTGAGTTTCAATATATAATTTCCCACGAGTTGGTAGCTTCCCAATTTCTAACAATTAAGATAGATAAAGGTAAGGTAAACATTGAACTTTTCTAAATAGTATAAGTTATCATATAGTGACACTACCATCTAATTTTTCTAGTGCAATTAGCTTTAGAGCCACCGGTGTGCAAAACTACTTGCTTGTTTCGAATTTCCTTATTTCTCCTACAAAGTGCCTATTGACAAAACAATTACAATTTCACTTAAGTAATCAAATAATTAGCTATAGAAAGAATGCAATAATCAAAGTAAACAATTTTTTACCAATGTTGATGGTTTTTGACGATAATGAAAAAAACGAGCCCATTGATCTTTATGTATGCCTATTGGCACATTGCTTATGATTTCATCTCTAGTTTTGGGTGTATCATTGAATTCATGGCTATGCTAAATACACTATACAAATTTCTAATACACTATATGTGAATAGTGTATGCCTGAAAATGCGGTTTGAAGGTTATGGATTTTGTAACCTTCATATGGATTGGCGAATCCGTAAGATTTTTACGGATTCGATAATCCGTATGCATTTTTTTAAAGTAATACGGATTGGGCAATCCCCATATGGATTGGGCCAATCCATAAGTAAGTTTTTTTTAAAGTTAAAATATATTTTTTCAAATAATTTAAAATAATGGCGCATATAGGTCTCAAATTTGTGACATTCAGGTTATTAACACGACACTCCAACCAACTGAGCTAATAAGTCAATTATGCTAAAAACAATTAATGTTGTTACATATGACACTAAATTTTTTAATGTATATTTAATACACATATAATTTTACATAATAAATTATGTTAAGAATATTAAAGTAATAGCATGAGAAATAACTCAATAATCAAAATAAAATTCAAATTAAATTAATTATATATACCTCATTAATTGATAAAATTAAAATAAGAGAATTATATTTGATAGGATCATAACTAACAATTATCCTAATTGATAAAATGAAAATAATATCCCTAATTAATAAAATAAGAATTTGAAATAAGAAAAGATAAAGAAATTAGATAAATTAAACAATTAAAAATTTAGATGTGTATCAAATATACATTAAAAAATTTAGTGTTATATGTATCAATATTAATTATTTTTTTAGCATAATTGACTTATTAGTTCAGTTGGTTGGAGCGTGGATTTAATAATGTGAAGGTCACATGTTTGAGACCTGTATGTGCCATTATTTTAAATAATTTGAAAATATATATTTTAAACTGTGTATGGGCAATACGGATTAAAAAAAACGCATACGGATTAACGAATCCGTAAAAACCTTACGGATTCACCAATCCGTATGAAAGTTACGAATTTTGTAACCTTCAAACCGCAAAGTACATCTTCAGACATACATTGTTCACATATAGTGTATTAGAAATTTGTATATTGTATTTAGCACAACCCTTGAATTCATTCCACAAGTTTTGCCTACTTGCAGCCCATTTCCTTCCCAAACTCATTTTGCAATATCTTTGTGCACCAGCTTCACTAATTTTAAAAGAAAATCAAGGCTTGAAAAAAAAAAAAGACAAATATTTCAATATCAAATTCAATCGTAAATCTGAAAAATAATAGAGATAAATAGTTATATATATGTAAAATTATTATACCTTTAAAATTCTTTCGAAGCATTCATTAAAATAAATTTTAGGTACACTTGAAGGCCCAAACCACCTATCATAATCAATGGGAAACAACTTGCAATCAGCTGCCAAGGTTCCAAGAAATCCTGCAAGCAAGGATTGCCTTTCACTAAATGCTTGGCCTTGCTCATCAAAATTTACAATGATACGTAGCTCCCTAGGCAAGCTATTGACTCCTCTAACTTTAACCTTAATCTTTGGATAGCTTCTTCCGACACTTTAACAATAAAACAACATAACCATAAAAGGTTATGGAATACTTCATGTGATGATAATTATAAGAAATTAAAACACTTATATACCTATTGCCTCAACAGTCCAACATTGTGTAGACTCACGTCCAACATGAAGTCTAGATGTTTCATCTTTTTGTGGGACTTAAGGAGTTGACACATCAGGCAGAGTCATCAAGATTTGGGACATCAAGTGTTGTCACATGAGGAAGATCAAGATCATCAATATTTGGGACTTCAGGAGCTTGTTAGGAATCAACTAGTGGTGAAGGATTTATAGGATTCATTGCTGGCGTAGAATAGGTTGGATCTTGTGTTGGAGATGCAACACATTGTTGTGGTTGAGGTGCTGACTTTTGCTGATTTCTTAAACGCTTCACCTTTGGCATGACTGCATATTCATGAAAAAATTAACAAAAACTAATTACAAATCAATGGCAATTCTCCATGATATAATATCAAATTTAAAACATGTTTTAGAAAAAAATCAAAAATTAAATTAAACCATAACATTAACTAATATGTCAAATCTCTACCTTTATTGGAGTGCAATAGTAAATACTTTTATTCAAACAAGTGCGAATTTGTTGCTATGTAGGACTCAAAATTTAGTCACCTATATCATCAGTTATAAGGTTTGTAGCCAATTGCACATACTCATTGTTAAGGCTAGAAAATTGTTCAGGATCTTGTTGGTATGGCTCATTTTCATATAAATTTTCTTCTACTTCTTCTCCCATGTCATATAAGTCTCTTGACTTTATATGAACAACAACACTCCATCCTTTATTGACCAGATCATCGACATAATACACCATTGTGCTTGAGATGCTTCAATGTATGGTTCATTTTCTTCACGATCACCAATATGAATCAATCTATCAAAATTAACACAGTTAAATTTCCAATGATCCTTTTTATACCCTCTATCTCGTGTAGTATCAGTCCATTTACATTTGAAAAGAATAACACAAAATCGCCAATAATAGTTAATCTCAATGATATCTTCCCACTTCCCATAAAATGGTAAGTCCGCTTGCCTTAAGTTCCTATCAATGCTATTTGAAACACATGATGTGTTAGTGGTTAAGAAAACTCCACTGTTTTGTGTTCTTAATCCCTTTTCTCGAGCCAAGGTTCGAAATTTGAACCCATTGATGTTATATGCAGTAAATCTTCTTGCATTGTCTAATGGACCTCGTGCCAAAAACTTTAGATCAGTAGACATTGTATCCATTGTGTCCAGATTCATAATCTAACAAAATATTATGAATGTTAAAGTTTAAAACAAATATGATAAACAGGAAACTAACTACTAAATGATCACTCACCCGCTTTTGAAACCAATCAACAAACTCTCTCCTGACTCTTTTCTCTATCTCTGTAGTTGAAGGTCTTCTTCCCCTTGAACTCCTTTTTATAAATTGTCTAAATTCACTACATGGATTAATTATTATAATCAATGGACTTGCCTATTATATTTTAAGAAGTCTAATGATAAAACACATGGAGTTTATCCCACTTTACTTACTCCACAAATGGTGTGACTATTGCACAATTAAGGAACACATAGAGTGAGCTTGCAATTTTTGCATCTGAGTTAAAGTGAAAATTGAGGAAGCTCTTACTTGTTTACCAACTGGTGGGAAGATGGAGGACACAAAAGAAGTCTCATTATCATTTGGTTCATCACATACATGTTTAGGTTTATTGAACCATGTCTCTGTATCTTCAATGTACCAAGAACAAAAAGTAAGAGACTCTTCAGCTAAATAACCCTTAGCTACGGATCCTTCTGGTTGTGCCTTGTTTTGCCAAAGGATTTTAAGTGACATAATTCCCTAAAATAATGATGAATAATTAGAGCAAACTAATAGGATATTTATAACATGACATCATAAGTTAAAAATACTAAACTTAAACCTCTCAACAAGATACATATATAGATAATGCACTGGACCACCAAATTCTGCTTCCTTTATAAGAATAATTAAGTGAACCATAACTGTGAATAATGATGGAGGGAATAACATTTCTAAGTGGAAAAGTGTAACCCCAATGCAATCTTGCAGCATTTGAAGTTCTGAAAGATTTAAGCTTTTACCACAAAGTAGTCTAAAAAATGAACAAAACTCCACTAAGATTGCAGTCACGTGGTTTGGCAACAAGTTACAAATTGCTAGTGGTAGCAACTGTTCCATAATAATATGGCAATAATGGCTTTTCAACCCATTTTTTTTATTGTTTTCCTCATCAACACATCTAGAAATGTTAAGTAACCATCTGGTACTGTAACATTCTTATAAGTTTTGAGAAATAACCTTTTGGTATCACGGGTTAGTGAAAATAAAGCAAGGGATATCTTCCATTAATATCTGGCCAAAGATCACTCCTTATGCCCATTAATTTTAAATATTTTTGGGCATTAAGATTGTCTTTTGATTTAAGCTTCTCATGGAGCAAGGTATACATGACATTGTCCTATACATTTTATTCAATATGCATAAAATCTAGATTATGACACAACAGATTAGACTGCCAATATGGAAGTTCAAAGAATATGCTTCTTTTATTTCATTGTTTGGGCTTTTCTTTTGGTCTTTTTACTGTTCCATTTATTATTGCTTCTCATGGAGCAAGGTATACATGTGTCATATACATTTTATTCAATATGCATAAAATCTAGATTATGGCACAACAGATTAGACTGCCAATATGGAAGTTCAAAGAATATGCTTCTTTTA
>CM023943.1:16389195-16423215 GCA_013407115.1 Glycine latifolia
CTTCATTGCTTGGGCTTTTCTTTTGGTCTTTCTACTGTTCCATTTATTATTGCTCTTATTCCAAATGCAACACTAATATTTTCCAGTTGCCCAAAAATGTCAGACCCAGATAGTTTTAATGGTGGATTTTGTTTCTGTGTTTCCATCAAAGCGAACATGAGCCAATCTAAATCTATGATTTCTTCTTAGAAAACGTCGATGACTCATAAAACACCACTTTTTACCATTATAAAGCCTATAAGGTTTTGCATCAAAATTACAAGTTGGGCAGGCCAAACCTGTGTGTGTGTTCCAACCAGATAACATACCTAGGCTAGGAAAGTCACTAATTGTCCACATAAGAGCTGCATGCATTCTAAAAGTTTCATTCAATGATGAGTCAAATGTTTCAATGTCATCATTCCATAGCTCACGCAACTCCCCTACAAGGAGATGTAAGTACACATCTGTTATTTCCAGGAGACTTTTTACCTGGAATGATCGTTGATAGAATAAAGGAAGTGTGCTTCATACACATCCAAGGAGGAAGATTATATGGAATAAAGAACACTGAACAAATGCTATAAGTAGCACTCAGGGTACTAGTAGGACTAAAACCATCAGTAGCAAGGCCTAAGCGAACATTTTGAGGATCTGAAGCAAACTTGGGATGGATTAAATCAAATGTCTTCCATGCCTCACCATCTCTTGGATGTTTCATTAATCCATCTTTATTGTTTTCCAAAGCATGCCATCTCATATCTTGCGCAGTCTTAGAACACGAGAACAATCTTTGCAATCTTGGTTGCAATGGAAAGTAACGTAAAACCTTTGTAGCTATCTTTTTCTTCTTTTTAGTTTTCCACCTAGATGTACCATATGTATTGCAGGCCTCCAAATGTTTTTCATCTCCCAAATACAACAAATAGTTTTTTGGACATGCATCTATCTTTGTAGAGTTAAGAACAAGCTTGTTAATGATTTTCTTGGCCTCATAACCAAAAGGAGGCAACTTTGCTTGTTCAAATGCATCTTTCAACAAATCTAGTATCATATTCATTGCCTTGTCACTTAATCCACACAAAACTTTTATATGATATAATTTGATTATAAATTCTAGTTTTGTGTACTTGGTTCCTTCATACAATGTTTGACTTCCGTCATTGAGAAGATCATGAAAGCCACTATGGTCATCCATTGGCTCTTCTTTTAAAATTTCATCTGAACCTAATGTTTGTGATGCACCTACAATAGTGGCTTGTTGCCTGCAATGCCCAAATGCATCAATGATCATCATTTCCATTGGATCTTCAGGATGAACATATTCTTGCAAAACATCTTCCATTTGAGAAGACTCTGATCCTTTCTTTTCACCATGAAGATCCCATATAACATAGTTTTGGGGAAATGGTTTATAAAGAAAGTGATCCTGAACTATGTCTCTACTTTCCCATTTCATAAACCCATCTTGGACATGGACATCGAATCATATCTCCTACTGCTGCATTCTCAAAAGTAAAATCTAAGAATTCAGTTAAACCAATGGAGTAATCAATTGTATTTCATGGCTTGGCAATCCAAGATTTATCCATTAGTGAAGATACCTAAATAATTTCATAAGAATAGTTCATCACATTATTCTAATATTAATAGTATAATAGAACTAAAATGAAAGAAGACCTAAGATTCCACACCTATGTTTATGTTAGAACTACTGCCATGATAGTTGTCTAAACGTGTCAAATATAAAGTTGTGGACAATATATGGAAGTCAAAAGGTATTATATAAATATAATAAATAGGCATGTACAAAATTTACCTCTAAATGCAGCAATGTACTAGGAAATTAAAACAAGAACCATTGCAGCAAACAAGAAATGCATCATTTAACAACATAGAAGGGTAATCTCAGTTACAAATCCATTCTCTAAACAATAAGAATATTTAGATAGTTCTTTTATTTTTTATTCCCTAAACAAGCATCTAGTAAGTATTAAGAATATTTAGTGCTACATATTTGGCTAACTCATCAAATTGTTTTGAAATAAAATGGGATAAAGGAAAGTTGTAACTTTTTTCTTGGTACAGGGTCTGGTTCATGTAGGAAAGGAAGACAAGTAGATTCTTCTATTTTTTATTCCCTAAACAAGCATCTAGTAAGTATTAAGAATAATAAAAATAGGAACTTGTTTAATTCCACCCAAAAGCTTCACGTTTACTTTAAAAAGACATTTTACTTCTTCACCAACCTGATATTGTTAAGTCATTTGAGTAAACACTTAATACTATGAAAATATAACCTTATCTATGATAAATTTGGTTCAATATACCATAAACCCAAAAAAGAAAAATTTGTATGTCAAGCAAAGCTTCCTATATTAATTCACAAGCATGTCTATTATCTATTACCAGTGCAACAAATCCCTTAGTAGTTGCTTCCAGCTAGCTAGCCTTGTAAAAGTGAACTGCCTCGTATACACATGCACCGAATCCTTGCAATACCTTAATTCCCAGCAGAATTAATTCACCATAGACTTCTAACATTGCCCACCCCACAATAATAAAAAAACTATAATGACTTCATCATCATGAATATTCCCCAAATACAAAAATATAAACTTAAACCCAACACAAACTGAAACAAAATCGTAAACATGCTACACCTATAAGCACTTCATCATCATGTATATTCCCCAAATACAAAAATAATTTTAACCATGGCTTGTCAAGAGACACTGAGTGCCATAACTTCTTAAAGGCACCTAAAATTGGCTATTTCTCCATTCCAAAAACCCAACAACATAGATTAAAATAAATAAAAAATAATTGAAAGAACGAACGAAGGAATGATTAAAGAAATATCAATAACATGAACCTAGAAGAAAGTTGCGGCCAACAATGCTCTCTAGCACCGAAGACTTTGCAGAACTCAACATTTTGTAAGATTCAATCAGTGAGGAAATAAAGTAAAAGCAAAAGGAATGGATTGAAAGAGAGAAGTGAACCTCACTACCAACGACGACGAGGAGGGAGGGCTTTCCGGAGAGAAGGCAAAGTGCACGACGTAATGAGAGTCTTGTGGGAAAAGGTTTCGAATAAAAGAAAAAATATGGAGGAGAGGATTGTGAGTGCTTTTTTAATCCGTAGAGAGGATTGTGAAAATTGAAAGTGTTCTAAGCAAAAGAAACAACGGGAATGAAAAGTATCATTTTATTAGAAGAGGTTATAAAACCTCTGCAGTTTAAATAAAATTTGGCATTTTTTCACCTCAATTTAATAGGCAGAAGTGTCATTTTTTATTAATCTACGAAGATTTTTATAACCTCCACAAAAAACTTTTATTAATTAGCATAATTTTTGTAGTACATATAGAGTGGATGGATAGGCTAATTCCTCAATTGGTTAAGTCTTTTCGAGGTAAGTCACTGTCTACACTAATTTATTTTTGATAAAACCACACTTTCTCTGTAGGATTAGTTTGAGTCTTCCCGAATGGTCAAGGTGACATGTTAAGGTATGTGCTTAAGCTAACCGCTCACATGGTGAAATTTTCCTAGGAGTAAAGAGCCAGCACGATATATAGTTAAGCATGTGCATAAATAATCGTGATTTAAGAATGATGTATTATTTGATGAGTCATGAAATACTTTGGTGTCTGATAATTGATGATGATGATGGTGTATGTATTTGAACCTTTATATAATGATTGATGAATTTATGAGTATTATGAGATGTTCTTGTGTGAAAATTCTAATACTTATGCTTTATGTATGAGTTTTACATGTTATGGTTTATATATGATGATAGAGGATTATTTTTAAATTACTAAGTTTTATCCCATTTTAGTGTGCTTGTTTTTGGTAAGCTTATTCTGGAGTTGTTTTATGTGTGATTAGTACCTTTGATGATCCTACATCTGATGTATGTGGGGAGCATATGGCTAAGAGGTAGCCTTATGTCTTCTTAGACTTCATAGATATGCCTATTGAGATGGGAAGATATGTTTTCGTCTGTTGTTTCTTTCTTAGTATCTTGTATAGTATTGATCGACTCAAAGTCTTAGAGGTTTACTTTATAGAGTTGTGTATGTTTAAATGTATATTTTGAAGAGTTATGAGATGCTCTAATATTGTGTAAATGTATGTAATGATGAAGTTTCATAAGACACATAATTGTTCAATTGTACATTTATATCACATAATATTTATCTTGATGTCTTGAGTTGTAGCCTTAAGTCTTTAAAACATGAAAAGTTTACAAGTATTTTCATAATAAAATTAATAAAAGAGTTTTTAAATAAAGTAAAAGAAAGTCTTTCACTTGAATTAATTTATAGTTCAATGTAATGACGACAGGTCCTTAAACAAGGAAATTTAATTACATTGTTCTCCATTTTTATTTTAAAAATTATATACATTATCTTTTATAGAGAAATTTGTACGTATTACAATTTAGTTACTTTAAAAAAATTGACGCTAATTTTGATAGATTCATAATAAAAAAATAAATTAATAAATAGCTCAGCCATTAAAAATTAATATTAAATTAATCCTTCCAAAAATAGTAGCCAATATGGATTTAATTCCTTAATTTATTAATTTTTAATTAAACAGAACAGTAATTTTAGTTTTTATTTTCAGTGATTAATAAGTTTGATTAATTATTAATATTATCTATCTTTTTAAGAATTGTAGTGATATCAAATGAAAATAGATAATCTTAGGAATTAAATGATTTTCAATCTTCTTTGATTAATTATTAATATGTTACTCAAAATGATTTGCAATTACAATGGAATGTGATCTCAATAAATAATCTTAGCAACATTTTTAAATTTTTTAAATTTAAATATGAGAGACAATTACTAAGTTATATTAAAAATGCTGCTAAAGATAAATAAGTGTTCATTTTACTACATTTATAACGCTATCAATTTTAGGCTACACTTACTCTTAAGTTATTTGGTTAAGATATGTTTTATTATTAATAAAAATGTCTTTTCAAATAATATATATTTATTTCAAAAATATATTCGCAGAATAGGTATATGTTAAGGGAGATATCAAGGGGTGTATCCCTTTAAAGAAAAAGAATATAACAAGTAATTAAAATATAGAAAAGGGATGGGACTGTACCTAGACAACATGGGAGGTGTAAATAGAAATTTCTCCATTAATACTAAAAGTCCAATAGCCCACTAAAGATTTAAACTAGACTAGCAACATAGAGAAAATTATATAATGCACCCCTTTTTTGCTTGGTACATCTCATATGTTCTAATGTCCCCTTTTTACCCTTCTTCTCCCAAGCAATGCCTCTTCCCCTAAACCTTCATGACCACCACACTTGACCTCCATCCAACATGACCACCACACTACATGACCAATGCCGCACCATTGTGACCCACTAAACCTTCATGTCACCAAATCCAACATTGCAACACACCATCCACAAATGTATTATAGATTGAATAATCCGTAAAATATTTGGATTACATATTGCTCAATCGTAATGTATGAAAATTACTCAATCTATAATACAATTATGGTGGTGTGGTGCAACGTTGAGTTTGGAGCAACATCAAGGTTCGTGGCTCACAACGGTGCATGTGGTGGTGGTGGGTGGGGGCATGATGGTGCATTTGGTGTTGTGTGGAGGCATTGGGTGGTAGTGTTTTGGGTGCGACGACGATGGTAAGTGGAGTGTGGAGGTGTTTGGGTTTGTTTGGTGCTGTGTGGCAATGTTGGGTGGAGTCGTTGAGGTGTAGTGCATCTGCCATGGAGGTTTAGAAGACAGGAGGATTGGATTTTGCTTGGGAGAAGAGGGGTAGAAAAAGGGATATAAGGAAATTTGGAGGTGCACCAAGCAAAAAGGGGATACGTCAAGTAATTGAAGGATTTCGGCCTTGAGATGGCCCTTGTTGTTGGTAGTCTAATAGTCAATTTGTTTCCCACCTCAAATATTTCTTTATTACATTTTGCTATATAGGAAAAGAAAATAAAAAAAATAAAAAAGAAATTTTTTTGCATAAGTTATATAATTAGCTTATGTATAAGCTAAATTGAGAAACTCTCTAATGTTAGCTTCTCCAAAAATTAAATTTTAATTTATATATAAACTAATTTTAGCTTATCAAAAAACTTTTTAACTTTTCCAAAAAAACAATATTTTTTTTTCTTCTTTTCTTCTATTATAAGTGTTTTTAAATTTTTTTTATCCAAAAATGCCTTAATCCCAAGATAAAATAGAGGGAGGTATCAATATGTACATTCGTCAACAATTAACAAATGAGAAATTTCATGAGGACACTCCTCAATCCAAACTCTGTCATCTAATAAAATAAAAGCTAACTTTGCAAGTGTATATGCTACCCTGTTTGCACTACGTCGAAGTGTTGGGGATTGAATTTCCCTTGTTGTTATGCTACAATCATGGATAAGTGATGCTAAATAGCAACCTTGAGAGGCTTGTTGCTTCTTCCATCGATAAAAGGGAACCTCACTATCAATTTCAAAAGATATTTTCCTCAAACACAAAATTCTTTGCAAGCTCTAGAGCCCACATTTATGATAAAAATTCTGCAATATCAATCCCATAGCATGTTGGAATACATTATGTACCTGCACCCACCATAGCATCATCATGATTGCGAAAAACAACCACTAAATTTCTATCACAACCTATCTTCACATAAGCATCTAAATTTTCCATCATGATTCTAAATTGCAGTAATTGCAATCACAATTGCGACTACAATATTTTTGTTTTAAAGCTGCCCGCAACCGGAACAACTAGCGATCAGAGTATGACTTTCAACCAAATTCAATGCTACAACACATTGCAATGCAGCCACAATGGAACCTCAATATTCTTTTATTCCACATTTTTATAAAAAAAAAATACAAAGATTCATATTTCAATATTTTCTTCTAACTTCTGAGTATTAATGGTCAAATGAGTGTGTATGTATGGGATGTTGGGAATACCAAATCTTAAAATGAATGAAAAGTTATACTATCTTATAAATAAAAGATATACCAATAATTATAATAATTATAGAATTATTTTTTACATTTAGTGCAAACATTTAAGAATTTTACGCCGCAACAGCCACAATTTGCAATATGTACACCCTAAAGTTCTACAACATATTTTCTTGTTTTCTATGTGATCTATTAATGAAATGTTGGTATTTAATTTAAATTGCTTATATGATGAATAATATGAATAATATGTGTGGTCATGGTGTTTAAAACAAGTATTCAAAGTTCATAGTTACAAAGTATTAAAAGTTAAAATCAACAAATTTAAACTACTAAACAACCATACATTAATTGGTTCATAACAGCCAAAACATGACAACATTAAAAGCTAGTGGTTTTATTCAACCTTGATGTGTTTTGTCATCTTAGTAGATGACAGTTGGGTAAATGCAAGTTCTTCTGACAATTGATAATTATATCCAATTTTAGATGACAACCACTTTGTTGGAGTAATTGAAATTTCCTGAACAGGGTCATGATCAGCTGTAACAGAAAATGACTATTGTGAAGACATTAAAAAATGAATGAATATCTGAAGAACTTTGTAAATAACATTAAAATTAGCTACTCTTAATAATCTTGCAATGGGACAGTAGATAACATTTTCTATTGCACTATGCTTTAACCTAGCTAGATGTTCTTGCTCAATAAAAAAAATCATTTCAAATCATATTCTATTGCCTTATTATATTATTCTTTAAGCTAGTTAGCTGAAACACAAAACTATACTAATTATATGTATATGCTTTGGGAATTTAATAGAAACACAAAACTACAAGTGAAGACAAAAGATATTTCAACTCACCTTTGCTTTGAGTAAGGTGATCAACTGTAGAGAGATAGAAACTTCAAAAAATGAATGAAAGTAAAATAATATGTAAGAACCATATAAAGAGAATATACCAAGAAACTGGAAAAAAAACTTATCACTTGAGTCAAATTGGATCAATTCGGTTAAGGTCACCGGATTTTACCAAATCTAACCAGGTTAAACTGGATTACTTGCATTTCTGATCCTATACCTTAATTTGATTGACTAAGACATCATCGATTCTTAATTAAACTGGTTCGATCGGTCATATTGATCCGATTTTATAAGTATGTTTGTGATGAAAATAAACAAAAATTATTTAATACTAAAGATATTATATGTAAAAAGTGTATTCGACAAAATATAATGTACTGATTTTAATATGCATATAATCAAGCAGGATGGATAAAAAGCTGTCATGTAAGAAACAATGTAAATTATCCTTTCATTAAAATACATTTACACGTGCATAATATATATATATATATATATATATATATATATATATATATATATATTAGATTTATTTATGTTTAATTTTGGATACATACCAAGTTTATGACTTGTGCGGTACAATTGTTATTATTGCTGGTATATAATTGTTTGTGGTGATTTTGTACATTGGATCATTGATGGTTTGGATGAGATAATTTCATTTTGTGAAACTCATAATTGTTCAATTGGCTTATGGACTCCCTGGAATGAGATTGGTTCAATGGTTTCATTGTTTATGTTGGTATACATTTGACTTATAGGTTTATTGATATGATAACTTGATTGAGTTTTCTGCAACCTATTTTTTTTATATCAAAATTGTCCCAAGGAGGAGAACAAAGATATTTTCAGAAAAAATACTCATTAAATGTTTGTCATGTGCAACACACGTTGTACATGATTTACTATTGTCAAATATTTGGATGATATTTAGGAGAATTTGTATAGATTTTAAAAACTGAAGAAGACATGTGTAATTTTCTTTAAATCTCAATGGAGGTTTGTGTAGGTTTCAAAAATGGAGGAGAGATATGTATAATTTATTAATTAATTAATGTGTCAGTCTTCTTTAATCCTTATAAGAGAAAGAATGAATTTATCTTTTTAATCATAATATTTATTATAAAATAATTAAGGATATTTTGATAAAAAAATAATTAATACATAATATTACTTAAAAGAATGTTATAAAAAGCGGACAAACAAATTTGAAAAAAAATCTTATATATTTAAGGACAAATATAATATTTTCTTATGATTTTTAAACAATTCCCTTATTATTTCCAATAAAGAAGCATTCTATTTTAAAGTTCAACTAAGATTTTATATAGTAACCCATTGGGTCCGTCTAAAATGCCGCCATTGTACAACAAAGCTTATGCATTGTAAATAGACTTAATTATACAATTGTTTTTATTATTATTTATAATTAAAAGTTTAATTGACCCTTAATTATAAAAAAAATCAATCAAAATTTTTAATTATTTAAAATACAACAATTATGTCTTTTTCGTCAGCTCCATTAGTATGATTGATAAAAGTTTTGTAAATAAAGATTTTTACATTGTTGAATTGGCAACTAATGTAAAATTATATTGTGCTTTTATATCGATTGTATTCACAATTGGTGTAAAAATATGTATTTATTTTGTTGGCTACAAATCTTAATAAGGACCTCATTTATGAAATCGATGTAAAAAAATATTTCTATTAATTAAACTATAATAGTTGACATAATTAAACTTTTAATTATAATTAAGAGATCAATTGTATAATTAAATCTTATAAATATTATTGGAATGGAATGGAAAATAACAAACATACCACCATTTTTGTTATGTATGGAGTGAACCACCATTTTTGTTATGTATGGAGTGAAATGAAGAATGAAATGGAAAGAAGAAAAGAGGAAATAAATACAAAAAAGTAGAAAGAAACAAAAAAAGTGAGTATTTATTTATTAAATAAATTTAACTATTCTGGGGGTCCTTAACTTTTATCAAATTTATAGTTAGATCCCTAATTTTTTTGGATTTTTAATTAGGATCTAATTAAAAATAAGTACAAATTCAAGGACTTAATTAAAAAAAAAATTAAAAATCAATTTAAAAATAACAAATAATTCAGGAACCTAAATAAAGAATCGCCAACCTTTACAGGTCAGTATTCTCACCGTTGCAAGCCAATGTTCTCACTTCTGCAAAGTCTAAAACTCAGTATTTTTTAAATTCTTTAACCAGTTTATAACCTGCACAGGCTGACCTACCTAGAGTAATACTTTTTTTAATTAGGTTCCTAAATTTTTTGATAAAATTACCCGCAAAGTAATTAAAAAAGATTTAAATATTTTTTTCCTGCAATTTAATATTTTTCCATTTTTGTCTTTCTAAAAAAAATCGTTTTAATTTTTATAAAATGTGTTTATTTTATTTTTTATTCTTAAAATGCTTTAAATAATGTTTCAAATAGTAAAAAAGTAGTATTATCTAAATCGTTTTAAGGATAAAAAATAAAACAACACATTATGCAAGAATTAAAACCATTTTTTTTGCAAGAATTAAAATGAAAAATAAAACATTTTAATTGCATGAAAAAAGTATTAAAAAAAAACACACACACACAATTAATATTGTAATCAATAATTCGATTATGTAAACTGCTAACAATCAACATGTGACACGTTTCTCCGCTTGACCTACTTCGGTCGGAAGGTGCCACGGCACACATATGCGCCTCCTTTCTTTCACCTTCGTTCTTTCACCTTCAGTAACAAAACGAGGAACCAATTAGCAACTTTATTTGTTGAAATATTGCACAATTATTCATCATGTAGAACTCATATTAAACAGCAACCATAGCATTAACTAGAATTCTTTCCATTGAGCAATTTCCCTGTCCTTATGTATATATATATCTATATTCACAATTGCCCTAAATCTCTAATCCTTCTCCATCTCACAGCTTCTCATGTCTCAACTACATCTATAACTTGGCAGTGCCCAAAACACTAGAGATGCAGATATTATTGATCCCTAGATGAAAAGGGCATTTCGTATCAGACTGCAATGACTTTACATCATGTTATCATAAAACAAGTAATAGAACTAATTTCTGGATGGAGGATTGGGGAGTTAAAAACAATATTTTTGATAAACATGCAAGTATGACAATTAAAAATATGTTGCATTACTGTTAATTTAAGTCAACATCATTACCAAGAGGATTTACAACAAACACATCATTACTCCTTTGCCACTGCATAAATTGGAGTTTATAGATATTAATGCTACTAGATCTGATTAATTAATTGATTCATTAATATATGAAATCATTTTTTTAACAGATAACTATTTGTTCTCCATTCGTACTAAATATTCACAAAAGATCAAGCTTACATATGTTGGTTGCAAGGTAATCTAACGATGTACTAAAATACATTTTTCTATGAATTCTATAACATAATCCAACGATGTAGAAGTAAACGTGGTACTTTAAAGTAAGAGTAAGGCAATAGTAACAGAGATACAATACAGCATGCAATGTACTTCACATAGGTAAAATTGCAATAATACCTTACAAGTTACAAACAGCCTTCTCTTGACTTGCACAATAAATCTATCGTGTTGTATTAAGATCATCCAAATTTAAGATACTACTTAAAGATCCAAAGTCCCTATCGATCCTCAAAAGACAATACAATGTAATTTATCGATAAAGACATTTACTAACAGATTTTTATTTGTCCTTCTCTCCTCGAGTGTTAGAAAATATATAGAGAAGTTAACTATAAAATTGTGTCCTAAGTTCAAATAGAAATATCCAACCCAAAATTTTCTAATACTAGTTTAATAACATACTTTGTCTTGTCAACATTGTCTTTCCGTTCTCGCAGAAAAATATTTATTTCAAAATAACACAGACATGAAACACTTAAATCCTACATGATGACAATGCAATAATGCCAATAAAAAATTTCTGAAACCCTTATTCTAGTTGAAGAAGCATAAACACCCTCTCATTTTCTTTGCTCTTTTTGAAAAGATATTTCTCTTTGGCTTCTTTGATGGCACCATTTGGACATCAACAGATGGCTCCAATTGCACATCAGGTGATGATTGCGCACTCCCTTCACCTGATGGCTGTGCACTCACTTCAGGTGATAGCTCCATTCTTGTTGTAATTGATTCTTCGTATATTAGATAGACGCCTGTCTTCTTAGGAGTCATTCCATGCCCAAAAGCAACAAAAATCTCCACATTGTCACCAGGTCCTAGATTCAATATTACACTCTGCCAATCTTCATCAGTAAAGGACATTGTTGTTTCTTTCTTGCATATCTGTATGGTGCACTTAGTGTAATTAAGGATGAAGACACTAGTAAGACTTTCAGTTTCATTGTCTTCCGGGGTTGATGAATAAACAACACACAAAATCATTCCCTTCATGCGACAATCACTATCATCTGGCACTTGAAAAGGTACTGAATTTCCTTCCCCTGTATAGGCTAACCAATAAGGATAACTGTCACCTGGAAGTAGAAAATCACTGGAGCTATGGGTTGTCAAGACCTGTATCGTGAACAAAAGCTTAGTTTTCTATGTAATTATATTCAAGTGGATATTCTGTGCCGTTATAGTGTTTCTTTAAGAAGATAATTAAGTGCACTGCATAAAAACAATTGACAAGGAAATTGATTGAAGTGAATTCAGTCATATAGTTAGGAGAGATTTCTACTTCAGTAAATAGTTGTGAAACTCTTACCAAAAGGAAAAGTTGCAAAATGATATGTCAGAAGACTTTCAACTTGTAATGAGATAATAGCCATTTTCCAAAGGCAGGTCACTCACTATTACACATTTATTAAACTTATTTTTACCTTCTACATGCTCTTTTATGATCCCCACCATCTCTAACCATAAATTTGTTCAAGACAATACTTGTGTATTGAATTTTAAGATTTTTTCATCAAGGACTCCAAAATGGGTGTCATGTGATCCTAACTCCTATTTGTTTATTTAAGGAGATTTTATTAGAGAGAATAGACAGAGCAGTGCTCCCAGCCAAGGAAAAATTCACTTTAGCCCCAAGTGAAGGAGATTTTTTCAATTTCTATATTTGATAAGTAAACAAATACATATTTTTTCCTGGTCAAGATTATTCCATGGTCCCTACAAATGATAGTAAATGTAAGGCAAACAAACACATACACACAGAAAGAGAAGAGAGGAGAGAGAGAAGGAACCTCTGATATGCTATTGCTAAGCATATCCATGACTTGGTGGTAGCTACCCATTCCAATCAAACAAGATACCATAGAATTTTCTGAAATACGTGATGCATATGTTGTTTCCAACTCAGCAAAGTTTGCATTGCAATAATCATCCAGAATTCTTCTTAGTTCTTGAGTTAGTTGAAAATCTGAGTCACATTGCACGCAAATACTTCTAAGTTTTGCAAAATCACTAAGCATTGATAACAGGTGACCCAAATTATTATCTTGTATATCCACGGAGACTATCGATGTTGAAGTGCTCCCAAATGATTGAATAGAGGACACAAGACCTCTTGTTGGAGACATCCAAGACCATATGAGAGACGGAAACACATCACGCGCCAATCCTTCATATCCACAAAGGGAGATATATCCAATCTTTTTGGATCTTATTATAGAAAAGGGAACTTGTTTTAGACTAGTATTGTCTGCAATTAGAGTTGTTAAGGATTCCATCTGCACTATGTCTTCTTCTAACTTGTCAATTTTTGAACAACCAGAAAGGATGAGTGTTTTTAAAGATTTCAACTTATAGATTATCACTGGCAGATTCTGAAGGCATGTACAATCCTTCAAATTTAACAGAAGAAGATTAGATAGATCTCCAATGGATTGGTGTACCTCGGACAAGCTTGGACAATCTTTGAGAATGAGCCTCTCAAGATTTGGTAGTTTTGAAAAATCAGGGGTGTTTGATAAGTACTTGGAATGACTAAGATTGAGAAATTTTAGCCTCTCCAGCAACTGCACGAGATTTTTTTTTTTTTTTAAAAAGGATTATTAGTAAAAGTAGATGGTAGAAGCAATTAATATCCTAATCATAAAAAAATTTATGTAAGATATACCTCGGGTAGGGGCTCCTTCCATACTAGTTTAAGATGATTACTGTGTTTCAAGTCAATAGCAACTACGTTTCCCTGATAAAAGTTGTTAGGTATGTATTCTGATGAAAATCCTCGCCAATAGACCCATCTCAGATGTTTGGAAATATGTTCATAATCTCCAGCAAGTTGGACATTATCAAGTTTCAAAAGCCTGAGTCTTTTCATTTTCTCAAATGTTTTGGCACTGAAGCAAACGCTGCTAGTTTTTTCCAACTTCAAAGCCAATCCCTCGATGGCCGCTGTTCCCTATGAAAAAAAAACAGCACAATAAAAATTTCAGAAATGAAGGGAAGCCTTTGCTGTTTTTACAAGGGAAAGCTAATAAGTAATACACAAAAACTTTAGCCTAAGCATACATCTAGAGCACATTACAAGACAAATACTTTCAAAAGTCATAATTAATAATCCAATGGTTTTTAACCAAAACAATGGGGAAAACAATATGATTCAGAAAATAATAAAAAATGTTTTGTTATGGTCTAGATAAGATCATCAATGATTATTGATAATTGGAAAATAGCAAGAAGAGAAAGTTCTTACGGTATGTTCGGTCAATATATCAAGTACATCATTCTTTTTTTGTTGACTACGAAGTACATCATCTTCGATGCATTCATCATCAAACCCAAACCACAATCGACTGCGATTCTGTGGTTCTAGTGGTGAACTTTGACGAACAATTTCTCTTCCCATGTCACGTAACAGATCATGAACTCCAAGTTTGTTATTCTTTTCTACTTTTACGAGGCTCCTTTCTACTAGGACTGTTATTCCAATATCAGCACGAAGCCCACAACCATTTAGTATCTCTGTGACATAGGCTCTGTCCTTGCCGATAAAGAAGCAACATATGTCAAGGAATATGTCCTTCTCCATATCATCCGTTAAACCATCATAGCTTATTTTTAATTTCTTTTGTATTGTATCATGGGGTATTTCTTTTAGTTTTGATAATACACTTTGCCACTGTTCTTTTTTTCTCTTGTACAAGGAAGATCCAAGAACTTGAAGAGCTAGTGGTAGTCCTCCACAGTAAGTGACTACTTGTTTTGAGAGTTCAAAGAACTTTCTTGTTGGATTTGCTTTCCTAAATGCATGCCAACTAAAAAGCTCAAGGGACTCAAATTCATTCATTTTCTTAACTTCATGTACATAGTCAACTTCAAGCAAATCCAGTAGACGTACGTCTCTAGTTGTAATGATTATTACACTTCCTCGACCAATTCCATTACGATTTCCACACAGTGCATTTAATTGTTCAATCTTATTCACATCATCAAGTACAACAAGTACTTTTTTTGGGCAAAGCATTTTATTTATCATATATTTTCCCAAATCAATGCTTCGCAACTTCATCTTTGCTGTTTTAAGGATATCTAAAAGAAGTTTTTCTTGTAAATCAATTGGTCCCCGATCTCTTTCCCAAACTTCTCTAATATTTGCAAGGAAACTTTTATTTTCGAATTCATGACGAAATTCGTTGTAAATGGCTTTGGCTATGGTTGTTTTGCCAATACCGCCCATTCCCCAAATCCCTAATATACAAGTTCCTCTGTTTCGCTTTCTAATAAAGCCAATACCATGTTGCAGACGAGATTTTAGTCCGACTGGAAAGTTTGTAATAGACAAGTATGTTCTATCTAGTCTTTTCAATACTTCACCAACAATTTCCTTCACAACATTGTTTTCATTTCTGCAACAAAAAATAACTGAATATGACAAAGGGTACAAATTATCCAAGATTATAACCTTAGCATAAAATAAAATCTAGAATGCATAACGCCTCAGGAAAGAGACTTTTACTAAATATTTTACAATTACATCAGAAAATAAGCCTTAAACAGCAAGTTCATGTGAGTGGTTTTGGGAAATAAAAGAAAAAAATAGAACATATCATGATTTTCAATCACAGCCGCAATGCAAAGGTATTTTGAATCACCCAACTGCATAACGACTGTAATTACGATCGCATCAGCTACATTTTTCCATAATTTCCGACAACATAAAGATTTTTTGAGTCATCACAAATGTCACTAATAGAAATTTTCATGTTAGGTCACACAAAACCGCGACCACAATTTAAAAACATGGAACAGATATACATACCTGTAATTTCTCACATCCCAACCTACTAAATTTGCTGCTTCAGTTAATGCATTCTTCCATTGTTTCATCAGGTGGGGGTCACCATCTTTTTCCAAAATGACTTCAAAAGAAATATCTTGCAAATCACGTAAAAATGAAGGGACAATGTCGTAAAACACGGGCATAACCACTTGACCTCTAGAAGCATGGCATTTCATGATTTTGACGAGTTCATCAAGACACCAAGTAGAGTGAATGTAGTTTTGGGAGAAAACAACAACAAATATTTGAGACCCTTCTATTGCGTGGAACAGATCTGATTTCAACTCTTGTCCCTTAGGAAGCTTCTCATCATCGAGAAAAGCATGGACTCCAGCATTTGCAAGAGCAGAATAGAGATGAGAAATGAAATTCCTACGAGTGTCTTTCCCCCGGAAACTCATGAACACATCGTATCTCCAATGGGGTATTGATTTTGATAAGAATGATGAAGAAGAATAAGACATGAGTTTAATGTCTATACATTAAAATGATAAATGAAAGTTTGAATTATTGTAAAATAATTATTTTAAAAGTAAAAAAACTTATCATACATACATGATATCTTTTTCTCAGATGACATTGATTCATCAAAATTAAGAAAGCACATTGATTCAATTTGGTTTGACCACCTATGTTACTACTTATATGAGCAAGTGAAAGCATCGCAACTGTAGTTAATAACGAAACTACAACAATATTATCGAACCGTGTAACAAAAACTCCGATATGTTTTTCTTCCTTACGTTTTCTACGAGGAAGCACAATAAACAATAACAGTGACAGAAAGAAAAGCTCACACAGCGTCAGTTTCAGTTTGACTTTGTAGAAATCGCTGCTCTATCAAGCTTTGCATTGCAACGCCATCCTGAGACCCACTTTCTCTCAGGCAATTACTCCCACCACCAATCACTGGCTCACTATAAAGTGAAAATCGGATACCTTTTGTTTTTATATGATTATAAATTAATAATAAATAATATTTTAAAATATACAAATTACATTTTAAATTTACAATGAATAATTTAAATGATGATATGAAGTTATATTAAAAAATTAAAACTTCTTTTTGAAAAAGTCTATTGAAATTCAATTTATAGATAAAAGATAAAGTATAAATAACTAATTTTATCTTAAAAAATATGAGACACAATTTAGTCCATGAAAATAATAAAATGACAAAAAATCCTTATGTTTTCTCTCTAAAGTTATCTATTTATTGTGATCTTAGTCTCCAAAAATATGTTAATATTGTCACGTAAGTCACACGTCAATTAAGTCAAGTCCTTAAGTTTCATGGAACCATTTTGTGACAAAATGTAATGTTTATGCACCAATTTTAAATTAAATGTAGAACAGGATGTAATTATTGCATTTTTACACATTCAAAATTTTATTAATCGGACTTTTTATTCTTTCAAAACTAAATTATCATCAGTTTACATATTTAAAAATAAAATGATCATTTACCCCCTAATAAAATACAAGACACACAAAATTGATATAGGGGATAATTTCTTGAAAGTAATACCAAAAGAATTGAACCAGTTGAACAAACATTTGTTGAGCAATTATTTTGCTAGACCTATATATATTATATTCAGCTAAAATTCTTAGAGCATCTTTAATAAGGATTCTTGAGCTAAATTTTTGAGCTCAAGATCTCCTTTCCACCATATCTATCATTATTCTTGCACAAGAGCTGGAGGTTAATTTCTAGGAAAATAACTCCCAAGAAATCATTTTTTTTCAAAAAATAATGTTTTTTTTACTGCCTGTCTCCGTAATTTTTTTTTTGCAAAAGTAAAATCCAATATTCCAAATTGAGTTTTACCATTAAAGTAAAAAATAACAAAAATTCTTTCATCTTATGTGACATCATGGGATCCAAAAAATAATCCAAGACTTGCATTAAAAATGCTTTTAGATCCACAATGATAGTCACACCAGAACTTGGGGAAAATAGAAAACTAAGTCTCAGTTATAAAATTGTCCCTACATGCATATGGCTTCCAGATTTAAGGGAATCAAATTGCAGCTTAAAGCAACTATTTGAGCAAAAGAATTCAGAGAGTAAGAGGATAGAGAAAGATATGACCAGAACATTTTAGGAAGGAAAAAAAACTTATACTTTTTGTTGTCTTGGTGGACTGAAACAAAAAAGAGAAAAAAAAAAATCAAAAAATCAAACCACGACTGCGATATCCAAAAATCCAAAATATCACTTCTTTAAACTAAGACTGGCAGAAAGAAAATGAAATATCCAAAACAAACCGTCTCTTCTATCTCTAATGCTTTAGGAGAATCAGAATTGAGGGTCAATCCCCACCATTGCAACTTTCATCATTCGACACTACTACAATAATGGTCTTCTATGACACCAGTTTTATGACGGTTCTAAAAAAACTGATGTCGTAAGTAAAGCGGTGGCCTTTTTACAAATAACTACAACTTGTTAAAGACGATTTTACGAAAACCGTATTTGAAAAGGCATTACAACATCGATTTCTTAAATAACCGACGTAGAATGAGAGAATACAAAGTAGTTTTAGAAGACCGTCTTCGAAAGAGAGCGAAAAATGCGTATTTTTGGGACACCATTCAAACCAGAACGTTTGGGTTTTTCTCTTTTAATTTCTTTTTTTTTTTTTTTGCTTTTCCCCTTCGAAAAACCGCAACTAGGGTTTTTGATGATGAGGGTGGAAGTGGAGACCAGAAGTCGCGCCATGCCGTAGGTGTAGGGTAGTGATCGAGGCTGGTGAGGATTCCGATGAAGGCGGAGGCGGCGAGGAGACTCGAGTGGCACACGGAGATGCTGAGTAAAGTGAACAATGTGCGACCTTCCTGTTTCCTTCGCTACTCCACAGGGTTCCTCTCCGCCTCGGTACATCTCGAGCTTGTGGGGCCCTCTCCCTCCGCCAAAACACACATTCTCATCCATGCCGCCATCACTTTCGTTCTCCCCAAACGCCACAAAGGCCACGACCACATGGTCCTCTTTCTCAACCTTGATTGCTGCTTCGACATCACACGTTTCTCCTAATTGCTCATTCACCTCATTACCCAACACGAAAGAGATTCTTATGATAAAACCCTCTATGATCTCTGCATGGCCCGTTTTTTGTATGTCCCTTGTTACAACAGCTTTCCCACTGTTTTGTTTTAAGATTTTGTCATTTTCTTTAAAATTAAGTTGATGTTTGTTCTGTTTGTTAAGTGACTGAAGATTGAATTGGTTATATTGGTTTGATGATGATGATGAATAGCACTTTTAAGCTTGTATTTTTCTTATTTGCTTTTAAGATATAGGATAATTACCAATTTGCCATGTCTTGATGGGATTCATGAGCAGAATCATATGTTTCTCCTTATTTGATTTAATTATGAGTTGCTGGTACAAGGTTGCTGGGTGGAAACGAGTGGGAGCAGCGAGGCCATGCCCATAGGGAAGACATGGTGGATTGGACCAAAGGCTAATCCAGGGCCATCTTCCTCCGTCAAAGACAGACTAGAGGTTGCACTGGAATACTTTAGAGAATACACCAACAACAACATTCAGATATGGGTTCCAATACGGAGGAGCATAGGCATTGACTATGGGCCTGGGCTTGGGCCTGATGAGTCGGCTTTGATTGCTTTTCAAAGGAACATGAAGGTGAAGCTTCGGTTCTTTAGAAGCCACGAGTACCCTTAGGAGGGTTGTGTGGGGCTTCCTTTATTGGAAAGAAGAAGTGGGACATGCTTGGGTGTCCTCCAGATTGTAATGGAGGATGAGGTAGTGAGTGAGATGATGGAGGTGGTGAGGTGTGTGTGCAAGGCGAAGAAGGTGCCTTTGGCTCTAGCATGGGCTCCATGCGTCCAACATGAACAAGGCAAGTATTGCGACCATTCAAGGGATGAGAACTATGTGCCGAATGTGGAGAGAGTGTGCTTTGTGGGGGAAGGAACCCCCACAGAATGATATGTTACTCCTATAGTTATCAATAGCGGGCGTCGCGGTCGTGATTGCAGTGGAGCGGACATGTGCCGCTACAAGGGGTACAGTAGCGATGCGTTTCAGCGGTGCAGCTGTTGCGCTCGCGACAGGGGGGGTGGCGTCGCGGCCATGATTCGCTACGCGAGTGTGGAACCCGAACGCGTCAACGTTGAGGTAACGAAAACCATCGAACGACATCGGGTCGCACTCGTAGGCCAAGACGAACGTCAGCGAGGCCACTAGGTTCGAGTACGACGCGCCGCCATCGGAGTTGAGGTTGTCCAGGGCAAGCGGCGAAGATTTCGCCGTAGCCTCCTGCGCGAGGGGGAAGTTGGTGACAGCGTTGGGGCCCTGAGTTTGACAACGACTCTGTCGTACTCCATGGCGGCTTCCACCGCTGTGTCGAAGGTTCCGAGCCAGAGGCGTTTCTGGCGGGTGGGGTCGCGGATCTCGGCATGTTGATTTGCGTGATTTCTCTCTTCACTCTTCTTGGTTTTTGTTGCTGCAGATCTAGTGAAAAAAATTAAGGAAGTAGCAGAGGGCAATATCCCGTTGAACCTCAGATAGCGTGTCGGCGCATGAATGATGGCCATGGCTTTCTCTAAGTTTTTTCCGTCCTTTCTTTCTTTTTTTTATGCTTTCTTTGTTTGCTTTGTGCCTTCCCTAGATCTGCACTTTATAGTGGATCCCTCACTTGTTTAAAAAATGAAACAAAGTACTAATGTAATATACATAGATTTAAAATTGCTTTCCAATAAAAATATATTTACTATGTACTTATGTAAAAAAATTTAAAATTTCATATAAATATTAATCAATAGAATTATTTTATATTAATAAAAAAATTTAATGGTTATACATTGATAACATAAAATAATTTTACATTGTTAACTAACCATAATCAAGGTTGGTATGATTTCTAGATTAGTTATCATAAAGTCAATAAATTATTATTTGATAAATTATGATTTGATGATAAACGTATAAAATTATTTTAAATTATGAGTGTATAATTATTTTATTTATTTTTAAACGAAAGCACGCTTATTTTATAAATATTAAAATCATAAAACAAATGTTGATTATGTGAGAGAGCTTATATATTTATATTATAAATTTTTTAATACATATATAAAAACATTAGAATAGCGGTCATCCCGCTATCTGCTATCCCGCTATCCCAGTTTTGAGGGCAGCCTCTCCGCTCCGCTATCCGGGATTGATAATTATGGTTACTCCTCGGATTATGTACTCAAGGTTGGTGTCTTTCTTTGTCTCTACTTCAAATTATATAAATATTACTTATATGCTTCTAATTTATTCACTTTGAACATAAGCTATCCTCTATTATATTATGACAGATACTTGGATTGGATATTTGTACTGACATTGTGGTTGGAGATGAGATGAAAAGAGCCATCTCCGGTGGACAGAAGAAGCAAGTAACAACAGGTTAATATTTTATTTAGTGTATGCATAACCAATAAACCAAAGTTTTAATATCACACATCAATTCCATATATATATATATATATATATATATATTCAAATAAAAATAATAAAGTACTAACTAAAAGGCTGGCTACTTGTGGTACATAATCTTATAACAACCAAGAACCTTTTCATCTAATGACTTGTAAATAAGCATTTGTAATTATCTATTACTTATAAAATCTTCTTTAATTGTAACTAAATGTAGGGGAGATGCTAGTGAGACCGGCAAAGGCACTATTTATGGATGAAATATCAACAGGATTAGATTTCTTTGAACACATGGGTTTCAAGTGTCCTTAGAGAAAGGAGTTGCTGATTTTTTACAAGAAGTTTGATATTTATATAGTGAGGTTAGTTACAACAGGTCTAGCTAAGCCAAGGCTTAAGACAGTTGTCAAACTAACTGGCTTACTTAGACTGGATAATACACAAGAGATTACAGTAATAGACTGATCTTAATACAATATTCACACACTAATTATAGTGATAGATAAAAATATTGATCATTATCATTAGTGCATCGTATCAATTTATTTAGTCATCAAAGTCTCAATTCTCAATTGAATATCGTTGTATTTATAGCTCTTCATTGGTGGGTGGGCATCTCATTATCAATCCCTCGGAAAGAAGTGGAAAACAAGTTTTTTGCTCTTAATGCTGTGAGTACCAGTTGCTACTTTTATTTTGGATTCTTTATTGACCTGTTAATTATAGCGGTCAGATGGTGATTTGGCATGCAACCATAGGCGGACCCAGGGGGTAGCCAATGTCCGCACGTGCGGACATTAAAATGTCACCCTTTTTTTTATAAGCAAAACGGTGCCGTTTCATAAGATTTTTATTTTAGGTTGTCTTCTTCCTTTCCTTATCCGCGCAGCAGCTCAGCGACCCACATGGCCACACCCACCAGACCAGACCTCGTGTTCAACTTCAAGCCTCGGCCTCGCGAGTCGCTACCTCGTCTTCAAGCCTCGACCTTGCGACGTCGTCTTCAAGCTCGCGACCTCCGTCTGTTCAAGCCAGCTTCATCGCGCCGTCCGTTCAAGCTCCATTGCTACCTTCATCTTCAACCTTCGTCGTCCTGCCGCTGTCCAGGTCCAGGGAGGCTTCTTCGTCGCGCCGTCGTCGTCAAGGTCCAGGGAGGCTTCTTCGTCGCGCGCTGTCGCCGTCTTCGAGTGGTGACTCCAAAATCCTTGAGTTTTTTTATTTATTTATTTTTATTTATGTCAGCCATTGAGATTGAGCCTTGAGGAATTGTTGAACTTGAACCTGCTGGAATTGTTGACTCGTAGGAATTGTTGACTCACTGATTGAGGAACTTGAGCTTGAACCTGCAGCGATTGAAAAAACAATCTGTAAAAAAATAATCTGTGGAGTAAATGTTGCTTGTGAATTGTGATGTTACTAAATGGAAATGTTGCTTGTGAATTGTGATGTTACTAAATGGAAATTTTACTAAATGTTGCTTGTTTTACGAAAATGTTGCTTTTATTGGAAGAAAGAATTGCTTTTATTGCAGAAAGAATTGCTTTTAATGGTTTTACAGTATTTGTTCAAATGTAAATATGTAATGCTCTCTTGTTAACACCTAGTCCAAGTGTCCAACCTTAATTGGATAATTCCTGCATAAAGAATTGGATAATTATTATGATGAACATGCAGAAATTCATGTGAGTTTGTTCAAAAAATTTAATGTACATCATGAAGTGGCAAAATAACTTAATAACTTTGAAGGATTGTGGTGTTATGTGCTGCTTAATTTTAAACTTTAATAACTTTCATGAAGTGGCAAATAATGCCTATGTTTTTAATTTTTGGCCAGGTTGTTCTCTTAGAGTCAAGGGAAAGAATTGGTGGCTGGCCGAATTCACACTGATTACTTATTTGGTTTTCCTGTTGACCTTTCTTGTTCATAATAATTTAACAAGTCTTAATGAAAGGTAATTTTCTATATGAGTGGTATTTGTTATAACTGTTTTAATAGCATAAACAGTATAATTGATATTTACTTTTTATTTGTCAGGGATATCATCTTATTTCAAATGTCAAAAATCCACAAATACAAGAACTGCATCCGATCAACCTCAAAGACAAAATGTTTCAATTGTGGAAAATTCTCCTCAATCTCAAGGACAAAGTATACTACCACAAGCATCTTAATTTCAAAGTTTTGAACAACTACCTCAAGCAAAAGTTAATATAGATAATCTTGAAGTGGATCCAGGAAAAAGACCTTCAATTTATTCAATGACATCAAATCCTATAGAGAGAGAGAGAGAGGATATTTGGAGAGCTTATTTGCTCAAGGGGCCAAATCAACCAATTCTTAAACCATTCCCTCAAACGGAAATGTTTGGAAAAATGCGTAGATTCAATCCTAAGTGGTATGAAGAATTTGGTTCTTGGTTGGAGTATAGTGTATCACAATATGCATGTTTTTGCTTGTATTGTTATCTATTTGATATGCAGGTTGGAGGTAGTGGTTCGACGAAGGAAGCATTTGTCAGTAAAGGATTCAAAAATTGGCAAAAGAAAGATAGAATCAAAGTTTATGTTGGGGAGTATAGGAGTGTTCATAATAGATGTTATCAAGCTGGTCAAGATTTGATGAAGCAAAAGCAACATATTGATATTGCCTTTTCAAATATTTATGAACAACAAAGAACTGATTATCGTATTCGACTGAAAGCTTCTTTAGATTGTGCTAGATACCTACTACGAAATGGTCAACCTTTTCGGGGACATGATGAATCTGAAAGTTCAAATCAACAAGGTTTATTTCTTGAAACTCTAAAGTTTTATACATTGCCAAATAAAGAGATGAGTGATGTGGTCTTGCAAAATGCCCCTGATAATCACAAATTGACATCATCAAAAATTCAGAAAGATCTTGCTCAAGCTTGTTTTAATTTGACTGTTAAAGCAATAATTAGTGATCTTGGGGATGATTACTTTTCCTTGCTGGTTGATGAAGCTCGTGATGTTGCAATTAAAGAACAAATGGTAGTTGTACTTTGATATGTAAACAAAAAGGGGTCTATTGTTGAATGTTTTATTGGCATAATTCATGTTTCAAATACTACTGCACAATCACTAAAATAAGCGATTGATGGGCTTTTTTCTAAACTTGGTTTAAGTTTGTCTAAATGTCGCGGTCAAGGCTATGATGGTGCTAGTAATATGTGGGGTGAATTCAAATGGCTTAAGAGTTTGATTTTGGCAGACAACAAATTTGCATTATACATTCATTGTTTTGCTCATCAGTTATAGTTGACACTTGTGAAGGTTGAAAAACATCACCAAAAGATTCAAGAATTTTTTGACATGCTTCAAAAGATGGCTACCGTCGTGGGGGGTTCATGCAAGCGGAAGGAAATTCTTCAAATTAATCAATATGAGCATATCGTTGAAAGAATTGCTTGTGGTGAAATACCAACTGGAAAAGGTTTAAATCAAGAGACAACCTTAAAGCGACCTGGAGACACTCGTTGGGGTTCCCATTTTAGTACAGTTATAAGTGTTATCTCATTATTTTCTCCAATAATTTCCATGATGAAAATTATTGAAGACGACCCTAAGAATGATGCTGCAAGAACTGATGCAGGTTGCATTTTGTTTACCATGGAGGATTTTGAGTTTGCATTCTTGTTGCATCTTATGCAACTTATCTTGGGGATCAGTTATGAGTTGTTGCAAGCACTACAAAGAAAAGATCAAGACCTTTTAAATGCAATTGGTTTAGTGAATGTAGTCAAGTCTCGTTTACAAGAGGTGAGAGATAATGGCTTTGATGAATTGCTTCGAGTAACAAACCTTTTTGACAATAAATATGATATTGACATTCCGAATATGGAGGATGTTTATTGTTCTAAAGGGAGATCAAGATGGAAATTTGAATCATTCACCTTCTTACACTACTTTAAAGTGGAGTTATTTAATACAGTAATAGATACTCAGGTTCAAGAGTTGGGTGATTGATTTGATAATGTCAATACCAAGTTGCTTGAGTGTTTGAGTTGTCTTGATCCTCGTGACTCATTTGCTACTTTTAACAAAGAAAAGTTGATTGAGTTTGCTAGATTTTATCCTTTGGAGTTTGATGAGCATGCAGATATTTCTTTTCTTTCTTCAAGTCTCATTAATTTTATTGTTGATGTAAGAGCTGATTCTGATTTTGTTAATTTGAAAAGAATTTCTGACCTTGCTTTGAAGATGGTTGAGAAGAGAAAGGATGTTGTTTATCCATTGGTTTATTTGTTGATAAAGCTGACACTCGTTCTACCGGTGGCAATGGTTAGTGTTGAACGAGTTTTTTCTGCAATGACTTTTGTTAAGGATAAGTTGCGCAATTGAATGAGTGATGATTGGTTTAATGCATGCATGCTAACTTATGTTGAACGTGATACATTTAATAAGATTGATGATAAAGATATAATGCAATATTTTCAAGGAATGAAGAATCGAAGAAGGCTTTTGTAATCACGGTATTTACTTTGTAGCTTCTATTATTTTTGTTGTTATCTACACTTTGTTTTATTGTGTTGCTTTACTTTTTTTGATTCATATCTTTTGCTCGCTAATTGGGTTTAATTGGGGAATGACTTTTATATCTTCCAATTGATGTCAGGTTTGACATTCTCAAACAAGTTAATATTCTAGAGATGAGGGCCTTTATTGTGATTTTGCTCGCATTCTGTATAGGTAATGTTGACTTTTTTATTCACCATTATAAATAGAATGATGATGTATGGATGTACTGAAGTATATTCTCATATTTGTTTTGGATGATTGGTAAAATTTGGAAGCTTAATCTTTGGTCAAACTATTATCTGCATCTTGTTATAAAAACAACTATATTTTGAGCGAGTTTATAACCTTGTACATAAAGTGTTGATTTAAAATTTCTTTACAAATTTTTTTTTCGAGGGCAGTGCCCCCGAACCCCTGCCACTAAGTGTGCGGACATAAACCAAAATTCCTGTGTCCGCCAGTACATGCAACAATATGATATGTAATAACATTTGGGTCTCATGATTTTCTGTGCCACACTAATGCTAATAGACAATATCGTAAGCTTGTGTTTCAACATGGTTATTGCAAGTAAGTACCAAACTCACTAGCTCTGTACGCTTTCTGCTGAACGGAAACAAAGAAATGGAAGGTTTGCTTATTCTTTTACAATTTTATTTCATTCTGTTGGCGGTGGAATTGTGTCCTAATTCATTTAATTGAATCATTATGCTGCTTTTGTTTTTGGCAGGCTTCAATTGATGTCCTACAAGTATTTGTGGGACAATTTAGTTGCTGATGATTTCCCTTCTGAGAAAATTTTCACTTATTTTGGCTTAAACAATAATCTATACAAAGACATGAAAGTGATAAGTGCTGACTTTGGATTTTCAGCTTCATTAAGTACAGGATATGGAGTTGCTTATATTGTTTTATTTGTCACTGTAATGGTATTCTCCTTTATATTCAACTTCTCTTCCTCTAAACTCAATTTATTGTAAATTATTATATTTTTTTTATCAAGCAAATGTTAATTGTTAGTTTTTTTACTAATAGGAAAGATTAAATACATGAATTTTTTGTTTGGATTAAATACAGTAATGGCGCTTTTTGTTTGGATTTGGCTGCTCTGGCTTTGATGTATTTGCTAATTGCTAGTATTCCAAAATGCAGGGTAAGATATTTTTTACAGTATGCGAGGCAACATTAGCCTTTTCGTGTGGACACTTGTATATTGCTTTTAGGGTCTTCTAGTTAATTGGTTGCTGCAACTTTCATAACAAGCGTTTAATAGTGTCTTTGACTTTTCTTTTTCTTACTGCACATTGGGACAACTTTGGCTATTTTTTTCTGTACTTGCATAATCTAATTTTTTTAGTTCTGGAGATAAAAAACCTTATAAAAGTGCTTTATGATTTTTTATATATTCTTTTTATTTTGTTTCGGTAAGATATGAAAATCATTTTTTAATTTATATAAAAATATGATAACCTTATCAAATGAATACTAATAAAAGTGCTTCAGGACTTGAGCAGAATACAGGAAGCTTTAGTGCCACTTAACTCTGATATCAGGATAGTTGTTGGTCAACAATTGAAAGAAGCTTAACAGTGGTTCAGGATGTCGCAGACTTAAGCTTTCACTCCTATTTTTCATACAAGGATGAACTAAGAAAATTTACCCCCTCATAATGGGAGAGAAACTAATTGGTGGATCAACTATTGAAGTCTCTGGTACTACTGCATCACAAGTAAGTAAACTGGTGTTGTATTTATTTTATTCTTTTTTTTATGAACTTTAAAACCTAGGACAACATCAATGATGATTTTTTCCTTTAAAACTCAACCTTTCAAGGTCGATGTAGAAGTGTTGTTTGAGCTGATCCATATCCTATATATGTTCTACAGTTTATTTTGAAAAATTAAGTTCCATGGGAATGACATTTTATATGTATAGGTATATTAATTGAATATCTTGTTATGGTTGCAACCATATGTATTGTTTATTATTGATGGCTCAAGTTTGAATACACAAGTTCTTGAAGAAAACTAAGAAGAAAAAGGGTGACATAGAAGCAAGAAAAATGAAGTTGAGTCTGTTGCTGACATCAAAGAGGTATGTGTAGCCTCTCCTACACTCCTTTAACCCCTTTTTACACTTCAGCAAAAAAGTTTACAAGCATGAGGGGCTCGTTTTGCAACTTGTAAAGGACACCATAACATCACTTACAATTACTGAGATATTTGTTTCTCTCATGCTTTCCTGTCTTGTGCTGTCGCTTCCTCTTTCCTGTTTAACATTTTTAATTCTGTATTGTATTAGATAATAATTTGGTTTATGTTGTTTGATAAATATCTTGATATATTGTGCTATTAGTGGCTTATTTTCTATTGAGGATTATACCTTCTTACTATTCCCAGACTTGAAAATATGAACTGGTGGGACATTATACTTCTGATTAGATATTTTCTGTCTTATTTATTTATATCATCACACTTCAAGGACAGGTATATACTAAAAAGAGTGGATGACTGGAAGTTATTTTATTTATACTTATTTAATTATTGTCTTGATATTAATATTATAGATGTTGCCAGTGTCTTGATTTACATCTCTAACACCAAGAATTTATTTGGCAAGTGAAAGAAAACATGATTTATATATAGTATGATCTTACTTCGTGGGGCTGTATAATGAGTGTAGCAGTAACAGTATTCATAAAGAATTCACTGTAAATTGGTATGCACTATGGACACTGCAATCTTGGAGCAATAGTGTATACTAGTGCCATGAGTGTTGAAAGTCATTGCATTAAGTTTGAACTTTTTCTTTTAAATATTCTTATTCCTATTTAATGCAAAGCCAACAAGCCATGTGATTATAGTTTCAAATATAAAATTTGCCATAATATATTTTTAACTATTTAATATAGGTTCTTTAGAGTGTAAAATAAATATATTAAATGGAACGTAAATATATTTTACTCTATCAATTAAGTTTGAACTTTTTCCTTTAAATATTCTTATTCATATCAATACTTTCTACTTTTTATATAGTATTGTTTTTCTAATTATTTAATATATTTTGATTCTATCAATGCCAACGCCAGTTTTTAGCAGATTTGTTGGCTTTAACACTCCTAGTTCTTGATATCACAAATTCACTCGTTGTGATATTTCAGGCCCACTCTCACACACTCACTGGTGCACTCACACAAACACAAACACACACTAATTTACTGCGAGCGGAAACTCTCTAATATTATTGATAATAGTCTGCAAAAGCCACACAGAACTCTTTACATAATGTGCTATTTATAAGCAACAAAACCCTAAACCTAAAACAATTCAAATTCAAATCTAAACAATATCTTTCCTAATATCTTTCTATAATATCTCTTTTCATATCTTATCTTTCCTCATATCTTATCTATCCATATTACTCCTTTTAAAATTCAAACTACATAAAACAATATTTATTTAAACGTTTATCCTAACAAAATCCCCCCATAAACTTTAAATATTTCTTTCATCTCTCATTCCCATCATCTTCTTGCAATTCTCCAGCAGCAGCGTCGGCAGTGGCTTTGTGAATATATCTCCGACTTGTTCTCGACTCGTCACATAACTCAACTCCACCTTCTTCTCTTTTACTTGATCTCGGATGAAGTGAAACCTGACATCAATATGCTTGCTTCTCTCGTGATTAATCGGGTTCTTCGCTAACGCAATTGCCGACTTGTTATCTACCCGGATCTCGGTCGTACCGACTTGAACTTGCTCCAGCTTCTCCAACAAGTTCCTCAACCACACTGCATGGCAGACACACCAGGATGCTGCAACGTACGCGGCTTCACATGTTGACAAAGTCACAATTGGTTCCTTCTTTGACATCCAGGCAAAAGCTGTGTTTCCCATGAAGAATACATAGCCAGTCGTGCTCTTCCTATCATCCACGTCTCCACACCAATCATTGTCCGAGTACCCCTTTAACCTGTAATTTTCCGACTTCGAATAGAAAAGTCCTTGTGTGATCGTCCCTTGAATGTACCTCATAATCCTCTTAGCCGCCTTCCAATGAGAATAGCTCGGCTCTTCCATAAACCGACTTACAATTCCAACACTCAAACACAAGTCCGGCCTCGTACACGTCAAGTATCTCAAGCATCCGACCAAACTTCTATAGTTTCTCGGATCAACTCGTTCTCCTCCATCATACTTTGAAAGTTTTGTACTGGGTTCCATAGGTGTTGAAACCGGGTTACAATCTGCCATCTTAAATCTCCTCAGTATTCCCTTCGCATAACTCTCCTGAGAAACAAAAATTCCATCTTCTTCCTGTCTGACTTCCAAACCGAGAAAATATCTCATCAAACCGAGATCAGTCATCTCAAACTCTCTCGACATCTTCTTCTTGAACTCTCGTGCCATTGCTTCACTGTTCCCCATAAAAATCAAATCATCAACATACAAAGCTACAAGCAATAAACCATCACCTTTCTTCTTAACATATATGGCATGCTCATAGGGACATTGTTCAAAGCCGTCCTCCTTGAAATATGCATCAATGCGGGTATTCCAGGCTCTCGGTGCCTGCTTCAGACCGTACAAAGCCTTCTTTAATCTCAACACTTTCTTTTCTTCTCCGCCCTTCAAGTATCCTGGTGGTTGTTCGAGATACACCTCTTCTTCAAGTACACCATTCAGAAATGCCGACTTGACATCCATCTGATAAATCGGCCACCCAAACTGAGCTGCTTGCGAGATCAACAATCTGATTGTCTCCATTCTGGCAACAGGTGCTAACACCTCATCATAGTCTACTCCTGCCTTTTGCATACCCCTTAGCTACAAGCCGGGCTTTATATCACTCTATCTCTCCATCAGCATTCATTTTCTTCTTGTAAACCCATTTAACTCCAATGGGCCGACTTCCTTTTGGCAGCTCGGTCAACTCCCAAGTATCATTACGTTCAATCGCTTTGATCTCTTCATCCATGGCACTTTGCCACTTTTCATCTCGGATTGCTTCTTCAAACCTTATTTCTTCAGAATCTGTCAACAAACAAACAAGATGGGCTTCGCTTGTTGACTCGTACAAATCCTGCAAACTCCTCATCCGGGGTCGTCTCATCTCGTCTTCATCATCTGTCTCACTCCTTGCCGGGATCTAACTCGGTGATCCGTCTTCCTTCTCGTCTTGTATCACCATCTTTCCAGGATCTGATTTGATCTCGGATGGAACACACCAATTCCATTCATCGTCTTCATTCACTTTCACATCTCGGCTTATCATTACCGTCTTGGTGCTGGGATCTAACAGCTTGTATCCCTTCGTCTTCTCGTTATACCCAATGAAGATAAACTTCCTGCTCTTGTCTTCTAACTTGGTTCTTTGCTGATCCGGGAGGTGTGCATAAGCCACACTCCCGAAAACTCTCAAATGGCCCACCGATGGCTTTTGGCCCGTCCATAATTCCTGTGGGGTCTTTCCATTCAATATGGAATGCGAACAACGATTCTGTACATATACAACACACAGAACAGCCTCCCCCCAAAACTCCTTTGGCATTCTCTTCGTCTTCAACATTGATCTCACCATGTCAATAATGGTTCGATTCTTTCTCTCTGCAACTCCATTTTGTTGTGGTGAGTATGGTGCTGTCAAGAACCTTCTGATGCCATACTCCTTGCAGTACCTCCTAAATGCATTTGATGTGTACTCGCCACCTCGGTCTGATCTTATCGACTTGATCCTCCTTCCAGTTGCATTCTCAATCATCGTTTTGAACTTCTTGAACACTTCAAACACCTTGGATTTTTCTTCCAGCATATACACCCAAGTTTTACGACTGAAATCATCTATGAATGTAACAAAGTACCTCTTTCCACTGAAGGACCCGGGAGTAATAGGTCCACACACATTGGTATGAATTAATTCCAGTGGTTGTCGTGCTCGGTATCTGGCCAACCTCTGAAATGGACTCCTCGCATGTTTGCTCAGCACACAATCTTCACAAAATCTCCTCTCACAGTTCATTCTCGGCAATCCGACCACCAAATTCTTATTCACCATCTCGGCCAGGCCTCCAAAGTGAAGGTGCCCAAACCAACGATGCCACAAGGATGCTTCATCATTCATCTCGGCTTGCAAACAGCCGACCTCCACACATCTCAGGATTAACTTGAACATTCTGTTCTTCTCCATCTGCACTCTGGCTATCAATCGTCCTTGCTTTTCTTTCAAGAGGAGAACTCGGTCTGTCATGATAACCGAGTAGCCTTTCTCCATCAATTGTCCCACGCTCAGAATATTACTTTTGAGTTCTGGCACGTAATACACATCTTGAATACGTCCAACTCGTCCATCTTTCTGCAAGAAACTAATCGTACCTCGGCCTTTCACACCGACCTTTGAAGCGTCTCCAAACGATACATGTCCAACTTCTGTTTCTCTCAAGCTACTGAATAAATGCTTGTACCCACACATATGATTGCTTGCACCAGTGTCTATAAACCATTCCATCTCGGCTGCATGGTTGACTTCACCTCCAGCCATCATCAAAAGTCCTCCATCTTTTACTTCTTCTGCAGCATAATTCGCAGTTTCATTCGTTCTTCTTTCACCTCGGCAATCCTTCGCATAATGACCAACTCGGCCACAGTTGTAACACCTATCCGAGTTGTTGCAATCTCTCGAATAGTGTCCGTACTTTCCACATTTGAATGTCGGCCTCTTCCACATCCTCGGCCTCCTCGCCAATTCTGCTGACTTGATTCAGCCTGCTATCTATTCCATCCTTCTTGACCTCGGCCTCTACCACCTCGGTCATAACCACGTCCACCTCGGCCTCGTCCTCTACCTCGAAAATTTTGAGAATAGAGCGCTTTCTCGTCCTTGACTAAAGCTTTCATCTGAAGTGCTTGCTCTAGTGACTCTTCTTTCTTCTTTTTCTTCCTCTGTTCATGCGCCTCCAATGAACCCGCAAGTTTGTCAACGGTGAACGTTGCTAAGTCCTTTGACTCCTCAATCGCACATACTACATTCTCGAAGTCATCAGTGAGTGTCCTCAGAATCTTCTCTACCACTCTGACATCGGGCAGCATCTCTCCTCTTCTCTTTAATTGATTCACCACAGTCTGAATCCGAGTAACAAAATCGGATACACTTTCTCCTTCCTTCATCTTCATTGCTTCCAACTCTCCTCAGAGAGTTTGAAGTCTGACCTGCCTGACTCGATCGGCTCCCTTGTAGACATTTGCAAGAATGTCCCACGCCTCCTTTGACGTTGTTGCGCCGGCAATTTTCTCAAATCCGGAATCATCAACAGCTCGGAGCATCATATACAACGCGCCTTTGTCTTTCAATCGCACCTCTTTCAACGTTTTGTTTTGCGCCGCCATGTATCCTGTCGTGGATTGTGGTTCTTCGAAACCATCTTGGACAACCTCCCAACTATCATTAGCTCCCAACAGAGCCTTCATCTGGATACTCCAGTTCTCATAATTAGCCTTCGTAAGGCGGGGTAATGGCACACTACCACTCAGACCACTCTTCATTCTCTCTCAGCTCTGATACCAATTTGATATCACAAATTCACTCGTTGTGATATTTCAGGCCCACTCTCACACACTCACTGGTGCACTCATACAAACACAAACACACACTAATTTACTGGGGGCGGAAACTCTCTAATATTATTGATAATAGTCTGCCAAAGCCACACAGAACTCTTTACATAATGTGCTATTTATAAGCAACAAAACCCTAAACCTAAAACAATTCAAATTCAAATCTAAACAATATCTTTCCTAATATCTTTCTATAATATCTCTTTTCATATCTTATCTTTCCTCATATCTTATCTATCCATATTACTCCTTTTAAAATTCAAACTACATAAAACAATATTTATTTAAACGTTTATCCTAACA
>CM023943.1:16423225-16440061 GCA_013407115.1 Glycine latifolia
GTTCTCACAATATTTGAATTTGATTAAGGTGAATGGTGGAAATCAGATATTGAGGCTGTAATAAATGAAGCTTTGAAATCTGGTTTAGCTCCAAATGTCTCTGATGCTCACACAATCAATGGCCATCCAGGACCTATCCAAGGCTGTGCTTCTCAAGGTAAAGTCCAAGAACCAAATCTAACTTTTGATGTCATTAGACCAAGCCAATGTGACTAAAGAAAAAGTCTAGTACTCCTTCAAAGTTATAAATGTAATAAATGTAGTTCCCTAAAATTGTCTCCCATACTGTTAGGAGAAGCTAGAATATCACACACTAATCTCTGCTTTAATTTCTGGTGTTAATGTGTATATAAGAAAATTTAACAGAAAAAAATAATAAAAGCATGAAACCATGTCTGCCAATGTTGAACAGAACTTGGAAATGTCCATAACAAATGGACTTGGGCTTGGTCCTATGGAACTCTCATTGAGAGTTTAAGGAGAAATAAGGAGTTGTTAAGTGAAAGTTCTACTGTTAGGCCGATAATTCTGTCCATTGTTAGACCCAAGTAAATATGACACATTGAAGACACAATAACAATAGAATGAATTAAATAAATTGCTTGCTTAATTGTTTCTCCATGATTCAGCACGGTTCAATTTTGCTTGGTGTGGGTTGATTGGTATTTATCACTGCTTACATAGTTGTTTTATACTTTTGATAGCATTTATTAACATGATTCCTATTGTTTTATTATCAATGCCTCATTTTAATTAATCAATTAGAGTTCTCTCCCTCCCTGCCCCTATCTTCTGTCTTTCTTTTTACCACTTATACATAAAGCATATGGAGAGACAACCTGGATTGAGAAGGTAGTACACTCACCTCTAATTATTTGAATGATTTTATCACTGTCATTGTAATAATTAATATATTAGAGTAAACTTATACTTATGTTGAGTGTTGATGCTGGAATTGACTATTTTATTTTCCTGAAATATTTGATGAGCATCAGGCTTTCATTAAGCATATTGAGAGAGCTTTTGAAATAGTGTCTATTTCTCCCCTGAAAAATGTTACCAAATGTGCACTCAAAGTAAACTTGTGTGAACATATAAGGCTGATCTAGAAGCAAGATGATTAATGACAAGATATGGTGCTATTCCAAAGCTACGAGGATTTCTTACTCTTCTATTTTATAATTCTTTTTCTACTATTTAATTCCTATTTAGCAAAACCTGTCAAAGTATATATAAATCTGTCAATTTTTATTGTTAGCAGCCAATGAAAAATATAGCTGCGTATATTTGTCATGCACATGTCTGCTGAATAATCTGACTTTAATGTTTCCTTCTATCTTAGGATATGAAGAAAGGAAATGTGGCAAATCAAAGGGAGCACCTTATATTATTACTTGGCAACATAAATATAAGGGACAGGCCTAAACCATCTTATTAGGTGAACTATTATTTTCCATTTAGCCCACTAAAAAAAGTGGGCTGGAATGACACTATCAACCCACTTATTTAAACTTGTCGGGCCAACCCAACCCACTAATATCCTGGGCCAGCCCACCGGGACAATTTTTTTTTTAAGTTTGAATTTCAATTGAATCAAAATGAATAAGACATGAGTGAGAGACTGAGAGTGAATGACATTGAAGACAGATCATAATCGTACCACCAAGTCTATCCCGACAATCCTGTGACTCCCTCGTCTCTCCGCTCCACTCCCATCCTGTGACTCTCCATTCACAGTCCACTTTCCTCTTGGTCCTGGACCGTCCACTCTCCTCTTCGGCTCCCTCACTTCATCATGGACTCTCCTCTCCGGCTTCCTCACCTGACAATCACAGTCACGACTTCCCTCCCAGCGGCTAGCATAATGTCTTCTCTTTCTCTCGTTCGCGGTCTCTGTCCGGTGTCCACTCTCCTCTATGGCTCCCTCACCTGACGGTCACGACCTCCACTTTGATCAAAAGCTCCCTCAACCTCAAATCCCAAACAACAAAGGTATGATTTTTCTTATTTTAGTTATATGTGAGGTTAATTTAGGGATATATTTGCAGATTCTGTGGAATTATAGTGTGGAAATTTGTCAATTGGATGTTGTTCTCGTTGCTTCTCAGGTATCTCATTTCTACTCCTTTGATGACAATTTAAACCATATACATGAGGTTTTAAGGCATAGTGTAGTGTGTGTTCATTTTGTGCTTTTTGCAACATTGTGAAGTTTGTTTAAAATCCACCATATGTGCTACCCCCCAAATTTTAACCACACTTATGTTAGATCAAAGACCTCCATCTATTAGCATATGTTGTTTTATATGAACATTAAAATAAAGTCTCACACAATTTTCACTACTCACATTACTGTCCAGCTTTTAAATTTTCAAAGTGGTATTATTCCTCACAAGACTTTGAAAGTAGAACGAAAGTTCTTTCCTATTTATTTTTCTATTGACTCTTGTTTTTAAGAAAGTGTTGTTGTACCAATCACTTGGCTTCATCTGCCTGTTCTTGCACCTTTCATTTTGGCAGTATTTTGCTAGAACTATTTCCAAAGTCTGATGATCGAACAAAACAGGATATGAAATACATTAAGAAATGCTTTGTGATATCATTAATTTAATTGCATGATGGAACATTTTAGAGATTTAATTGGAAGAAAATCAAAGAGAGTATTCTTTGATTTTATTTTTTTCAAAATTCTTCAATTCATCAAAGAGTAACAAGTCATTTGTTACTGAAAAATTACTAAAAAATTATTGTATGATCTGAAATGTATAAGATGGTTTGATAGAAGTTTTGGGGTGTTTAATTGCATGGCAAAGGAATGTAGTTTGAGACTTGCAAACCTATTAACAGACTATTATTATTTGAGTTTAATGAGTATGCAGTGTCAATGTTAGTTTTTACATTGTTAGTTTGAGACTTACAAACAATGTTAGTTTGGATTGTGTGTTGGTATTTTACTCCTATTCTTGTTTTAATTTGATTTTTTGCAGTGGTTTTGTTTGAGTGATTAAGTAGTTGTCTCAAATTTTAATATGGATTCTGAGACTAAGACACTCCATTAATTCAGCCTTGATAGTTGGATCGGCTATCTTACCTATCTTGGTGACTTGCGATGGCTGGCTTCCTATTTGAATATCTTCGAGCTCGTCAACCGGTTCTGGCCTCCATTCTTCAATGTCTCCTCTCATATCGAGTTCCACCAAATTTATTGGTTTCTTAGGTCGACATTCATCAATTTCTCGTACCGCCCGGTCTCCTGGACGTATCCGGGGTGGTGAAGATGGGTCACCTTCACTTTCTTTTACGGCGTTGTAGTAACATTGGCGGGATTCTTTTTACTCTCCGCTAATGGTTATTACTTTGCCATTACTCCCAATCATTTTCAACTTTTGATGCTTGGTGGATATTAGCATATCCCACTTATGGATGGTCGGACTTCCTAGGATGATGTTGTATGGTGAGGAGAAATCGGCTATTGCGAACGTGACTCTTTCTGATTTAAAGGCTTCCTTTGTTCCTAACATTAGTCGGAGGTCGATGGAGCCTTTGAGGTCGGTATTCTCGCCATTGAAACCTATTAACATAGTTTTGCATGGTTTCAAGTCTTCCTCGTCCAGGTTCATCTTCTTAAAAGCACTCTAAGAGATGATGTCTGCGGAACTGCCACTGTCCACGAATATTCTCTTGACCCGGCAATTGACTATCGTCCCGATAATTACCAGGTCATCTTCATGACCGAGAACCATGTCTTTCATATCCTCTTCCGTGAAATAAAGTAGGGGAAGCTCGGTTTTGCTGTTACTCTCTTTAAATTTGGGTTGTTCCCTTACAGAAAGAACCTCCTCAAGATACTTTCTTCGTTGACTAGCCGTATCTCCTCCTCCTCGCATGGCTCCAGAGATCACATTGCACACGAATTTTGGTTCTGGGAACTCGTCATCATCACATTTGTTTCTTTTATCATCCCGACTTTTTTGTGGTTAGGCTTCATTTTGACCGATTTTTCGCTTGTTTTGCTGACCTTGTGTTTTGATTACGTATTGCCTCAATTTGCCCTCTCGGATAAACTTTTCTATGGCGTCACGTAAATCCTAACATTGGTCAGTAGTGTGACCCGACCCATTATGGAATTCACAGAAGCGGGAATGATCCAGTTCGGCCTTCTTGAATACTAGGTGAGGTCGGTCCACCTTTTTCATATCTGTCAGGGCGACCCCTCTCCAAACTTGTGCCCGGGATGTATTCAACGGGGTGTATTTATCATATTTGGTTTCATATTTCCCCGGCCTAAAACCGGGGTCAAGATTTTGGTCGGGCTGGGATTCCCATGATGATGTCAGCTTCTTGGCGGGGAATTCTTTCTTCGGGGTTCTCTGGGAGTCGTGTTGGCAATCTCCATTTGCTCCAACTCTAAGTATTTCTTGGATCATGCCCTGAATTCCAACAAAGACTTCACCGGGTCCTTATATATTGACTTGGCTGGCCGAGATGATCCGTTGAGCCCAACTGATAGGAGATGCACATGCACTTTCTCTTCCAAGCCCTGTACTTGCAGTGCAGCCTCTTTAAAGTGGCCTAAGTAGCTTTGCAACGTCTCTCCGGGTTGTTGACGTATCTTCCCCAGTGCGAACTCGGATATGGGTTGTTTCTTGTTAGTTGCAAAATTTAACAACAATTTTTGGCCGAAGTCTTCGAAGTTGCGGATTGACCGCGGAGGGAGTGTGTGGAACCATGTCTGAGCAGCACCAAACAAGGTAGTAACAAAGATCCATGAAATTATCGGCTCATCGATGCCCCAGACACACATTTGCATGTCAAATTCGTCGATATGTACTTGTGGATCCTGACTTCCGTCGTATTTTGATAGAAAAGACCCATCGAAATCTTCTATGAATTGAGCGTTGACGATCTCATCAACGAAGGGACTATTGTTCTGCTTTCCTCGTCGATATTTCCTCTGGTATACACCACCTTCTGTTATGGGCTGATGTATAGCTACGATTTCCAGGCTCTGAACCTTTACTCGTGTTTGCATTGATTTCACCGGGCTTACCCCCACATTGGTGACTTGGTGTGGGGCCTCCATATGTGTATGTGTTGGGTTGTCAACATGATGATGGGGTGATCCTCCAGGTTCGAAGTGACTGACTGGCCCCGGCACCTCGGCATGAATTGTTTGGTTTTCGTTGAATGTCGGGATCTGGCTGGTTTGGTGTTGTGCTTCGTTCCTGGTTGAATGAGTGGGTTGTTCATGGTTCCTTCCTTGAATCGAGTTCTCCATGTTTGTGATATGTTGCTCCATATACTGTATACATTGCTCTCCTTTGTGTCTCCATTTTGCATTGCGTTCTTCTATCTGCATCAATACATTATTAACATCTTCCTGCCGTTAAAGGGCGTGTCACTTTTCTAAGCTTTCGATCCGGGATAAGATAGAGTTAAGTGCATTATAAATAAAACGCTCAACAGGTTCTGACTCCATCCCGGCCCGTGTGTGTTGAGGATTGTTTAGCATAACCAATCTCGGCTGGGCAGGAGATGAAGCCGTGTCTAAAACTGCGTCACTTATATGCACAGCTTCATGTGGAACCACATTAGCAGGTGGTTCCTGTCGTCCTTCAATCTGGTTGCTTCTCGTGTTTACCATTGTGAATAGTGGGAGTTGAAATTTAATGTTTCCCATAGACGGCGCCAATGTTCTGTTCGTGATGATCAGAGATGTCCAGCAAGATTTGCAAGGAATTTGATGTAGGATCAAGACTCTTTCTGAAGATATTTATGAAGGTAAAATATCTCAGGGAAGAAGATCACTATGCTAAACACCAATAGTGTGAGGTGTGTGCACAGTGTGAATGAAAAAGATAGAGTGAATATTGTGTACCTTGTCCTTTGAAAGCATTCCTATTTATAACCACTGACCTGAGAGTTAGTTGGGGGATATCCCTCCATGATCTTGGCCGAGATCCTTGGTTGGTTGGGCAAATGTATTTTGTTTCCATGTAGTTCCTAGCTTCACGATCTCAAGCCGTTATGACCATGTCCTCATGAGTGGTTAAGGTCAGCAGACTGGATTGACTGACTCTTAATAGGCCTCATTAGTGAGCCTAGTCCAACATTCGTAACAGATCTAAAAATTGTTTCACTGCATGCTCTTTAAGTTTTTCATTTGAAATTGAACAAAGGTTGTGGTTTGTGCAAAATGGAAACCTTATGTGCGAACATTGTTTGGTGGCGAAGTATAGGTGATTTTTTGCTTTGAATAATGAAACGTTTGGATTCCTAACACTTGGAAAATTGTTGATGTTGGTGTGTTTAATCATCCAAGAAAGATGTGCAACTTGTTTATAATTGTTTTCATAACCAGTTTGAGCAATTTCGTTTCTGTTTTAAGTCTGATTTGAATTGATTTTTGAATTTTGCAAAAACTAGTCTGCTTTGTATTTGTGGGAGAATTTGATTATTCAAGGGGGAAATAGAAATGGTTATATTATTATAGTCCAGGGTGTATTGAATAGCTTGAGTGAGGGGTACTAGTAGTTGTGGACGCAAAACAGAGCTAGCCTAGGATAATAATGCATATGTAGTGTGCACTGTGCGTTGTGAAATTACTGAAATGTTTGGACGAGAAGGGCTAGTTAGTTTCAACGGTTACTATATGCTAATGGGGTTAATTATCATTGCTAAAATCAAGAAGATACTAGCGCTGGCATGTAATTACCTAAGCTTTAGATAGCTTTTGTTAATTTGTAAATCACTTCAGTTAAAATAACTACTATTAGATCTTAAATAATAATTCTCACAATTGATTTCAGCGTAATTAGAAATTTTTCGTTTATAAAAAATAACAAATTAATTTTAAAAAGTCAAAATGCATTGATTACTTCAAAAACTTTTCATAAACTAAGTGTATGAACCATTGGTTAAGTTGATAAACATGCCCTAGTCAATCACACGAATGGTGTGTTTTGTTTTTTTTTTTCTTTCCTCTCTAAAATTCAGTTCATATAGTTTCTCCTTTGGTTTCAAAAATCACTGTTGTTGCTGCCTTATAAATTCTCTGTGCTGTTCAAAACGCGAGATTGGAAACGGTGCATGGCTTCTGATTACGCTCTAGGTTTTTGTTCTGTTCGCGTTAGCGAAATTAACAGGAATCTTGAAGAGTTTGCCGAATCGCACACTTGTTCAACAAGATTCCTCGAATCGGCACTGGGACGTTGTTATGGATCGTCGTTTGGTACGATATGATACGGTATAAATGTGAAGAAAAGAAAAACAAGTTTGAATAAAAATGGTTGCTGCCATATGATTCACATGTCTATGCCTATAATATGGATATGAGATCAATTTTTGATTAAAGTAAAAATCTTATTATTTTTCTAAAATAATGTGTTTGATCTGGGTTAAAGCAAAGCGAGTTCTAGTTTGTTCTTTCAGCGGGTCTTAGAGATTTCTCAAGATTCATGCACAATTATTCTGCACCTAGTTCAGTCATTATAAAGCAATACTCGAAACGTATATTTTGAATAATGGTTTTCACTAGATTGAACTATTTTTTAAACCACACCTTTTTTTAAGCAAAACTTTTGAAGGCCATTACAATTGCCACGAAAAGCAATATTTTTTGCCGGTAAACCACACCTTTGCTTCAACCCATATTTTATTTCTAGTCAAACTTGATATGTTTTCAATAAATTTTAAAGAAAAATTATAAATCTTGGACATACTATTTATCTCATTAACTTTTTGTTTGGTTATTATGGATTAATTTGGTTGATTCTATCTATTTAATTAGCAAAACATGGGAGTCATGGTTGAGGACCATTGTAGAATATCCCCTCGCAGCAAGCTAAATTCTAATTTAGTTAAGTCACATGGTGAATCTAATACTTTGCCGAAAAAAACGGGGATTGGGAAGCCTCAAGAAAGAAAAAAAAAAAGAGAAAATGGATAGAAAAGATACTGTAAGTTACATTCTTCCCTTTTTGCGTGGGCCTTTTTAATTTGATTTAGGTTATACTTTTTTTGTTGTCATATTCTTCCTAAATTTTGTTTGCGTCTTTGGAATATAGCATTGTGGGCAATGCTCAGTGGGTGATTGATAGTTAATGTTATTTTACTGTAACCCAAAAAATCAACTCTGGGCTTCCATTCAAACTTGATATATCCTTCAAAAATTCTTTGAAATACTGTTTATCTCCTTAACTTTTTGCTAGTTAGTTTATATTAAGAAAGGATATATATGGTGTTCTTTCTTCTTGCTTAAGTGAAAATTCTTCTTTATTCTCCTTCAAACTTTTTCAATACGTTCACAAAGCTTTTTCAACTTTTTTATTCATTTTAATGCGCCTTCTCTTTTTAATTTACCGATTACCTTTGTATTTCTTTTGATTTACAAAACTGCCCTTAACAATATTTTTTTCCCACTTTAAGTCCCTACTCTTTTACGAAGATGTATTGTTTTTAAGTTCCACATATATATTGCCTCTTTTTTAGGAGTGAGAACGTAAGTTCTTTAGTAAGTCCCCCAAGTTTTATGATAACATGTAGACTTTGTATATATTCCCCTTTCCTCTTTTATGATAACATGTAGATTACGGGCTAAAGCTAATCAATGCATTGCCCAATTCATCCATGATATTGAAATTCCTTTCAAGGTTGCACGCTCTAAAGGCTTCAAGATGATGATTGAAGCTGTTGGAGATTACGGCCAACAATTGAATCCTCCTACACAAGAAATGAACAAGCCACATGATGATCAGATAGAACAAACTCAACATGGGGAGATGATTGAAGATGAACAGGTTGTTGAGCCGCCGTTGAGGTTGACTTGTGGAGTTTTGGCAATGCGATTGAGGTTGGTGAGCCTTCTAGACTCACTAGACAACATACTGAACTCATAACTATTGCAGCTCCAATTGAAGAGGAAAAGGAGGAGGAAAAACATGAAGAGAACCCCAAGCCCAGGCCCAAGATCTCTAAGAAGTATGCAAGAAAAAGGAGGAGGGTCAATGCACTTTCCCAAGTCTAGGAAAATGAAATTGCTTATTTCAAGTTGGCATTAATTAGTAGTGGGGATAGCTATAGGGAATTTGAATTGGTTGTGCAGAGAGAAAATATTAGTGGGGGAAATAATAGGTTGAAATTTGGAATTGGGAACTTGGGAGAGATTATTAGGCCTCTTGAACATCCAGAGTTTTCTGTTTTAATTTGTCTTTTACCATTTGTTTTTATTGTAAAAATATCTATACCCATGCCAGGGGTTAAATCCTTTGATTAAGCTTGTTTATATACCGTCTCACAGTTCTTTTCCTTGTAATTTGTGTGGTTCCTTTTAGAAATGAAAATATTGATTCTATTTAAGGAATGACTTGTATATTATAGCAACACATGCACTCTGCCACAAGATGTCGAGTATGGAGAGGGTTAGATAAGCATATGACGCTTGACACTTATCACAATAATTAGTTCGCAAAAGACATTAAATGTTATATTTAATTTAATGCTTGAATGACCTTTTTTTTGTCACCTCAGAAGACATATATAGATTGAAGCTCTTATATATACCAGAGAAGCTTTAGTCTTCCGAATTGGCTTGAAAAAAAAAATTCAAACACAATTTAACTCTCATTCTTATGTTTGCTTGTGTCTTACACACATCTTGTTACTTACCAATAGGAAAGATTCCAAATTCTGGGTCGTAATGGGTTATGTATATTCAATTATAAAGGGAAATGTATGATGATTATAAAGTTTTGTTTTGAAAGTCATCAACTTATTAGTATAAACTTGGATGAAGAATGTAAACTTTAAAATGTCCATTTGAGCTAGATATATACAAGGTATATAGTTAAACCTGCATAGATGCAGGGCTAACATCTGTATTATCCGTTGGAGATGAAGTTGATTTTCTTCTTCAAAAACATGAAGTGATTATTGAACTATACATTAAATAAAAGTGAGTTGTTTATGATTTTTGCATGTAGTAGTCATATATATATATATCCTTTGCCTGATAGAATTTTTAGGTAGAACTTTTTGTTTTGAACTTGACAATAATTATATATTTGATGTCGATTCTCAATTGTTTCTTCATCAGAGGCGCTTTTGATAGATATTCACTTCCTTGTATAGTGACGTCTGATGTGGTATAATAATCTTTAATTTAGATGCTTTAAGTTTAAAATGATTTTGACTATCAAACCCTTCAATTCGGCAGTTTAGATGATAAAATCTTAATATACCCTTTGGGAAAAATGTACACTTGTTAAATGTATCAACTTTTCCTTTTAAATTCATTTTAATTAAATTCTTTCTTATTATTCAAAATTTTGTGGTGTGAAATTATGATTTTTTTAAGCTCTAACACAACTTGGACACAAGATAAGAAAATCACTTTCTTGTATCCTTTATTCCATGCTAGAGTTAAACCATTAAAGATAATGTGAGAGGACAGAGGAGACAGAAATACTTTTATATATATATATATATATATAAAAATTGAACAAAAAATTAATGTTACACTAATTGTTACACCATAACTTTTTCCTTGAAGAGAACAGATTGATGTGTAGTAGCTTTGTACGTGTCCCTAAAACGTTTCCGATTATTCAGTCTACTGACTTTGAATGCGTTGGTGCCCATTTTCACAAGACTTAGATCAAACAAGCTTTGTTTGACATGAGTCTTAGGAATGGCCAAGTTCCAGAAGGATTTCGATTATGGTTCTATACTTTTTATATTTTACTTTAATTAAAAAAAGGTATCTTTTATTTTCATTCTTTCAATCCTAACATAATATTAGGAAATTGTAGGCCTATATATTTGCAAAGTTGTGCATTGACAATGGAGTCATCCTCAGGATATCGACACAAATACTTTTTTGTAAAGTCGATAAACTTGAGTTTGTCAACCAATTTTGATGCACTTCGAGCTCTTTGTCGCTAACAAACTTTAAGCTTGTTATGCCCCACTAGACTAGTTTAATTCCCACAAAGAGCATTATCGATAATGTTGTAGTTGCGCATGCAAGGAATGTTATGCAACACTATATCCCTAAGTAGGTATCTAAATGAGTTAAGCGTAGACTTGGGCCATGGTTATGTGTATGAGTTCCTCGAGTCTCAATCCATAATAGACAATGTGAAGAATTGGCATGATGAATATCAATTTTATGTTGAAACATGGTTAAACCAATCAAAAAGAGAGATCCAGCTACCTAGGAAATTACTTGAATCAATAAGTAAATTTTAACAAATGCATTTAAATAATATTTATATTGTAACTAATTGTCCTCCTCCAGTGCAGACAACAATGACAGCTCCTTTATATCTGTCCTACATACGATGTTGTTGTATAGTTTTGTTCCTTGCATAAGAATTCCAACAATCAAATCAAGGTTGCAATAATTAACAAGTTAATTTTCAATTTGTATAGAATTTACTTTATTGTTAGTATGGATACATGTATCTTTTGATTTTACAATCTACATGCATATTTTTTCAACCAACGCTTTGAATAGATTGCATGGTAATCCCTAACAAATTATCACAATTAAAAATAGAAACTAAATAATTTGGGAAAATAATGAAATTTGATTTGTAGAATATTTGATTTAAAAAGGTAAGGATTAGATAGAAGATAAATAATATATTTTGAATAAGAATCAAGTTTGAGAAATTTTGGGATCCAGGTTTTTCACCAAAGACACTTGTTCAATTAATCTAATAATTTAAGGTTTTTCCTAATTTTTTTCTAATGACAAATCAATTTAAGGTAATCTATGTTCTCTTTCAAGAAACGGAGATATGCATAATTGAATTAACTTTTATTGTAGTGGTGCTATGTTCAATTAAACCTTTTACACTCTTTACTAATTTGTTTTATCCATCTAGGATTAATTCTATTGTCATGAATTAAAATTTAAGCTCTCTTCCTATGATTCCAATGCGTTAAGTTCACCTCTGAGTTCATCCCTAAGTATCTAAAATCATGAAAAATTGATCAAGCGTCTAACATGTATAAATTCCAATAATAGAAGAATTAAAAGGTGAAATTAAAGAAAACTTCAAAATAATTAAATTAACATAGAACAATTATCAAGAGTTGTGCCCTTATCCCAGAACAAGAAGGACTGCTCACACATGATCATGAGCAATCTCAAAGAAAACCTAAAATGAAGAAGAAATTAAAGAGTACCAATCGAAGAAGAGAAAAGCCAAGAAAATTCAAAACTCTCCGATCAAGTTATTTTAAAAGTAATTTTTTTCTTTAATGATGGTAATGAGTAATTAATTTAATCATTAGATTTCAAAAAGAAAAAATAGTGAAAATATGAAAAAGTTTTCTTGGAATAACTTGATTTCTCATGTAAAAGAGTTAATTTAATCATTCTATTTTTGACAATGTAAGTATTTAATTTGATGTATCTAGTTATTTGATATCCATCATTATTAATGCTTAAATTTATGTCTTCGAAGAATTCTGGATCGAGCTTAAGTTACTGGCTAAATTAATAAGTTACGAAAATAGCGTAGCTAAGATCTAGGGTAGAATTTGAAGATGGATAAAATCTGTTTGAAGATTTGAGAATATTATTATGTGTCGCTTTAAGCAAAAACGAAAGTTCGATGTGATATTTACTAGCCATAAACTTTTCTCGTTAGTACGTATAGTTAAACTTTTTGGTGGTGAAGCCTTTTCATAACTTGAAGGAAAATATAACACATAACATTATATATCCACGTAGCAACACAATTAATGAAAATGGTTCACTATAATTAGTTAAGCTGCAGTTCAATTTGATCCCACTGAACAAGTTTGAAACTCAACCTTTAATATCCAAGATGTGTCAAAACCAAAGCTTTTTTTTTTTTAAGGACTAAAACTTTTATTAATAAACCTTTTGATGTGAAATAATTAATTTGAGAGAATTAAGACAAGCTCCGTGAAAACCTGCGGCAAATGAGATGCATTTTCATTCTTCATTTTCTAGTTCTAGCTATCTAATTCTCGTTTACATACTTTGATCTTTTTATCTAGTACAAATAATTATAGAGTAAATAGTTAATTTAATCTCTTAATTTATATCACGTTATTTTAGTCTTTAAAATTAAATAAAATTAACTTAAATAGATCTTCAAAGACTTAAATGAAAACTTAAAATAATTCATTGACTAGTTTGACTTTTTTTATTGATTTTAGAGACTTAAATGACATTAAAGTATAAATTCAAAGACTAATTAATTATTTATTCAGTGTATCTAAAAAAAACTATTTATTCAATAATTACATGAAGATGAAGAAGACACAATTTTAACTTTCAACGTAATTCAAAAATCTCCCTTTTTAGAAATTAAATATACATTTTCAATATAGATATAAAAGAATTAAGGGGTGTATAGGATTAATTAGGATTTTAAAATATTTTTTTTATAAAAAAGTCTTGTGGTATTTAATTGGAATTTTTAAATAGTATAGATAAGTCTTGTGATATTTAATTAAGACTTTTAAATTTTTTTAAGGAAGACAACATAATCCAATCATATTCCATTAGGATTTTTATAACTTATAAAAAAAATTGGTATTAAAAAATATACAAATTTTAATGGATTATTTGTTAAGAATAATTTTGATAGATTTCATTAGACTTTTTAGTATAAAACATCTATCAAACAATCACATCCAAAATCCTTGAGATTTTTTTATATTTTTTTCTTTCTTTTTCTATTGGTCATCAAACTTTCTTTTTACTCATTACACATACTCTCTTTTCTTTAGTATTCTTCAAGATATATATGTCATATATATTTATCCTATTTTTTTGGAATAAAAAAATGTCAAATATACTCTTTCTTTTCTACGTTCTTCCCTTTGGTCTCTAAATTAAGTTAATATTTGTCTTATGTGCTAAGACTAACCATGTTTTCTTCATATTAACTATGTTCATCGATCACATGTTCAACACAATATTTTTGTGACTATCATCCTTAATTTTGATATCCACATAACTCAGTAATCTTTTTGTCAATTTTTCACTCTCACTACTTCCTTCTACTATATGCTTATTATTGCACCTCATTTAAATATGTCATTAGATTTATCATTAAATAATTGTAGTAATTTAAAAAAATAGAAAACAATCATATAATTTTAAATCTATTATTCAAATCCAAAAATGAAAATGAGAAAATGCTATTGTAAGAAAAATTAATATATGATGATATAAAGTTAAAATCAATATAACAATTAAAAAATTAAAAAATTATATTAGTTTTACTTTTTTTTTATCCAAATCTCATCATTTTTTATTATTTTTTCACTAACTCATGTAATTTTGAAAGTGTTCTAAAAATTTACAGAATTCTTTCAAATCTTATAAATCTATAAAATCCTTTCAAATTCTTTACATTCTAATTATATAAATCCATTAAAATCTAAATTATCATAAAAATCTTGTAAAAAATTTGATAAGTCATAATATTCCAACATAATCTTTTAACATTCACAAAACATTTTTTTACATTAAAATAATCTTTTAAAATCCTAATTCAATAAGTATCGTAAATATACATTTTAAGCTTTCAAGAAGAGGAAGGAACTTTTTCAACTTTCAACGTAATTTGAAAGCATCCCTTTTAAAAACATTAAATTTATATTAAATAAAATAACAAATGATTATTAAAAAAGAAAAAAGTCAAAATACATTAATTAATAATATTAATATTAGTATTAATAATTAATGTATGTTGTCTTTTTTCTATAAACTAGCGAACCAACAAGAAACTTAAACCTGTATGTCCTAGTCAATCACGCAAAAATTTCGTGATAACTATTTAAAAATAGGACTGACTCGTATTATTAATGTTAGTATTAATATTAAATACATAATACTACTATAAATATGAACTAAGGCAGCAGCAACAGTGGGTTTTGAAACCAGAGAAAAACAAAAACAACATTTGACAAAGAGAAGAAAAAATATAGGAACCGTAGAGAGCTAGAATGATGTGAGGATGAGAAGCAAGAGCTTTGGATTTTGCAGAAGAAAGAGGATTGAATTGAAGAGAACGTGCCAGATAGAGGAGAGAGTAATGGCAAAGAGGCAAAGAAAATATGAGTCAGCCATAATTTTAAATGGTTATCATAAATATTTAATTTAAAAAAATAATATTTTCATAGTTATAATAAGTTTTTCGCATGACTGACTAGGACATATTTATCAACTTAGACATGGGTACATACATGTAGTTTATGAAGAAATTAATGTATTTTGACTATTTTCTTTTATTAATTATTTATTTATTTTATTTAATAAATAAATTTAGTTTTTTAAAAAAGAAAATTATCTAATTATGTTGAAAGTTGAAAATGTGCATTATTTTTGTATTATTAAATTAATAGTTTTGACTATTTTCTTTTTTAATAATTTTTATTTTACACTTAATATAAATTTAATGTTTAAAATAGGAAAATTTGAAAGTTTTGTCGGAAGTTTAAAATGTGTTTTTTAGCATTATTATTGGAAGTAAATTTAAGCATTTCAGAACATACATCCAATGCCTCTAAAAAAAATAAAAAATACATCCAATGGGGTTGTGACCTCGGAAAATAATTAACCAATTAAGCTTGTCATTAGCCTTACCAAAAAAAATTAAGCTTGTCATTATTGCATTCAATTTCTTAAAAATCCATCCACCCTTATCTTATTGAGTGATCTTGGTCTAAATCATGTCACAATTTTCCTAAGATTTGCGTGAACATATATAAATTGAAAAATGTAGTTACATAAAACAATTAATTAATTATAGTGCACAAAACACTTACAACCGAAGGTTCTCAAGTGCATTAGTGAGGGCTTTCTTCATTTGAGTAGCTCATAATATGTCATTTTCAACAAGCGTCTGATCATTGTTCTATTTATGATATAACAGACAATATTGAGAGCTTTAGCATAAAAATTTCTTAGAAGACCACTTGCAATCAGCATGGTTTTTGTCATCTCCTCTAGTGTTTTATTTTTCCTTTCTACCACTCCATTATGTTGTGGAGTCCAAGAAGCTGAAAAGTTTGGTTAATACCATGCTTCCTACAAAAATCAATAAATTTTTTGTTATCAAATTCTCATCCATTATCAGACCAGATGGAAACAAGTTGATGTTCAAATAAATTTTGATTTTTCTTGACAAATGCTTTAAATTCATCATAAGTCTCATATTTTGTTGCAAGAAAAATAGTTCATGTAAATCTAGAGAAATCATCAACAATCACAAAAACATATCTCTTACTAGACCTACTCATGACAGTCATTGGTCCACACAAATCCATATGAATAAGTTCAAAAGGTCTACTAGTGCTTACCATATTCTTGGATTTAAAGGAGGATCTTACCTGCTTACCTCTTACACATGTATCGCATACCTTATCATTTTGAACTTTTATTGATGGAAGACCATCAACCAGTTTATATGAGTTCATCTTCTTGATGGTATTCAAGCTAGCATGTCCTAACCTCTTATGCCACAACAATGAGTCATTATCTAAAACACTCAAACAGGTGAGAGAAACATTTGGCAAACAATTCAAATCAACCTGATAAGTGTTTCTAATTCTTTTACCCTCTAGAATTACCTCATTTGAATCCATTCTAGTTACTAAGCATTTATCAGAAGTAAACTCAACTTTGTTTCCTTTATCACAAAATTGAGAAATGCTTAATAAATCATGCTTAAGACCCTTAACATAAAATAGATTATCTATGGAGTGTGATGGTGACTTACCAACCTTACCTACGCCCATAATTTTCCCTTTGTTATTGTCACCAAAGGTCACACTTCCACCTTT
>CM023943.1:16440161-16450821 GCA_013407115.1 Glycine latifolia
GTGTTTCTAATTCTTTTACCCTCTAGAATTACCTCATTTGAATCCATTCTAGTTACTAAGCATTTATCAGAAGTAAACTCAACTTTGTTTCCTTTATCACAAAATTGAGAAATGCTTAATAAATCATGCTTAAGACCCTTAACATAAAATAGATTATCTATGGAGTGTGATGGTGACTTACCAACCTTACCTACGCCCATAATTTTCCCTTTGTTATTGTCACCAAAGGTCACACTTCCACCTTCAAAAGGTTTGAGTGAGAGAACTTTTGATTTGTCTCTTGTCATGTGCTTGGAACCATTGCTGTCAAGGTACCACGAGTTGTTCCCCCTTACCCCAACCTGCAGTCACAAATCAATGATTAGGTATGGAACCCAGTCTAGCTTGGGTCCCTTCTTCTTCTCAACAAAGTTAGAAAGCTCATCTTTTCTAACCCAAACTTGTTTTACTTTGTATGCAGAAATAGAGTTATTCTTAACATATTTGACAGTCTTTTTCAATAGCTTTTATCCTACTCTTGCATTCGAATTTAAGATGTCCTACCTTGCCACAATGATAACACACCCTTTTCTCATACAAGTCCACATGCTTAGTTTTTTTTTTCCAGGTAGATTTCTTATTACCTTTAAAGCCTAACATATGCCTAGATGTATTACAATTCTTATTCAACCAATCAATAGCATTGGGTCTATCTACCTTGGGAGTCATAAGGGCAGACTCTAGCTTATTTTGGAGGACCTTATTCTCTTTAGTCAACTTTTCTACCTCCCCCTCCAACTTTTCAATTTTTTCTTCTAATAGAGCATCACAAATTGTCACACATTCCTCTTTCTTATGTTATTTCAATTTAACAACCAGAGAAGCATTTTCATTTTCAAGTTCATAAGCGATATTCTTAAGGCTAGTGATTTTTCTCCTCTAGGCTCTCGTTTGTCTTTCTCAATTCTTTATTGGCTTTAGATAATTTCTTTAGCTCATTCTTTAATTCACCAAAGTCATCAATCAACTCATTATTATATTCACATATTTTTAAAAACTCATCTATTACAAAGTCTAACACTTTCAATAGATGTTTCTTTGTTAACAAATGCATGAAAGATCTCAGCTTAAGAAATTTTACCTCAGTGCCTTCACCTTTTGAGTCAGTTCCAGCCATAAGACAGATGTTGGTCTCAGCTTCACTGTTTTCAGAGCCTTCTTCCTCTGAATCAGAATCACTTCAAGCAGCCATCATTATTTTCTTGAACTCTTTCTTTTCATACTTCTTCTGCTCTTTAGCCTTCTTCTCCTTTCTACTTCCTTGCTCTACTTCAGGACAATCCTTAATCATATGACTTGTTTTGCCACACCTAAAGAAACTATAATCAGTTCTTGAAGAAGAGAAAGTTTTGGATTTTACCTGTTTATTGCTTGAGCTTCCATTATATTTTTGGTTCTTTAAGTGTTTTTTTAACTTCCGCACAAGCATTGCAATTTCCTCCTCATCATCTGAATCATCACTCACTTCCTTTGATTAAGCTTTTAAAGCAATGCCTTTATCCTTCAATCTTACATCTTCCTTCCTGTGGGACTCCAGGTGCATCTCATATGTCATTAGGGATCCTGCCAACTGCTCAAGGTTGAAAGTCTTAAAGTCTTTGGTTTCTTGCAAAGCAGTGACCTTGGGCATCCAATCCTCTCTAGGGAGACTCCTCAGAATTTTCCTTACTTGCTCCTCAACCTGTATGCCCCTGCCTAAAGCATTTAACTCGTTTATTATGTTAGTAAAACAAGTTATCATATCCCTAATAGACTCTTTAGGCTTCATAAAGAACAATTCATATTGATGCACAAGGAGATTATTTTTAGATTGTTTTACCTCGTTTGTACCCTCATCATGTGTTACCTCTAAAAGAGTCCACATTTGCTTAGGAGTCTTGCAACCCATCACGTGTAACGACCCGCCTTGTCGCTACTGTATCATACTCTTAATCACAATTGTTCAGTTGAAAATCTCTTTAAGTTTGATTATAAAAATAGAAATAAATTTTTTTTGCTTAAATATAATCAATATCTCAAATCAAAACTTCGAATACACAAAGATGGGATTCAACATAATACTTGTATATCAATAATCATGAGTTGATGATGATTACAAATAACTAAGTCGGAGTTGTACAAAATTTTTCAAAAAGAAACAAAGATTTAAAAGACAGGGTGTAGCCATTAAAACAAGGGGTGTAACCAGCAAAACACACCCTTGCCCGGGATCTAGTCCATCTACATCCTGGCTACTCGGTGGCTCCAGTCAACTTAGACGTCTTCCCGATCACCTACTGTTGTCCATTTGCTCACACGAACCCAGTTCGCGATCATCACAAGTACCAAACCATACAGTACAACAAAGCAAAGGTTAGTCCATCATGTAAAATAATAATAATAAATATCATAATTTATAAAAGACAACCCGGTCATTTGCAATATCACAACTATATTCACGCATTTCACTCACATTATCAAACATAGACAACCTGTCCAATACATTTCACAAATTCATGTTATAATGACTAGTCATGATGCATGTTCCTGACTCATCTCTCAATCAATGCAATGTGGTACCATCCCGGACAATAGGCCAAATCCATGGTACAAATGATTCTTGTAGCACGTCGGGGTCACTCTGTTGTGCACGGGTCTCACCCCCCCCCCCCCATGGTGATCAGCCAAAATGGGTGTCAGAAGGCTAACCCTACAACAATGGCCCCCCAATACTTCCCGTACTCTACAGTCAACCATCCTATTTCCATCATGCATGAAGTATGTCTCTCATGGACACCACTGTATAAACCGGCGTTTAGGAGCACTCCCTTCCTGGCTGGTGTCACTATACATCTCCCATGTATATACGCATTACCCTCTCATGGGCACCACTGTATAGTCCGGCGTAGGAGCACTTCCTTCCTGGCTGGTGTCACTATACATCTCCCATGTACATACACATTACCCTCTCAAGGGCACCACTGTATAGACCATGGTGCAGGAGCACTTCCTTCCGAGCTAGTGTCACTATACATCTCCCATGTACATACGCATTAAAACTCAAGCCAATACAATGGCCAGTCTCAACGTAATCGCTTACTTAATTCACAAACATTCAAGTAAAGTGGTGTGAGGTTTTGGGTGTCAGAGTTGTTATTCAGCAATAACAACTCTTGAAGCAAGAATCCGAACAAGGTCGGACGAAGTCGGTAGAGGTCGGACAAGGTCGGTAAGGGAATCCTTGGGTTTCTATAAAATATCGAGGTCGGGTTCTTCTCTTATGCAATCTATTACATAAGCACTATAATTGATTAATCCAGTAGCACTTGCAAGACTCGGTTGGGTATTATCACCAACATTCACAAGGTTATAAGGGAACCCGGTAGCCCTATTCCCAAGAACATACTAGCTTAGTCGAGTAAAGAACTCGGTCGTTCTAAAAGAAAGAACACAAACTCAACCGAGTAGCAAACCCGGTATATCTAAGGAAAAAGGAAGCGAGCCTTAGCAGTTCTTAAGGAAACAACCCCGGGTTAGTAACCCGTCATACAAATGTCTGCCAACAAGGACTTGGTTACGTTTTGCATGCATACATGCACGTTACGTAAACTATTCAACTCGACATACCCATCCTGGTAGCCAATATCACTACAAAAGGGATATATAACTCAGCCTACCCATCCCGTAGCCGACATCACAAACAAAGATCTTGACATATGCAACTCGGCCAACCCTTCCCGACAGCCGACATCACATCTCAAAGGATATATAACTCGGCCTACCCATCCCGGTAGCCGACGTCTCAACACAACAGTGTTTTATTATATATCTACATATAACATACCCCACCCGACTTACCCAACCCGGTAGTCGTCTTCCTCACACCATTTACAGACACCATCAATATATCATACACATCATATTAAACAACAGATACGCATTTTAACCCAACCATGATATCAAAAATCATTATTAACACAATAAGCTCCCCTTACCTGGTCAAGAATTCTTTTCTTTTTAAACTATTGCAAGTTTCGTTCAAACGTGAGTTCTTACAGCAACCAGCAATGAAAAGTTAGGCTCTATTCACAAATTCCTCTTAACAGAGAGGATTTTTCGTTGTTGCTACGGTGGTTCTCGAGAGTTTAAGTGGTTTAGAAGGTGGAAGAAGAGAAATCTCTGGTGCAAAGAGTTTTAGAGAGAAAAGAAAAGAAATATGCACGAAAATGAAAGTGAACGTTTCTGTTTCCTGCACTGCTATTTATAAACGAATTACTGAGGCAAGTTGCCAACAACTAGAATTAGCCAGCTATCACAGCCACCCTAGTTGCCCACTTGCATGACTGAACAGCCACCAGAGCCACCACTGTTTTTACTATGCGTGTACGGACAGCTTATCTCAGCCACAAACTTTGACTTATACTCCTTAACCACAAATATCAATGCACATACACTTTTCAGCAATTTGCAAGAATAATATTAAACAATTAAGTAACACCAAATAATTAATTAACTTGTAAATTTCAGGGTGTTACATTACGCGGTTGTATTCTTGTGTCCCTAGTCCACAGTGAAGAATTCTCTTGGCTTGAGCATTGTATTCCAACTTCTTCCAATCTTCATCAATATATTCGTCCTCAAGTTTTGACACTCTTTCTCCCTTTTTATTCATCTTTGTGATCTAAAAGTCTCATCTTTCAATCACCTTTCGAACTGGATAGTTCTCTGCTTGAATAAAAATCTCCATTTTGTTCTTCCAGTAATTGTAGTACTTTCCCTCGAATAGTGGAGACCTTTGGGTACAGTAGCCTTCTCTTATTGTCTCCATTGGATTTATCTTAAGATCTACTCTTCAAGAGTTACTTGCAAAATAAAGAGAACACATTTATGGTACCAATTGTTGGTCCCAGATGAACTCAAGAGGGGGGATGAATTGAGTTTTATAAAATAATTCACAATTTAAAATCAAACTCAATTGGGAAAAAAAACCACGGTGTCCAAATTGGATAATCAATCCAACTGACAACTCCAGTATGATAATTTTGTGTGCAAGAGTTCCTAGTATCCTAATTCCCTAGTCTACCCTTACATAACAATTATCCCAACTAGTATCCTTGTTTCCCAACAAAAAGCTCTCGTCTCAATTCACTAAGAATAGAGATAGACTAGTATCCTTGTTTTCCAGCCAGAAGTCGCACGTCTCAATTCACCAAGAATAGAGACAGAACTGGTATCCTAGTTTCCCAGCTGCAACCTCTTCCAAAATCAAGAAGAAGAATACAATAAAATAGTTACTTTTACATTTCTATTCCTTAAGCAAATAGGTACCTTTAAATCATGATGGAGAGTTGAAGAATCAGACTTGCCAAATGCTTCTATATGGTCTCACAAAATTTTTCTCAATGATGCAAACATAAACTCTCTAAAGTTCTAATATTATTTGGAATGGAATGCATACTCTAAACACAAATATATGTTTCTATTTATACTAATTTAAGCATATGATTTTAACCAATTTTTAAATGCGATCCTAAAAGATATTTTATCATATTATGCAATGCAATCTTAAAGATATTCTATTATATTATGCAATGCAATCTTAAAAATATTCTATCCTATTTTTGAATGCAATATTAAAAAAATATTATATCCTATTTTTGAATGCAATCTTAAAAAAAATTTTATCTTATTATGCAATGCAATCTTAAAAATATTCTATCCTATTTTTGAATGCAATCTTAAAAAAATTATTTTATCTTATTATTCAATGCAATCTTAAGGTAAATATCTTGGCAAGATCAATCTTCTAATTTTCTTACATAAATTTTAATAAAAATAAATAAAAACAAATCTTCTTGATTCCATGTTATCTTGAATGATATCAATCTTCAAAATTCTTCAAATAATCTTCTCAATTACGTTGATCTTCATAAATCCAAAATATCAATAACTTCAAAATATCAAATAATCAAATAATTATCATTAGTGCAATAAATCTAATATGACATTCATTGTTTGTTATCATCAAAACTTTATAAATCTTTTTATGCATTAGGGATTCAACAAATATCAACACGGTGTCATTTCTTTTTCTATCTATTCATTTCCTTCTTTCTCTTTCTCGTTCTTGAAGTTTCGTTGCTCTCTCTGTTCATCTTCTTCTCTGCTAGGGTTTACTGTTCTTGGCTGATACCTTGAGGTTTGTGGGTAGAATAAGAAGAGTGCATAGGTCTCTGTCCGTTTGTTCTTGTTCCTGTTTTGGTCTATATTGCAAGTGGGGCTCTCTCTTGTGTTTGGTTCGCTTGAAGTTTTTGAGATGTTTTCTTGCAAGGAATTGAGAAGAGGAACTTGATGGAGTTAAGTGTTGTCTGGTCCAAACAATTGTGTAAGGGAGTTGTTTCTAGTTCCATGTAATCTTCATTGTGTGTTATCTGTAATGTTGAGTCCTATTGTCATTTTTGAGGGATCTATCGTGTAACTTTGTTGAACATTATTGTAAAGATTCTTGGTATGGTTCTTAATACAAGAAAGGGACCGCAGACTCTTTGCCCTTGAATGTAGGTAACAAAAAGTTTTCTCCTAATTATTGAACTAAATAAATACGTTAGTTTTTCTTTCTCTTTTGATTTTGCTTTCACTAATTTCAGTTTAAGATTTTTGTGCTTAAAACTCTAACAGTAAGCTTTTTAAATATTGAGCTTAATTGAAGGTGGGATTTTTTTGCAAGAACTAACGTCTCCTTTGAACCCTATGTGATGCTTTTTAGCTCGGGTTATTCCACCATTTTGAGCTTATATCTTTTAGGGAATTCCATTCCTAAGCCATATCCAGGTTGTCACCTGTAGGCTTAACGAATGCTAAAATGGCTGATGAAGCAACATTTTCGAGAAACAATTGTTGACTTGGTGGCTGCCATGATGAAAAGAAAATAGAAATAAGAGCTAGAAAAATGTGATACTAAAAATAATTGTGAAAGCCTAAGAAGAAATATAAGAAAGGGGAATATATACAAAGTCTACATGTTATCATAAAAAGGACTTGGGGGACTTAATAAAAAACTTACATTCTCACTCATAAAAAAAGAGGCAATATATATGTGGAACTTAAAAACAATACATCTTCGTAAAATTAAAAACAATACATCTTCGTAAAAGAGTAGGGACTTAAAGTGGGGAGAAAATATTGTTAAGAGCAGTTTTGTAAATCAAAAGAATTAGAAAGGTAATCGATAAATTAAAAAGTTGAAAAAGCTTTGTGAATGTATTGAAAAAGATTGAAGGAGAATAAAGAAGAATTTTCACATAAGCAAGAAGAAAGAACACCATATCCTTTCATAATATAAACTAGCTAGCAAAAAGTTAAGGAGATAAATAGCATTTCAAAGAATTTTTGAAGGATATATCAAGTTTGAATGGAAGCCCAGAGTTGATTTTTTGGGTTACAGTAAAATAACATTAACTATCAATCACCCACTGAGCATTGCCCACAATGCCATATGCCAAAGATGCAAACAAAATTTAGGAAGAATATGACAACAAAAAAAGTATAACTTAAATCAAATTAAAAAGTTCCACGCAAAAAGGGGAGAATGTAACTTACAGTATCTTTTCTATCAATTTTCTCTTTTTTTCTTGAGGCTTCCCAATCCCCTTTTTTTAGGCAAAGTATTAGATTCACCATGTGACTTAACTAAATTAGAATTTAGCTTGCTGCGAGAGGATCTTCTACGATGATCCTCAACCATGCCTCCCATGTTTTGCTAATTAAATAGATAGAATCAACTAAATTAATCCATAATAACCAAACAAAAAGTTAAGGAGATAAATAGTATGTCCAAGAATTATAATTTTTCTTTAAAATTTATTGAAAACATATCAAGTTTGACTAGAAATAAAATATGGGTTGAAGCTCAATCACCCACTAAGCAAGTCCCACAATGCAATAATGCCAAAGATGCAAACACAGTTTAGGAAACATATGACAAGGAAAAAAGTATGACTTTAAATCAAATTAAAACTGTTAACGCAAAAAGGAAAGAAAGTAACTTACAAAATCCCTTCTATCTATTTTATCATTTTGCTCCTAAGGTTGGCGTCTACAATTTAATCTTGCACGACAAAGTCCATCTGTGCTACTCATGTTCTGCTTAAAAGATTTGCACAAACCAGAACAAAGAACACTACATCAGTTCATAATATTAACCAAAATACTACAAAGAAACCAAAACAAGCATAGAAAGTTAACTTTTAATCTGAAACACATGTATCACAGATACGAAAGTCAGAGATAAAATTAATTACCCTATAGTATTTTTTTTCTCACCAAAAAATTAGTTTTTAGATAACCCACATGCTTGCAACATTTATAAACTGAATAAATGCATATGCTTAATTGACTGCTTGGGCATTCCTTAAATGCATTATAGGAATGACAGTAATGTCAGTGGATTTTTTTTTTTAGGAATGGATACAATTTCTTACCGGCAATCGTAATGTCCTTCAAAAGTTTTGCTTAAAAAAAGGTGTGGTTTTAAAAATAGTTCAGTCTAGTGAAAACCCTTATTCAAAATTTACGCGCTTCGAGTATTGATTTATAATGACTGAACTATGTGCAGAATAATTGTGCACGAATCTTGAGAAATCTCTAAGACCCCTGAAAGAACAAACTAGAAATCGCTTTGCTTTATCCCAGATCAAACACATTATTTTAGAAAAAATAATAAGATTTTCACTTTACTCAAAAATGGATCAACAACCGTTTTTATTCAAACCGGTTTTTTTTTTCTTCACATTTATACCGTATCATATCGTACCAAATACATACTTGAACCCATATCTATAGAAAAATCTTAAGTAAAAATAATATAAGTAAAATTGTCCATGGTCAATGAAAATATAAATAAAATTAATTCATATAGTGAAGTTGATAATAAAGGATCGATGAATTAAGTTAAATGAATTAAATTTATTTTATTGCAATTATAGATGTGAAACATGATGAATAATAATGATAATAATGTAATGTATAATTAATACATGATGATGATATATGCATGGATATGTGATGAAATATATTTTAAAATTTAACAAAATGAAAATCTATATTGTTGTAGTATATTTCTGATAACAAAATGTTTAAGTTTTAACATTATATATATGATGCATTTCAATTTAAAACCACAAATTTGATAATAAACACAAAGAAATTCTGGGAAAAAAAAAACTTACATTGTAGCCATGATGCAGAAGAAGAAAGAATAACAAAAAAAAATACAAAGAATACAAAAATAACAAATGATTAACTAATAATTAAGGAAATTTACTCATTCAATTGTCTTAAATCTTAAATCTTAAATATAAGAACATTATGACAATACACAGAGATTTAAATCTTAAATATAAGAACATTATGACAATACACAGACAGAAGTCGTCAATTTATTTTTTATCGGAAAAAATTCAAGTTTCACATCAACTAGAAACAATATCAAGATAGGACATATAATTGAGAGATAATCTTTACCCCATGAACTAGCTTTTGGGGTTAAGTTAAGTACAAATCTACATTCTAAGACTTAATGTAATAATCTTAAAAAAATTGAATCAATCTAACTTTAATAAAATTGGTCTAATTGTTGGAAAATTGAAGGGATAAATATATGGGAGATTTACAGCGATATGTTCAAATTGATTGAAAAATTCTCTCAAGAAAAAATATAACCGAAAAAAAAAGCAAATCATAAATTTTATTATTCTATAAGATCTGAATTTATAAGAATAAAATGTCATAATATTTTATGATTGACAATTATGAAATAATTATATATTATTATCATAAAATTTGTGTGAAATAATATTGATCAATATAATCAATTTAGTTCTTTATTTGATCATATATTTTGAAACCAAAAGTTAATAATTTGATGTTGTCTTCTAAAATATTTAGTGATATAATTACATTAATATTATAGATATGGTCTTGTAAAATATTTAGTTGTGTTTGAATTTTATTATGAGTCATTCTTTTTCTCAGTAGTAACAGTGATGTATTAAAAAAAAATTGGTACAGTGAAAATAATAGAAAGCAATGTGAAGCAAATGGATAGCTAAAACTATCTTTACGCAGTCAAATAAACTCCATTAGGTATTCTTAAAATAAAAAAATAAAAAATAAAACTCTATTAGGAGGCTACTCCTAAGCCTTGGACAATCTAGTGTTGTGGGTTCCCATTCAACCAAAGTGTCGCGAGGCTGCGACTTTACTTCACTATTCTTCCTACACGTGTAATATATGTACGAATATTATATTAACATCATTGTTTTTATCTCTAGGTAAATTTTCTTTATTTTTTTTCCTAAACAAATTTCATTACGCAAAGTCAATAAACTCTATCTAGAGTCTTCTCCCAAATCTTGGAGCATCGAGTGTGGTGGATCCCATCGAACCAAAGTCTCGCGAGGCTGCAACTCCATTATTCTCCCTACACGTGTAATACCTGTATAAATATTTTAATAACATGCATTTTTTATGTCTAGGTAAATTCCCTTTTAATTTTTTTTATAAACAAATTTCCTTTTGCTTTTCTCACTTAAACTATGAAATCATATATATATATATATATATATATATATATATATATATA
>CM023943.1:16450921-16494814 GCA_013407115.1 Glycine latifolia
ATATATATATATATATATATATATATATATATATATATAATTAATATCAAATAAACTAGTAAAAATAGAATAAAATAGCCCAAAATACTTACCAAAAGAAAAGAACTGAGATAATAATAAGTAAATCACTCAAGAAACAAAAAGAGAAATCAGTGATAATATCACTAACATCAATCATATGAATTTCTTTTTTTTCTTTTTTCTTTTCTTTCACTAATTATCATCATATAAAATATATTAACAATTGTTAAACAATAACAAAAAATCTAAAGGAACACCAATGAACGTACCTGCAACCTAATGAATTATTCTACTACTCTATTTATTCTTCAAAAATAGTTTCACTTTCACAAAGTCATTCATTCATTCTATGTTCTTTATTTCGTTAGTCTGAAACATATAGAGAAATCAGAAATCACCAAAATTTGAATGAAAGAGACTAAAATAGTTAGTCTAGCTATTAGCATTTAGCTCAGGTTTATATATATATAGAATGGAATCCATCAAATTTAAGGCCAACAATTAAAATGGTAATATGATATTAATATCAATTCATATATAGCTATAAATAATATAAAATTTAAAAATAATTTCATTATTTATTTTATTATCATTAAATACTAATTTAATTTGCTAAAGGTAATTAGGTATTAAATGAAAAACAATTCTACTTCCAATTCCAATTCAATACGCATGAAAAGAAACAAAAAATTTATGCAATCTCATTTCTCCCCCACACAAAATCCTTCCACCAATCAATGACATCCACTAATCAAGTTCAAAATTGTAGAAAACCCTACCTAGAATCATAATACTAAAATGATGGAAAATTTGCATCAAACCCAAATCAATCATAAAAATCAATTCCCGTTTAAAATATTATATTTAAAATAATATACTATAGCATTAAAAATATTATCATAAAAATTGTAAATAAATTTAAATTCATTAAATTTTAATTACTATTTTTCATGAAATATATTTTAAAATAACTAATTTAAAAATAAATAAAGTTAAGAATACATATAATATAATACTTCACTAAAAAAGAATAAAAAATTACTAATTTAACCTACATTTATGCTTTAAAATGATATTTACAAAAATGTCTCCACTTACTTCCTCTTTATATATATATATACTTAGTCAGTACTTAAGAAATTCAACATATTCCTTCAGCAACAAAAAATTAAAATTAAAAGATACATGAAAAATATCATAATATGATATGATTATAATAATTTTAAAAAAATTCAATTCATTATATAAAAAATACCTATAGATTCACGAGACACATAAGTAAAATTTTGTATAATTTTATCCTACAAAGGATTATTCTACATTTGAAATCTTGACTTGATGAAAAAAACAAAATGACGATAAGTTACAATATTTGTTTATCTATTTATAGTGATAATTAAAAGGAACATGAAAAAGAAAATCGCATGCATTAATCGTCTACTAATTAAAATGAAAAGGTTAAAATACAATTTTATTTCCTTATTTTTCTAAATTTATGATTTTAGTTATACCTTTAATTGAGACATGGTCCCTCATTTTTAAAAAACCTGTAATTTTAGTCTTTTACTTTATTGAGACATTTCGTCTCTCATTTTTTTAAATTTTACAATTTTATTTCTTTTTCTAAAGTTCAGACTTTTTTAAAAAAATAAATAAATAAAGCTCGTTAATAATTAAATAATGTTGAAAAAATATTTGTGATATAGATAATAAATCTAAAGTACATAAATCTAACATTTGAAATTGGGTACAAGAATTAAAATTATGAATTTTCTAAAAGTAAGAGACAAAATGTCTCAATTAAAAAATAGGAGACTAAAATTGGGAACTTTTAAAAAAATAAAGGATGAAATATTTCAATTAAAAAATAAGGAGACTAAAATAGTAGATTTAAAAATAGGAGGACAAAAAATATATTTTAGCCAAAAAAATAAAACTTTAAATATATTAATTTTAAATGACATTTTTTAACTCCACTTAATTGCCTGTAGACATTTTAAAAAAATTGTAATTCTTAATTCCTAATAAAAAAAACGTTTTTCTACTATTAATTTTGGTTTGATTAGTTTTTTTTTCAATCAATTAAAGTTCATTGATTTGTTTTCACATCATTATTGCACACTTTTGTTTCTAAAACTTCTCTCATCTGCTGCCTCCTTTTAAATATATAAAGAATTGGTGCTTAAACTATGAAGAAAAGAAATTGAACTCCAATGATAGATTACTAACAAAGACGGTTCTTAATGGGCAAAATAGGATAAGATTTTTAATGGGCAAAATGAGGATAAGAACCTCTTTTAGAGATGTCTTTATTATAGTTGTGAAATTTGACTTGGTCATTGACATGATCAAGGTAGTGAGTTAGTGATCTAACTGGTACACCAGTAATTGATCTGGTTTGACTCAGTATATATTAAAAATTTAAAATTATATATGTATCTATTATATATAAGTATATAACTAAATTATTTGAGTAAAAAAAATCGTCCATACTCTAAAATTTAAATTTAAAAAATCTAATTTTTTGAAAAACCGCCCAGGTTGGACTGATCTAACCGAGATCCAATGACTAACCCAATCAATTTTGATCGGATCAGTTGCATAATCGGTCCAAAAGTAAAACTGATCCGATTAGATTACTAAATTTTAATCCAACCAGTCTGATCCACCGATCCAAACTAAGTTTGATAACACTGCTTGCTAACCCAATACATAGTCATGTATGCTTGTTCATCATTCATTACATCCCATACCATCTTTTCAATACCATGTCACACATGTTCATTTGTCATGCATTTCATTTTCTGTAATAAAGGATATATTTCACTAATTAAAGATCATCGTTTGGAAATTCAATCACTAAATATGTTTCTTTCTAATGTTGTAATAAGAAATCTTATATCTTAAAAATGGTTCACTACAAGTCGTTACCCCGGAGGTCGTGAGGAATTAATCTCTCCATTACCCATTTGTCTTCTAGACTTCTACCCTCCGCCTATTTCTTTAGACAGCTATACTATACACAGGGAGGGAAAGAGGCAAAATAACTGAATTCGTTTACTTGTCCCATCTATATTTTTTTTTTCTTCATATAATAGTTTTTTCTAATCTATTAACTTTTGTTATTTTTTCTCATATAATAGTATAATTACGTACAAAATAATTCTTTAGAATTTAAGTGATGCATCAAGTTATTTGATTTGGTGGTTAAAAGAAGAAAAAAGTCATAAATTCAATATTTTTGTTAGTATATTAGACATTAACGTTGATTTTTTAAGAAATAATAAATAGTTATTTTTGTCTTTAAATATATAAAGCGTTGATAAATTTTTCTATAAAATGAAAATTTAAATTTTAGTATCTGAAAATGAAAAAAATACGACAAATTCATTAATCTATTAATTTTTTTCTACCGTTAATGAAAACCTATGTGACATATTTAGGAACGAAAATAGTTATTTATCTAAAAAAATTAATCTTCATTTTTTTTCCTTTTTTAATAGTTACAAGTATAGCATTACAATAAACATTTAAAAAAAAGAAATCAAGCATAAGTTACAATAAATATAATATTGATTAATATTAATAATCTATTTATTGCTCTAAAATTTCTATTGTGATAATATTAGGTAGTGACAAACTCAATTTGGATCTTATTTTTTTGTAAGAATTAACTTAATGACAATACATTTTTGTTTGAGTCTCATATTTTTAGTAAGGTATTGTTACATTATAAACTTCAGAATAATAGACAAATTATGCTTATTATTATATTTGTTTTAATTTATACTTGTTTTCTTATTTTTTTAAGTACTTATTATAATGTTATGTTTGCAACGATTTAAAAAAGGAGGAAAAATAAATATTAAATTATACTTTGGATAAATAATTATTTTTGTTATTGAATATGTAAAATGTTGACAAATTCGTCCATAAATATTTCGCGTACGAATTTCATTAACTGTAACAGACAAAAATTAACAGATGAATAAATTAGTCACATTTTTTTACTTTCAAAAATTTAAATTTTTATTTTTTATAAATAAATTTATCAATATTTTATATATTTATGAACGAAAATAATTATTTATTGTAAAAAAAAAATCGACGTGGTGCATGAGATTCAGGTGAGGCCACGGATACGGCTCGAATTGAAAGTATATAACCCTTACACGTTGATATTCAGGTTGATAAATAAATAAAAACTTACTGTCTTTTGATATCCCCGTCGATAGATAGTCTGTATTTATTGGGAGTAGTTCCATGAAGAATAATAGCCATATATTAATAATATTTGAATAAATTTTAAATTTTCAAAATTCATGGTGGAAGGTGAACAAATCTTTTTACTGTAGATAGCAATATCACTCCATGCTCCTTTGCAGACACAATGTCAACATTGAACCAATATATTCTGGATCCATCTATGATGTTCAGTGCGGTATCAAATGTACGTTTCGCTCTCCCAATTATTTGAAAATTTTCATAATAGACTTTGCAATTACCCTTTTCTCTCTTTTTTTTCTCTTTTTAGCAAATAATTACTGTTTTTCTTTGTGATTTTAATTAAGAAAATATCAGTAAAAATATAAGATTGGTTAGTTAAGAACAAAAAAGGAAAAAATTATATCTATTAATAAAAACCAACAAACTAATCACTAACACGATAAATTTTTTTTACAAAATCTTAGTAATGAGAAACTTTCCATTTACTTGTCACGGGATTTCATTTTGTTATATAAAAGAAATCAACAGTGTCATATTTAAAAACTTGAACTTAAACAGTGCTTACACCTTTTTTATCCTAAATTTTAATAGCACATAATAATGTTTGAAAAACTGGTCTCAAGTCAGAAAAGATGGCACGTTTTATTTTCCTTAATTGTTTTATTCAAAGTAAAAAATAAAAATAACATAAAGACTGACAAAGACAAGCCGGATCTTTGTGAGTACGACGGTACTGTCCTTTGCATACCCAAATTTCGTAAGCTGATCGATAATCCTTTAACACATTTATATCCAAACTTAAAATAAACAATATGTAGTAAACACACCCATAAAAAATCATACCTATGGCGAATTCCTTGCAAAAAAGATAATGCCCTTGCCCCAATTCTCAAATCCTTCCATGTTCCGCTACAACATTTATTTATTCATTTATTATCATTAAGCAGTCCCGTTCTTGAACCCTCCCACATGAACAATGACAAAACGCAGATAACTTTAATTAAAGCTGAAATTTCATCTTAAAGATTAGCACAACAAAAATTAACATTAAATTATTAAAATATATAAAACTCTATTTTAATTTACTCCTACATTTTAAATTACATTACATAACTTCAAAAGTGAGTATGTCTATCATTTTCTTAATTAGACATTCTCAATTTACATCTCTTTAAAGTTTATATATGCATTTCATACAATCATCTCAAAACTAAACATTTATCTTTTATTCATAAGTCATACTTATCTTCTTATATTACTATTCTCTTTTAATTTATTCTCTTTTATCTTATCTCTAAACGGAATTTCAATTTCTTTTTATAAAATTAAAAATAACCTTTGTATCATGATTGAAATCATTCATTATAAATCTAAAATATAATTTATACTTTCAAACATATATTTTTATTATAAATAAAATTTATAATATAATTTATATTAAAAAATGTATTAATTATAAAATTTTAATTATATAAAAATAATCACATCATATACAACACACATAATAAAATGTTAATTAAAAATAATTCATATAATTTTCCATCTAATTTTAATCTTAATCTTAATGATTAATGTCTAAATGTAATTATGCATCAACACATTATGATTAATTATATTAAATATAAAATCTATTATGTATATGTTTATGATCTTCAATAAAAAATTATCATTATTTTTAACAAAAATAACTTCATAGCATAATGAGGAAGAAAAAAACACATAAAGCCACACATCGAACAACTTATGATTCATGAGTCATGACCTTCCAGATTCACTAAACGGCAACCCCTATCTATCCCCTTAAACGACCCCGCACTTCCCGTTATGACTCATGAGTCATGACCATCATTGTCTCAATCAACCATCCCACGTGCCGTACTCGTGCAACCCCACCTTCCCTTACGCACACATGCTGAAATCACACTTCCACACGTCACGCGCCCGAAACTCGACCCGAATAGAAAAGGATATGCCAATTGCCAAGCATCTACATAACCATGCAATACCCTCATTCGGATCCTACCCCCATATCCCCAGTTTAACTTCATCAAATTCCCAAACGAGTCAAATCATTGAATCACACATAACATTAGATCAAAATCACAGCAATAATTTTTAAACTTAAAACTGTTTCCCTCGAATATTCTCGACAAAATTCTAGCGATTCCTTCTTCATCTTTATAAGCAACTTCCACTACACCGAAACCCAAACCCAAACCATTTCAGAATATGAGCAGTTGATAATTAATTGATCCAAACTGTTGCTGAAAACACATACCTAAACCCAAACCATCTCAGAATATAGCAATTGATAATTAACAGATCCAAATTGTTCTAGAAAACTTGAATCAATGGTGGTTTTAGCAAGAAAGAAACGAGTCACTGACCCGTTCGACGACGAGGCAAAAGCGCGTCTCGTCGGCGGCGACTACCGGCAATTGAGTTACGTTAGCAGCGGTAGCGAACATTCCGGCGACGGAGACGGTGACGGAGACTCGCTGTGCCTCTCCGAGCTTGTGCATGATTTCCTCGAGGACAATGGCGATTTGGAGAATAACAACTCAGCGGGGAACGAGTTCGACACGGAGCGAGTCGACTCGGTCACCGACTGTATTTACTCGGTGGAGGAGCTTCTTATGCTTAATGCTTCCAACGTTTCAGACTCTTATAAAAGCTTGCTTCTCTTGCACGCTTCGGAGGCATCAGAGAAGTTCGCGTTTTTGAAAGAAAATAACGTTTCGTCGTACCGCCGAAACCTAATGTCGTTTCTGCGCGAGAAGGGGCACAATGCTGCGATTTGCAAAACGCGGTGGGACTCTTCCGGTGGAATAACTGCAGGTAAATATGAGTTCATCGACGTGGTGCAATCTGGGCCGTCCACATGGCACAAGAGGTACTTCGTGGACCTTGATTTCGTGGGCCAGTTCGAGATCGCACGGCCCACGAGCGAGTATATAGAGTTTCTTAATTATGTGCCGCGAATATTCGTTGGAACTGAAGAGGAGCTAAAATGCACGGTTCGGGTGTTGTGCGGTGTTGCGAGGCGTTGTTTTGGAAAGAGAGGGTTGAGTGTTCCTCCGTGGAGGAAGAACCGGTACATGCAGAACAAGTGGTTCGGTCCGTATCGGAGAACTGCGAACCCGGTTCAGGGAAACCCGATTCCAACGGTCGTGTCCGCGTTGAGTGGGGCCAAATGTAGGTTCGTGGGGTTCGACGACGCCGTTTCGGAGGCCAGACACGGCGGGGTGGTTGTCCGTACGAGATGATTGGTAGATTTTTTTTTATCATCGAAGATATAGTGTTAGACGGGTGACTATTTTTGAAAGTTGTTAATTATTTTTTTTTTAAAATGTTAGTTTAGGAGCTGGATGATCGGTTGTGTTAAAAAAGAAATAATTTTTGATGAAAAATATGAAAGTTGAGTTGATGAGATCTAGTATAATAGAATTGAATTTGTATGCGGCAAATGAACACTGTTTAATACTGTAATGTTTATTCTATGCGGCAAATAGGAGATAACTATATTACTTGGGGACTGAACCATACATAGTGTGACGAAACTCTTTAATTTGGATAATTGAAAAACGCACGTTTGATTCGATTAGAACAAACACAATCAATTAAAGCGATTTTGTGAAATAATTTATACTCAAAATAAATGAAAAGAACAAATATTTAAGAATAAATATATTATATTCATTAAATTAATTTGAAGATAAATATAGCCTTTCCAATCCAGAATTCCAGATAATGTGGTCCCAGGTTTAGACAATGGAATACAACGAATTGTTTCTGGATGTGACAGATGTTAGCATACGGGTGGTTTCCTGTTAATAATGAAGGAACAGGTGGCTTGAAAAAACAGGTTATCGTACAAAACTACAAAGTTCGGGCTATATTGTATTTAGTGATCGATCATGAAAGGTCACAAAGGACATAAAGTATTATATTAAAGTTAATTTTATTTTTTGTTATATAGTAAATTAAATATTTAAATAGTATAATTTTGAAAGTGACAATTTTTTAGAATAAATTAAATTAAATATACACTTAAAAATAGTTAATAAAAACAAAAATATAATGGATAACCTTTCTGTCTTTCTTTTTCATTTTACTTTTAAGATAAATAGCCTATTTATTCTTTCAATTATGTATTTTTCAGAATTTGGATCCTACATTTTTTAAATTATCAATTTAGTTCAGAAAATTATAAATATTGTGAAAAATTAATCCAATCATTTACTTATAAATAATGTATATTGTGAACTAATTTGTTAATATGGTTTCAGTATTATTCTAATAATAAGTATCATAATTTAGGAACTAAATTGTTATTATAATGGTTGGATTTTTTACATAATATTTACATATTTATAGACTAAATTAGTAATTTTGAAAATGTTGGGAATAAATTGAAAATATATTCTATTTATTATTCATTCTATTTGGGAATAAATTGAAAATATATTCTATTTATTATTCATTCTATTAGGGCTATATTCAATTATTATTCTATTAAATACAAAGAATTCTATTTTTAGAAATTTATTTTTAATAGCAGTTTTTATTGTATTTTTAGAATTTTGATTCTTAAATCAATTATTTTATTTCTCTTTTACCATTTCAGATCAAAGTGTTATTCAACATTTGATGAATCATGAACAACCGATGACCATATGGTTCTTCCTCAATTGAAGCCTATTTGTTCTTCAATGGGACCTTTGTAACTCTTCAAATGAGGATAAGAGAAATTATATGTGATGACTCAGTATAATGGGGACAATGACCTTCTTATAACGTGTTAACCTAATATGATTCTCATTATCCCCTAATGGTCTAACATTATTATCTGGTCATTTAAGCTCATATCATCTTATTTAGTAGCCTAACAAGTATACATAATTTGACTACATAAAATAAAATTCACTAATTATAATTAATATAATTATCTTATAATATTATATCAATTTAATTATTGGAACAAAAATTCCAACAATCTCCTACTTGGGCTACATATTGTAACAATTATATCACAATTTCTTAGGCGTGCATATGCTATTTATCTTTAGACTTTCACCTTAACAACTTAGTTCATCTCATGTATCATTAATGGAATCAGTGCGGCTTTCGTCACTACAATAAATGTGACTAGACCCCGATATACTTAATGACATAGGTCAATATGGATAAGCAACATAGAAATTACATGCAATGTGATACAATCATGCCTTCCAAGTCATCCAACATAAGTCTTTAGCGAGATTAATCTTAAGTCCTTAGGTACATTTTAAACATTGCACTTAAATAAACAAGTTTCATAATAAAATTATAAACCATAATCTTTATTTATGTAGAAAATCAAATACATGAATTTGAATCCAAACATAGAACATAAAGACTCCCACTAAACCAAGACAAAACTTGAAACAACACTATACGAGCAAAATATATGCTCACACTTTAAGTGTCAACCATTAAATAGTGGGTCAGTTAGCATACTGTCTTTTCCTATATGTTCTGCAAATATCTTTATTTTTTTAATTCTTTCTTTAACAACCATATATTTTATGTCAATAACCTCTAACCTGGTTGAACTCCTATTGTTGTTGTTGTAATATAACACTATTAAGTTATTGTCACAATAAATACTTAATGGCCTCTTAATGTTTGTAACAACAGGCAAGCTAATAATGACGAAATTTAGCAAGTCATATCATATGGTTTGATGCCTCAAAACAAAATATTAACTCCACCATCGTTGTTAAAGATGTATCCTAATGTGAAGTCTCTTCTATTTAGGCATTCCACAAAATCGAAGTCAGAATACCTTACACTACTAGAAAAGGTGGATTTCACTACGCCCAATCGAAGTCGGTTTTCGAAAACCGTAGTGGATAAAGGAGCGGTACAATTCAAACACGGTTTAACTACGTAACCGTATTTGATTAAAACACAACAACCATATCGAAGTCGGTTTGTATTTGCCCATCGTCGTTTAGCTGTTTTCAAATACGGTTTTAAAAGCTTAACCGTAGTTGATTAATTGTCCAGAACGCTGCGTTTCATAACCCCACAAAAACCCCATTTTTCCCCTTTCCCCTCTAGTTACGCTGCAATCAAGTTTTGTGGTTCTACGCTTCTGAATCCTTTTTTCACTTCCTTTGACGATCTTCAACCTCAGCTACATAATTTTAAGGTGATTCGATCCATATTAGGGCTACTAAATGTCTTGCAAGGCGTCAGCTGTGTACCCGAGAGTCGCCCACCATCGTATTCAGAGGTGTAGGCGTCGCAGCTGCCGTGGTTGCCTCCATTGTTATATTAGGAGATATCACGCGTGTAAGTTTCTCTCAATCTCACCATGGGTTGCTTTGTTAGTTGTCTTTGCTTGCTGTTGTTGCCTCTCTCACCACGTTGCTTCCTTTCTGACCTTTACTTGTTAATAAATCTCTCACTTTGTTTTCTTTCTTGCTGTTCATTGTTTGTTGCCAGCTGCACTTTGGTTTTCAAACTATTGTTTGTTACTGGAGATGATTTGCAGACGCAGGTATTAAGTTCATGACTTTCTCATGACTCTTTTTTAACTTCTTAATATACAGGTTACTATATATCACTAGCTATTATGTGTTAAGGGAAATCGTAATAGTGACAGGAACCAAAATAGAAATAAGAAAGGAACGAAATATTTTATTGAATTAAATGGAAATAATAGAAAATAGGAGAGATATCTTCTCCAAGGGTTCCCCCTAAGCAGATATATCAATCCCCTGATTAAAGCCCCAATTCACCCACTCCTTCTACTGTTTGCTCCTTACTCCTGGCAGCTTTCCCTATCCAACCTTCTAATAAAGACATAATTTCTCTAGTTAATTCTTTTACTTATTATTCTTTGCAGAAAATGGATTTTTTTTCTTGAGTACAATATAGTCAATTCTTTTACTTATTTTTCTTCAAAGACTATCATTGTGTGGAATCTCTGTATGTTTCTGCTTGGACTAGCTGAATGTATGTAGACATGCATGTGCACACTAACATGAAATTTGTGTGTTGTTATTGTAATTTTCTTGCTTAGGTCATCATTAACCATCAAGCTCTCCCACGTCTTCTGAATCTCTTGACTAATAATTATAAAAAAAGCATAAAGAAGGAAGCATCCTGGACCATATCAAACATCACAGCGGGGAACAAAAAGCAGATTCAGGTAAAGATTACTTTAGTGGTCTTCATTATGTTGTATTTTTCCAATCTATGCTTCTCCTTTGTGTGATGATTTATATTTATGTACTAATTATGAAGCATGGATAGGTGTGTGAACATATTGATGATTCTCGATGAATAATTCGATGCATTAGTTAAAAAGAGAAAATTACACAAAAAGACAAATTATAAACAGAGTGTTCCAAAACCCATGTCAATAGAATGCATAGAACATTGGGATCATCTCAAAAAACCGCGAGTAGGTCCTTCTCTGCCGATTCACAGTCAAAGGGGTCCGTTTCTATGCCTCATGGCTCCACGGTATATCAACTTTATTTTTTTTTCTTAATTTATTTCCCCTCCCATTGACATAGTTAATGATTTATCCCCTAGTCAGTATTTTAATTATTAACATTAATTTTGAAAATTTTCTGTAGAAGGTGGCCTTGAGCAAACTTGAAATGGCTGCACTGTGGAGATATTGGCGACATTTTAATCTAGTAAATTCCTTAGTTCTAATCGTTTGGTTACTGTTTTCCATAAAAGATGGTTTTGGCATTGTGTGTATGTGTCCCCTTTGTGCTTACTTCTTGAAATGGATATTCTGTAGGTGGATGCGTTCCCAAACCCATCAAAAGAGCAGCTAGTAGACGTTGTTCAGAGGCATTTCATGTCGCAGGTAACTTAAAGTTTGTGATTGCATATTTGTTTGTCTTAAATAGTAATTGTTGGAATATTCTATTGTTGTTAAATGTATGTATAAGCGTATATGAACTTTTTTTTCTCTTTAACTATTTATTTTATACTTATATACTTGGATTTGCCATAACAAGTTGAAGAAACTAGTTAGCTTGTCATGGCCAAGCTTCCTGCTTCATTTTTTCTTAGTCTCTTTTTGTGATAGAATGTTTCATTTTTGGCATCCCATTCTGGTCTTAAATAATTCATAATCACTTTCTTTAATCAAATGAAGACTGTTCTCGTAGTACTTTGAATTCTGATAAAAACTGTTCTTAGTTGGTCTCTTAAGTTATAATATACAAGCTACATAGACAATATCACATGAAAAATGGTTGTGAATGAGGTAAAGAGTATCGACTAAAGAGGCAGAAATTGTTTTTCTTTAATCAAATGTTAAAATATCTAGTTCTTGTTTTGCAAAAGTAGGACAGAAACACATTCCAATACCATAAGGAGGCCTTTATTTGTCAATCTTAACAGTGCTGGAAAATTCCTAGTTAAAATTTATATCAAGGTCCTTTGGTTTTTCTCATTCCTTTGCAGAATTTGAAGAACCACTGGTTGAACATAACCCAGTAATGTCAATGATTTCTATTTTGCTTCTCACCACCTACAAGTTAAAAATAGAAAGATATGGTTGATATTTAATTAGGTGAGCATGCATTCTTTGCAATTCCTATAAACACCTTAGCAGCATGTTTGTTTCTTGTTTCCGAATCTACATGTTCTTAGGGCAGACAATACTGTGTGGGAGTCTCATAGGCATGGTCCCTACTCCCTAGAATCCAGAGTTTGATAGAGTAGTAGTAATTGACACCTTGTCAATTTTCCTATGTCACTCACTCATCTTAAGCTCAACTCCAATTAGACACTTAGAGACTGTTTTTTCACTTTACTATATCATATCAGCAATTCATGTAACAATTTATTAGTAGTTACTCATAATATATATTATTTGCAAGCAAGAAAAATATTAGGTATTGCCAACTTCCGTTAGTTTTACTACATCAAGCAATATCACTTGGTTTATAAAATTATGTGTAGTCTGAATGTTCATATGCTGAATTTGACATGGAAAATATTAACACCTTGCTATTTCTTCAATGGCAGCTGCATGAGGTTGGTTTTATTTTTTTTAAAATTTTATTTCTGTCCAACTTGGTTACCTGCACCCTTATGCTATTCAGATTTTTGTTAGTAGTTAAAGTCTAAATTAAGATTTTTTTAGTAAATACTACAAGTTATTGGACAGTAAGAAATTTTAAGAAAAAAATTAAAAATATTTAACTATTTTATACTACAAGTGTAGCCAAATCTCTTAGATGTTTTCTTGATGTACTTTATTTTATTGTACATGGAAACCAAAAAGTAATAGTGTTTTTATATGTTTATTTATTTTTTAAAGTATTTTACTGTGTTTCCTGTGATTATGAGGATGTTTTATTGATGGTGGTTTTTTTTTTATTTGCCAAATAGCTACATGATTGTATCATAAATTAAAGGCGAAAAAAAGAGCAAAACTACATGTTAAAAAAAAACCAAATCAAAGATGGTTCCTATAAAGGACCGTCTTTGTTTAGTGTGAAAACCAAATCAAAGACGGTTCCTTTAAAGGACCGTCTTTGTTTAGTGTGAAAAAAAAAACTGAATCAAAGACGGTTCCAATAATGAACCGTCTTTGTTTAGTGCGAAAAAAAAAACTAATCAAAGACGGTTCCAATCAAGAACCGTCTTTGTTTAGTGTAAAAAAAAAAAAAAAACTTAAAACAAAGTCAGTTCCTATAAAGGACCGTCGTAGAAATAGGATATACGAAGACGGTCTTATAACCGTCGTTGAAATTGACCGCTTGACAACGACACCCAAATCGACTACGGTCTAAGAACCGTCTTCAATAACTGTTTTTAACCGTAGTAGATATCGGCGTTTGTAGTAGTGTTATGATCTTTAAACTTTCAGACGTCTAATATGTAAACATATAGTTTCTAGTTCTCTTCAAATAGGGCATTACACACTTTACTACTTTCTAGTGTCGCATACCATGATTACTCACATATATATCTCCCAAGGACTCCCACTAAAAAGGCTATGTTAGGATGAAAACAATCTTAAGCATGCATAAGACTCCCCACAACTAAAGCGTAAGGAATCATTTACATATTTTCTTTTTCAAGATTATTAATGGGACACTGTTTGAGACTAACTTGTCTCTTTTAGCAACATGTGTATCTTTTGGTCTACTATATTTCATGTTGATTATATCCAAAACTATATTATGACTAGAAAGATGTCATCAACATATAATACCAAAAGGAAAATTTTACTCCTACTGTACTTTTGGTATACACAATCATCAACCAAAATTTCCTCAAAACCATAAGAGGTAATACCTTGATGAAATTTGTAATATCATTGACATGAAGCCTATTTAAAGTCATAGATGAATTATTTTAGTTTGCACACCATAAACTTTGAATCACCTTAACAATGTTTTCTAGTTGCACCATATTATTTCAAAATGAGTTATCAATGTCATTATAGTCTTAAGAGAGTCTTTCTATGAAACCAGGGAAAAGTCTCTTTATAATCAATGTCTTCATTTTAAGTAAAGTCTTTGACAACAAGACAAACTTTATATATCTCAACATTACTCTTTGAATCCCTTTAAATTATAGATATCCGTTTACAACTTATGGGGTTCACACTTTCATGTAATTTGATGATATTCCAAAAGTCATTTTCAACCAATGATTTTATCACATAATTAATAGTATTAATCTACTTTTTAAGGGTTAGAACATTATATGTCTTGACTAAAGTTTATTAGATATTCCTCAGTTAACCTAATATCATATTCATGTTCTTAAATAAATGCATCATAATTATCCAAAGTTTCCTTTCTCCTTTTTCTAGTGGATCTTCTAAATGACACTTCTTGAGATTGTTGAGTTTGAACTATAGGTGGTGCTTGAGGAGAAATGTCAATGTTGTCTTGTCCTTAAATGATATTAAGAATAAAATCATTGTTAATTACCAGATCTTTTTCTTGAACAATGGTAAGTTAAAAGGCTGGTCCATTATCAAAACTAGGTTATTTTTTAAGGACAACATTCCTTATATTTCCTTCCCCTCTAAACTCAACTTCCTCAAGAAATTTTGCATTTTTGTCTCAAAAAAGTATCTTAGAGTAGGATTATAAAACTTACACTCATAAGAGCGTTTAATCTAACCAACAAAGTAGTAACTATATCCTTAAGTCTAGCTTACTGTTAACTCATTGGCAAGTGCGCCAATTTGTCCAAGTAGTAATTAAAATGGTAAGTCCAAGTGTTGAGTCTACAGGGACTTTGATTATACTTAGAATTCGTATACATCTAATTTTAAGCAAGTGATAGACTAAATTTTGGTATTTGCAAGTGATGATGCATGTAAATATAAATTCAAGGTAAAATAAATTACGAAACAAATTATATGCAAGAAATAAAACACAGACACTCAGAGAGGAGAGTTGACAGTTGATTTAGAATACATAACATGTCGGGGCCTAACTAATCAAAACTACTCTTGACACAATATTAAAGATTATTTGCCATTTAACATTATTTCACGTATTACCTTCATCTCCTAACCTACTCTAATCATGATTCCTCATGTGAAAGAGCCTAAATTACCTAATTTCACTCCTAATCCCTCAAGAGGTACATTAAATAATTTGCATTAAGAGTAAAGATGCATATTTTAGGCTAAACAATATTATTTTATCCCTAGATGTAGATTTTTTAGAAGTTATTGAAAACAATAAGAATACCCACAATAACTAAGAGGGGGTGAATTGGTTTAAACTTGGTCTTTTAAAATTATGTAGAAAATTAGAGTTATAGGATCTTAATCACTATTAAACCAAAAATGCTTCAAATCAATCAAACCACTTAGCCAAAAAAAAAATTGCTTCAAAATTGAACTTGTTGAGTAATGAAAATAATACCAAGAACTAATGATCAAGATAACAAGAAGAATTTAAGGAATAGAAAACACAAGAATTTATACTGGTTCACTTCTTAAGAGAAGCTACATCCAGTTCTTTTACTCTTTCCTCCAGAGAAACCCACTCTAGAAAAAGCTTAAAGAACCCTTTACAATAGTTTCAAACTACCAAGAATACAAAAATGAGTTTACAACAAGAGATAATGAAGAGAGACAACCTGATGATCCAATGAATATGAATGAATATGGTTTACCAATCAGAGTTGAAATGCAGAAATCAATTTCAGAACTTTCTCTCCAAAAGCTTCTTTGAAAATCTTGCCCAAGAAATCTTTCAATACACCATGAAGATTTAAAAAGTGGGACAAGAGCTTTGCTAACTCAGAAAAACCTTTTTAACTTTGAGAAGACTTGTATATGCTTAGAAAAATCGAAGTCTGTAAGTTGTATTTTCAGGCAAGCCTTCAATCTATTTATAACCAATTTTTATAACAGAATGTAATCGATTAAAGTGCCATGTAATCAATTAAATTATCATATGTAATCGATTAAAATGTTCTTAGCACAACATGGGAACTGGAACGAGCAAATTAATCGATTAATTCGTGTGGTAATCGATTAAAGCAGATAGGTTTAGTTGTAAAACAAGTTTATGTAATTGATTACATGATTTTGGTAATCGATTAAAGCAATCATGCATATTTAACAATGAATTTAAGTAATTGATTGGGATATCATGGTAATCGATTAAGACAGGGAAACATGATTTTCATTTTGTGCTATGTAATCAATTACGAGTATCCTGTAATCGATTAAATCATTGTGTAATTGATTAAAGCAGTGAGATTTCATTTTTCCAAAAACTTTAATCATGAGAAATTAGTTTCTTTTGAAAACTTGAATAGCTTTAATGCTTTAATGAAATCATGTATGCTTGTTAATAATCATGTTCATGCAATGCAAGGATCATAAGATTATGCTCTCATACACTTAACCAAATTACAATTTCCTTGGCATGTGAAAAGCTAAAATCTTTCTTCTAAGGCACAAGCTTCTTCTTTAGCTTCATCTTCTTCCTGCTCCCCCTATATCCAACAGTTATTTCCAGTTCTTAGGGTAAAAACATTTTCCAATGCCTAAACCTTAAAACACTATATGCACATGGATGATCAAACCACAAACATGACAATAAACTTAGAAAAGAGACAATAATACGAAAATAACATTAAATAGATAGTGAGAATCATTACATCAAGAGTGTTTGATTGCTGAGCTCCCTACAATGGGTGGTTTAGCTTCTCATTATCATGAAATGCTTACAAAAACAAAGGAAAACAAGAGACAAATGAAGGGAATGGAAGGAAATAGGAGAACAATGGTGTAGAGGAAACTCTTATGGAGTGGATGCTTTTCTCCTTCGTGCCCTAGGTTTTTGCTCTGCTTGCTGAACCAATAGAACAATGTTTCTCCTTTCTTTTATCTTCAAAACATAGCTCACTTGTGTTTCTCGATATTGGTCACGCGCTTAGCGCTCAAGTGCACGCTAAATGCACAAACAAAGTCCAGTTGGATAAGTGGCCAAGCGCTAGCAGGCCTGTCGTGTTGAGCGAGCCTGTCATGTTAAGCACGCTATTCTAGATCCTCAATCCATCTTCCAAGTCTCTGATGTGTTATCCTATAAAAAATACAACCAACATGCTATAAATTAACTAATTTTAACATTTACTAGAGAAAAGCTCAAAAGAAGCTAAATTCCTAAGTTTTAATCACAAAAGAAGCGTTAAAAGAGGAAAAAGAAGATAATTGCTATGTAATTTAAATGTACAATTTATGTATGCATAGATATTATTACTTACCATAATACGACCTATAAGTCCTTGTTTTGGCTAAACATTCCCGAATGTGCATGTGCCTAATGATGGTCTTATACCCAGTTCATTGCTTATGAGGGGTTTCAACAATTACTTTCGTTGGTACCTTTTTGAGGATATAAACTGCGATCTTTAATGCCTTTCCCCAAAGTGACTATGGTGGAGAATAATTATACTTCTTACAATATCCTTAAGAGTTTAGTTTCGTCATTTTGCAACTTTGTTCATGCTAGGTTTGCCCAATATTTTATATTGAGGAACAATTTCACACTTATTAAAGAAAGAAAAAATGTAAAGGGTTCTAGACATTGCTCACCTTATTTGTTATATCTACCTTAGTATTCACCATCACAGTCAGATTTGATAGTCTTAATTTTCTTTCATAATTGAAGTTCAACTTCAACTTTGAAACTTGAAAACATCTAGAGACCAAGATTTCTCATCAATTAAAGAAAGAGTAATCATCTATGAACATAATAAAATATATTTGTCCATTTCATGAATCCATGGGGACCATAAACATGTGTATGAATTATTTCTAAGACATCCTTAGCTCTTTTGGCACCTAAATTCCATTTGTTTGTTGGTTTTCCCTTAACAAGGGGACATTATCATTGTACACCCCAAACACAGTTGCATCCCATGACACCATCATAGGCTTGAGGAAAAGCTACGCGAATGTCAATCTCATATGGTAGATGGGATTGTCATCATGTTTCGGTCTATGTACAGGCTTCGCCGGTTCCTTTGGTCCCTATTTATTCTAAACAATTAATAAACATAAGTCAATGAAAATCAACATTTTATTTGTAACAAATTATTTTTTAATAATAATAAACACATAAAAAAGGAAATACCTTTTCTGAAAAAGGCTATACAAGATGTGTTGTCCAAGCAATGAAGGTGTTAGGGGCCTACCCCACTAATTGAACTTCTTCAATGGGTACAGGGACGTGAGCATCAACATCTCAAACTTCCTCAACACGGAGGGCGGATTGTTATCAACATACACCCCACATCTGTTTGATGCACCCGTGTCTGGGTCCTGCCCCAAGGGATCAACGCATCAATTGACTCCTTTTAAAATGATAGGTTTGGGATTCCAAATAATATGAGTAGTAAAAAAAAGAGTGGTAGCAACAACGACTAATGAGAGAACTATAAACATATAATGCATAAAGGACTAACTACAAGTGGTACATTGGTGATAAGTCCTGTCAAACAATGCTTATCTTTGGACATTTCATTGTTCACGTGGAAAATTAATTTGGTGATAAATACTATCAAATAGGGATTGTCTTTGGACACTTCATTATTTACATGGAAAATTAATCCTTATAATCACCATAATTTACTATCGTAGATATGTAATTATTTGGCTAAATTGTGTCTTCCTTTGAGATGAGCATAATTGGCATGAAAAATTTCACGCAACATCTATGAAAATTCAATCAGATTAACCTACACAACAAATGTTACTTTGACAACATGTTTTCTCAATTAACCCAACTAAAAATACTAGACCATTTAAGAAAATTAGTAGTGAGAATGAAGAGTAATCCTAAAAAAAGTTATTCTTAGAATAATGGGATACCTCCTAATAAAATATATCTAAAATAAATGCATATACATGAATAATTAAAAGTCACAAAAGTATAAATAATCAAATAAGAATAAAAAGAATTGGGCATAATTTGAGTACAAATAATTGAATTTTTCTTACATAGGTTTGGAGATATTGATTCCTGAGTTATGGGTTAAGAACAAGTGCAACAAAAAATCAAAACTCAATCAAATAAGAGTGGTTGGCAAAGAGAGAAAGAACTCACAAATCCACAAAAAATCACAAACTATGAGACTTCACAAGGAGCCTTAAGAGAAACGTATAGGGCTCTTCCTACCATGTTTTGTAAACACAGTGAATTCAGAATTCAATACTGGGATTGACCACTCTTCCATCTCTATAACTGTTGGTGTAAGCACTAGCTTCGTGCATTGGAGATTCAACACTGTTGTTGCCTTGCTGACATTCAGTTTCCAATCATTGGAGTATGAGTAGGTTCACATCACCGAATTTCCTTGCAATATTTTATGAACCAATCTCTACATATCAAATATGTTTTATTTTAATGTGAGAAATAATTTATTCCAAGAAATTGAATATAAAAAAAGAAAATATAGTTGAAAGTGGAGAGGGTGAGGGTGGCGATGTGAGGTACCTAAGGTGGGCAGAGAAGGTTGAAGCAGTGGAAATCAATGGTTGATGGTGGTGGAGGCCAATGTTTGCAAACGGTGAGGGCACTAACACAAGAGGAGGAAGAAGAAGACTAGAAGGAAATGACAACATTGGGCGATAGTGAGAGCTTTGAGCTGCTTTAGTTCGAGCGCACCTCCGAGAATAGGTGGTGGCACGGGGAGGAAGGTTTTGTGGATCGAAATCTAGGAAATGGGTCATCACCATCTCTCTTTAAGAAATTTGTGCTTCATCTATATCTATATGCTTTAACAGTTTCAGCATTTCCACAACATTCTAGATTTGAGCTTCAACAGTTCCACCATTGCCCCATTGTTCCAGATTTGAGCTTCCTCGATTACAATGTCACCAACAATGAAAAGGCACAAGAGAGGGAGGGATATTGATGTAAAGGAGTTTGCAAAGAGAGGGCTCACAAGATGTGTTGAAGGTTTGATTAAAAATTGAAACTCAAAATTCTAATCTCAGTATCGACAAAGTTTTTTGGAAACTGATGTGGACAGACATTGATTCAACATCAATTTTATTCAAAAACGATGTTGAAAACCTATTTCGAAGACAGTTTTTTAAAAATAGTCATAAAGAAGTTTTCTTTCATTTGAATAGTTCCACCACATTTTTTTCAATGACGGTTTTGGTATAATTGATGTGCGAATAACATCGTTAAAACACTTTTTTGAGGTAGTGCAACTTCAATATGATAAAAAAATGACATTCATTTTTGCACTCTAGACTATTTGGAATAGAAGAAATGACAAACTGTAGAATAATGTTGAAAAGCCGCCTGCACAATCAATAGCTTATGGCCTTCTGTCAATCAATTTCACGTTGAATGGCTAGTTGATAAGTTCCATATTTTAGTAAAAATAGGGTTATAATGGTAGGCACTTATCTTTTGATTTTAGTAAATTTCTTTGATTAAAATTGCCCAGAACTTGCCCAGGCTAACTTATTTAGGCTTTAACTCGCCTGGGCGAGTGATTCATGTGCATTCTGGTCGCCTAGGCGAATGGAGACATCAACAAGAGGCATTAAATTTGCCCAGGCGAGTTAAACAAGGCTAAAACACTCACCTGGGCGAGTGGACTCCAGCAGCTTCCCCCTTCTATAAATAGGCATGCCAAGTGAAGTTAAAAACATGGTTTTTGGGGGAGAGAACATAGGAATAGCCCAAGAGGCTTAGAGAGAGGTGAGAGAAGAGAGAAAAAGAGTGGAAACTCTGCAGGAACTGGTAGGGGATCGCTCCTTAGTCATGTCTTATGTTGATCTCTTACTCTGCACCATGATCGGTTAGTTTCTCCTAAGGATTAGATGTAATCTTTGTACCCTTAAGTATCTATTTTAATATTTATTTATGCATGAATCTTTTCTATTCCTTATTGGTAATTTTATTCCGTTCTTAATGCTTGATTCTACATGATCACCAGTTTCATGAAATTGGATTCTAAGTTTAACTGGAAAGTACTATTAGGATTTGAACTGAATAATTTTACTCTTTATGTTACGTTGCTAAAAATAGAGCATAACGTTTAGATTGCAAATAGCACGTGATTATGATTGTAATGCTGGGTTATTTACTTCGTATGCAAGGGATCAATATTCAGTAAATATCCTTAGAATTCTTGAATGGGAAGGATCGATTCAGGGTGAATTAATGTGTGCATCAGTAATGATGGAAAATGATTTATGCATGGTAATATTAATTGGATACTGAGGGTATGAATGATGAAACCCAATCTTATGTTCTCTTTAATTAATTAAATTCATTTTATTAGTTTCTATTATCTCCTTAATTTCTGACGCACTATTTACGTTATTTTTGTAAAACCATCAAACTTCGACCATAACTGTTGTAAATAAACTATTAAACTGTTACTTTTATTTAAATTAACTGAGTAACTCAAGTTCATGTGGAGACGATCTTTTATAAATTCTGTAACCTGCAACGACAATTGGTATGCTTGCCAAGAGTCTAACACTAGCTGCACGAGATTCTTCACAGTGATATTCACACATGAGTCAACAAGCTAGGCACAAAATCACTTGGGCACCACCTGCACCATGTCACACCAAATGCAATGTAGATGGAACACTTTTCAAAGATATAAACAACTTTGGCATTGTCATATGTGTTGGAGATGAGCATGGAACATTTATAAAAGCAAAATCTTTTATTTTTAATGGCCTCCCACTGTAGCAGAAGCAGAAGCTTATGCGTGCTTTATCAAGTTGTTTTGTGGACAAGAGATCTCGACGTAAGCAATGTCATACTGGAAGTGGATTCTCAGATAATAGCTGATAGTTTCAACAATTTTGCACCAGCCAATACATATTTCCATGTAATACTCTTAAAGTGTAGGGATGTTTTAAACTTTTAACCAAACTCAATGGTGAGTTTTGTAAGGCGACAAACGAATTATGTAACTCACAATCTAGCAAGAGCTTTACAATTTCATGCTCACAACCATGTTTTCCATTGCATTCCCACCTGTATTTATGCTCAAATTATGAATGAAATGTCATAACTTTTTGTTTTCTAGATAGAACCCATAATGCATAAAATAAAATTAAAGATAAAAATCACATATATTTAGTAATATGTTCATGGATGACAAAAATAATTTCCTTTATATTTCCTTAAAGTTCGACTTTCCTATTATCAAACCTTAAGTTTTTTTTTTTTTGGTTTTTCACACATTTTTTTCTTTGAAGATAATTTTGTTCGAGACACGATTCGACACTAATTTAATTATGAGTAAGAAAACTTGTTTCGAGCCTTAGAAATGTTAATTAGGTAAAATTAGATGATTTTAGCACTTTATAGCCTCTCCAACTTATCTAAGCTATGGTCATTTAATTTAGTATGGCTTTTAGAGGGGTATCATTCGATCACATACATTTACTTTTGTTGTCAAACTTGATATAGATAATCGCATATTCCTAGACACGATTGATTGATTGCAAAACTCTTTGTTCTTACCAAAATTTGGAAATGCCACGTACCAAGATGGAGATGGTCCAAGTGGATTCCAGAACTTGCACGTTGGACGAAGAATTTACCGTGTTAAGGAGGGGGACCTGCAAAACAAAGGAAAGGACTCTGACGCTCAAGTAAGTACATCAATTATGGGAGCATAACTGAAGATAAGTGTCTGAGGTGGTCTCGGAGTATGTTCACCGTGGGTGAATTTGCAGTATGAATGAATCTGAGAGTCAAGGAATATGTCAAAAGGGTTAGATAGAACCTGTATTTATAGCGTGGAGTATAAAACTTAGGCCTTTGTTGATAACTAATCTGTTGAGAAGATAAACAGATAATTGCAGGTTGTTAGATAATTCAAATAGTAGTTAATGTATACCTTGCTGATAGTCTGTTACTTATAGATAAGTAACAACTCGTAGACAATCTGAGATCTTTTAGGAGTTAGTGCAGTTACACTTATTTGAATAATTAAGTGTAACAGATAGTTTGTTAGCTAGTGAGACCTGGCTGCTGAGGATTGATGTCAAGCCTCCTAGCTTAGACATGTGTTGTTCGAGCTGTTACTATTGATTTGTCAAGGGAGGATATACTTTGTTTTGTATGTGAGATCGGACATGTCAGGCAGGTGAATCGTCTCAGTTGCATGCTTCTGCCAATATCTGACCATTTGAGTGTGCATTCAAAGCGAGCGCTACACTTTGTTGTTTCCTCAAGTGCGTGCAACACACACGTCGTACTTGTGCATATGTGTCACTCAGGGAGTGGGCACGTACTGGAGTCGTGCGATAGTGGGTGAGTGGAAATTGATTATGGCGCGGATTGCAATGGGTCGTTTCACGTTCCACTTGTAACTGACAAGTTACGCCTTCATTTAAATGGAGGGCATATATGAAATTGCTATCACCACCATTCCTATCCCCCTGCTTTCTTGTTGTTTTGCTTTCCAGAACCTCTGTCTTTCTTTAACCTTTTTCTCGTTCCTTTCTCTTTCACTCAAGGTACCATTTCTTTGCTTATGAAAATGTCTGTCTTTCCTATTTCTGACTTCGCTCTGGGTATGGGAGGTAGCGATTCAGGGGGCTCGATTGAGCAACCCCTTATGCTCGAGGTGATCTCCATGGATGACTCCTCGGAAAAGGAGACCCACCACATCATTTCTGATGATGAGTCTTCCTCTTCAGGGAGGAAAGCTGACTCTCGTCAAACTGGAGAGGGAACCCCTCGCCTTCGCTAGAGGGCAAGACCTTCTATCGCCCCTAGGGTCGGGTAAGCTCAGCCCCTCTCTATTCTACCCCTTTCTGCTCCTAGAAGTGGAAGGAAGAGTGGCGTTGTAAATGCCAGGGCCTCTCCTCACATGTGGCACAGTCACAGTACTGGGTCGCCGTTGTCTACTCCGGCCGTGTCTGGCAATGATGGGTGAGAGAGGATGTTTTCAAATACAAGTCCTCAATCACTTCACTGGCGTATGTAAATGCCATGTGCCATCAACTACGGTTGACAGCTCCTGAAGATTCCCACAAGGTTGTCATTGAAGCTTGTGGGAGTGAGGACTTTCTGTTCTAAAGGGCGACGCAAGGTGCTCCACCCTTTTTCTTTATGTACCGGTGCCTCTTCGAGGTGTTGGGTCTACTCCTTCCCTTTTCTCCTTTTTAATGTGGTCTCTTGTACTTCTTGAACGTGGCACCCTCCCAACTTCATCCCAATAGTTGGGCAGTGGTGAGGGTGTTCAAGATTTTATGTTCATTCTTCAACATTTGACCAAGTGTGTCAGTCTTTTTATTTTTCTTCCAGACGAAGTTGACAGGGAAGATTGCTTGGGTCTCTCTACATAGTGTGTTGAAGAAGCTGTTTGAGGTTGATTCCAATGTCTTCCATCGCTTGAAGGATCATTTTTTCAAGGTCCATGACAATGTGTGGTGGCAGATGGCCTTCCCTTGATGTTTAACCAAGATGGGAAGCCTCACTTCCCATTTTATTGGCAATCTGACCCCACCATGTTCAAATCGTTGACAAAGACTTGTTGACCCTGGTGGAGAGGCTGGACAAAGCGATCCTAGAGCAGTTGCCAGGTTCTTTGGATGTGCGAGTCATCTTGTCTCTGCCAATCCCCTCTCTGCCTTAGATAGTAAATCCTCTTGCCTTATTCCTCCTTTGTCTTCTTTACACTACTAGAAAAATAACATTTAACATCGGTTATTTTGGATATTTAACATCGGTTTTTAACCGATGTTGAAACTACCAACGTTGAAAGTATCAACGTTAACATCGGTTTTAAAAAAATTGATGTTAACAAAAACTAAACAACATCGGTTTTTGTTAATAACCGATGTTGTATAATAAAAAGTTAACAAAAAAAAATGTAAAATATGCAAAATTCAACATCGGTTTTTAGAAAAATCGATGTTGTTGTACATATGTAACATCGGTTTTTTTAAAAAACCGATGTTGTAAGGTACAAAACAACGTCGGTTCTAAAAAAAAAACTGATGTAAAAGTGACACCTTCTACATTGGTTTTTCAAAACCGATGTTATATAGTACTTACAACATCAATTTTGTTTATAAAACCGATGTAGATTTAGACCTTTCCACATCGGTTTTTTCTCATAACCGATGTTGTATATTCCTTTTCTACATCATTTTTTACATAACCGATATAGAAAGTTCTTTTTAAAAATAAATATGATATATTCTCTTTATTTCCCTCCCTGTAATATTAAAAAACACATTAAAAGCTTACCCAAAAAATTTAAGACACTTTTATTAACAATTAATATAAATGCTCCTACAATCATATATCTAAAAAAATATTGGTCCCTTTTTCATATATATTCTACAATGGAAAAAAAAAAGATAAGTTTTCAGCTCCTTCCCCCACTCCAACTTTTCTTGCTTGTTGCCATCCAAGTTTAAGTTCTTTAACCCAAAGTGAATGTGAGGGAAATGTGCCCACTGCATACACATACACATGTAAATGAGGCATTCAGAAAGAGAAATTTTTTGGGGCGACAAAAGATTTATATACTAATACAATACAATATTGTTTTTGTTTATGTTAATTTATTAATTTTTATTAGAAAAATATTTTGAACTCACAATTTATTTTTTTCTTTTTTATTATTTGCTATTAAATCAATTTTATATCGTCATGTACTAAAAAGGTAACTCTTTATGCCATATAAATATACATAGTCAAGACTCTTGAAATAAACTTCAAATTAACTTTATTTAAGAAGAGATTATATTTACTGGACTAATTTTTATCATTTTTTTGGTTTGAATAGAAATTTTAAAAAAATCAAGTAGTAATAAAGTACAATCCTTTTAATTTATATTCTTAAAATATATAAAATGATTTCCATTAAAAACAAGACCTATATAATGGTGAGTGGAATATGTAAGTGTAAATTGAAATTACACGTGTATAACTATAAGATATAATATTTATATAGAAGTTCTATATAAATACTATATACCCAGTTGGTGTTTATTAGCAAAGGACAAGCTATTATATATTAATATACACTCAGGCCCAGCTTTTTTTCAATACAATTTATTTATACTATTCAAAAATTAGTTTGGCTATTTGTAATTTACATCCCAATTTGCTAACCATGATCTTAAGGCATCAAGATTGAGTATCCCAACACAAACTTCTAAAAACAATGCACTAAAATAAAGTTGTTATTTCTAAAATAAGTTTTATTTTTCCTATGCATTAATTTTAATACTATAAAATTTGTAATTTAAATATTGTTTCAAAATTAATTTTATTAAAATTAATTCTACCAGATTTTAATTCAAGTAAACATTTTGCTTGGATAAGGGATGAAATAAGACAAATAGAAAATTAGAAATGTGAGGAAAAAAATAAAAATATGTTGCTTAAATAATACAAACATACGAGAAAAAGAAATTAAAAAAAAACTCCACTCATTTATGAGTGAAAACCAACAACCCGACACCCATTGTCACGAAGAGCACACCAATTTTAGTTTTATACTTTATGAAGTAAAAAAGGTACCCTCGAAGTCAATGTTCTTATCCATTAGGAGTTGCCTAATGGGAATGCCTACTACCAACTTGAAACTAGAGACTGCAGCAACATGGGCACACTATAAAGTAAAAACCCAAAAGAGATTGCTAATTGGTAAGAGATATTTGAACACTTGAAGGAGTTTCTATATCTCAATAGTTAATATATTAATGATGTGAGGTGATAAAAATACTAATAAAATAAAAACCAAAGCTAACAATGAGAGGGGAAGCTAACAACGTAAATATAAAATCCTATTACTACTATTAATTAGTCAATAAAAAAAACTAGTGAAACATGTAAGTAAAGGTTGAAGCATCAACTAATGGATAATTTTTAACTAATAAATTTAGTTGGATTGAAGCTTGGGATGAGCAAAACCCTGCTAGAGAGCATCACTGGCCAATATCAAAGCGTGAGTCAGTTTTGGTTTTGGTTTATTGCATAACAGCCACAAAACAAAACATTGTTAAAAAATGCAGCAAGTTGCTATGATTTTTTAATTCTTGTCTCAATTATCATAACAAGTTATGCTAACTAGTATTTCAAGTTTCAATAAAGAAATCCTTCAGGTGAATCAATAGCTGCAATCCCACATTATCATCAACAGAAGCAACCAAACCCATAAAATGAAAAAAAAAACAGAAATATTAAATCCAACATAAGTACTTTGTTTCTAGGTAACTCACCAACAGGGTCCGAGGACACTTTCCCTTCAGCTTGAAAAGCCTGAGCTGAAGCCTTCAAATCCCTCTTCACTAAGTAATCATGGATGTAAACATCTAACCTGAAAATCTCACAGAGCAAGCAAACACATATGAGAACCAAAGTTTGGATCTTTATATCAAGTACATCACACAAACTGTCAACTGCAATATACAATTTTTTATTATCAAAGTCTAGGGGAGGGGATGGGAGGGGAAAGTACCTTATTTGAAGTTTAGAGGCTAGGGGACACCGATGGTTAGTGGTTTACTATGTACAGGTTACAATCACACAATGCTTGGGCCAAGCTCTCTTCTTTGAAAGGAGCTGAGTTTTGCATATTGCTTTTGTGCTCATCTGCAGGGGAATATTTCAATGCTTTGAAATTTCATAATGAAAAATTAATATGTGATGAGGTAACTCCTACTATGAAGGGATTTAATGCTTTTATATAGGAATTATACCTCCTAGATTTAACTTTTACCTCCTCGTAAATGTAAATAAATTTTTAGATTCAAGCACCTTTAAGTCTTCAGCTTTTGTTTCAGGTTTTCCTAACATAAGATATAAGTAGTAAAATAGACACCCAACAATAAATTTAGTATTGAGAAGAAGGTACCATTCTCTGCGTTAATTAATGGAACATCCTCATCACTATCTGTCCAATTAAAAAAATGCAAATGTTAGACCAAGTAATTCAATCCAAATATAATAACGGGTCTAAGGTAAATGTTTGAGACTCACCAGTAAATTCATCCTCATCACTAGTTTCAGCAAAAACAAAACAGATGTTAAGAAAAAAATGAAAAAAGCAATGAGAATTATATTAAGCTAATAGGATTTTAAGATGATAGTCTAACAAATTTAGGTTTGCAATCCTACATTTACATATAGCTCAACATAAACATGGGACATTAAAATATTAATTTTAATGACAATAAGTAATGTCAAGGATATTTATCGGCATCGTAATATGCCTTTTGTCCACAGAAATGAACACTGGCACTCTTTGAACTGTGGGAAAGCTCAAACTCCTTTTCCAAAACCAATTCCAAATATATTTGAGGGATTTTCTCCCTGGAAAGGGTTCCCAAGACAAATTTCTGTTCACCAACTTTCATGTAGAGAACCACTAGTTCAGGCTTGTCTTTCTTTGCCTCACCAAGAGCAGCCTACACAGTAACATGTCATATAATTTGTCCACGCAGAGAAAAAACATAAACAAAAAAAAAATAGAACAGCCACGCAAAATCCTAACTTGAGAAAGGTGTATGCATGCCTCGAATTCGGCTGGGTCTACCTTAACAGACTCTCCAACCTTAACCTCGGCACCTAAATCACAAACCAATGAATGTATCAGATGTTAAAATGCCAAAATAAAAGAACAGTACGACAACTATACATGAATTATTGTTAATGTGTAAGATTGAAGAAAAAACATTTAACAATCGTTCAGACAGTGACCAGAGAAAAAAACAAATTAGAAAAAGAAAAGAGAGATATGAGATGGTTATTACCCCCAAAACTTCATCGTAGAATAGAGAAAGATGTGCGATAGATATGGTTCTGGAAGCTGAAGGCAAAGTGAGAATGAGAAAATGAAGGTTTGCATTTTGGGTGGGTTGTGCCGCGCCAACTAGGGTGTTTTAGGCCTAAACCTGTTTTCGTTTTTCTCCCTTTTAATACGGGATGACGAAGTGGCGGCGGCGAGTTTCGCAGTGTTATGTTCCTTGTCGCCGTAGTTTCTCATCGCCACACCCTGCGGCTTACCGATCTCGGTGTCGGTCCAGAGCACCAACCCCCACTCTGCCTCATTTTGCGCAGTCGTGCCGCTTTCTTGGCCATCCACGACGTCGCATCCATTTCATGGTACGGTCCTTTCGAATCTGTCCACGATTTCATGGCGCGTTGGTTGAAGTTGAAGCTAAAGCTGAAGTGTTTGGGTTGAACACTTTGAGTGAGCCACATGGATCGAGAGGGAGGTTGAGGGCGGTGTAGGACTTGAGGGTGAAGGAGAGGATGTGAGGGTCGAGTGAATTGGCGGAAGACAAAACTTATATTTTGAACGAGAACGAGTGAGAGAGTGAGTGTGTAAGCGAGACGAGTGAACAAAAGCGGGCTTTCGAAGTTGTCAAAAACACAACATCGGTTATTTTTTTTTAAAACCGTAACATTGGTTTTTTACATAACTGATGTTAACAATCTTTAATTATTTATAAGTTTACCACCGAGTTTTCTTTGACATTGGTTTTGATATAACCAATGTTAAAATGACGATGTTAAAAGTACTTTTTCTAGTAGTGTTATCTTCTTGTGTATGTATTTTGACCTGGCTTGACACTTATGATTTTTGTGTGTGCTTTACAGGTATAATGGGGAATTTCCCATGGAGGCCGTTGGTGAAGAATGTGGGTGCTGATGGTGGTGTTGTGCCACCTGTCCCTTACCATCCTCTAGCTGGAGAAGAAGGTCGACCCACTATCAAGGTTGGCCCTGCTGATATTGCTACTGCTTTCCCCAGTACCTTTCCTTCTTCTTTGGCTAAGAGGAAGGGGGATGGTGGTTTTGGGAGGAGTCTTGGTTGATAAGGAAGAGATTGGCTCAGCTGAGGAGGGTACCAGTGAGGGAGCCAATGCTTAGGCTGCTATTTTTGTATTTTGTTTTCATTGTTTTGGGCCGTGAAGGCTATGTAATCTTTGACAATCATTTTAATGACAACATTTCTTTCTTCACCTTCATTCTTCTATGTTTTTATATAATGTCTTATGCTTTTGAGTGTCTTGTGATAACGAGATTAGACTGTATGAATGATGTCCTTTCATCTTAGGAAACAAGACCCTGGAATTTGATAATGTCTGGTTTTGCTTTTGGTTTGAGGATGAGTAGTGGGTCCTCAGACTCTGCTTGTCAAGGTTTTGAAGAAACCGAATTACCAAGAATGTGTCTTGGGTTTTGAATGTCCAAGGTGACTCTTAGACATATATTTTGGATTCTTGCTTTTGCTAATGGTTGGTCTTATACCACTGCTTGTCGAGGCTCCAAGAGAATGAATGTACCAAGAGTATGTCTTGGGTTTTGTGCGTTAAGGTAGGCCTTAGACATTTGTTCCTGCAAAACAAATGATCCAATGGCCTTGTTTGTCGAGTTGCCAAAGGAGTGAATGTACCAAGAGCGTTTCTTGGATTTCGAGTGTCGAGGGTGGACCTTGAACACCTGTTCTTGCAAAACAAATTATCTCATGGCCCTATCTGTCGAGGTGCCAAAGGAGTACCAAGAGCGTTTCTTGGGTTTCGAGTGTAAAAAATGGACCTTGGACACCTGTTCCTGCAAAACAAATGATCCCGTTGCCCTATTTGTCGAGGTGCCAAAGGAGTGAATGTACCAAGAGCGTTTCTTGGGTTTCGAGTGTCGAGGGTAGACCTTGGACACCTGTTCCTACAAAACAAATGATCTCATGGCCCTGTTTGTCGAGGTGTCAAAGGAGTGAATGTACCAAGAACATTTCTTGGGTTTCGAGTGTCGAGGGTGGACCTTTGACACTTGTTCCTACAAAAGAAATGATTCCATGGCCCGGTTTGTCGAGGTGCCAAAGGAGTGAATGTACCAAGAATGTTTCTTGGGTTTTTAGTGTCAAGGGTGGGACCTTGGACAATTGTTCCTACAAGCTTGTATTCCTGCAAAAGAAAGCTTAGAAACAGTTAAGTTATAAACAAATAAATTTCAGGTTTGACTTATTAAGAGAAACAAACTAAATTTCACACACCGAACCAAAACTTAAGGGGTGTAAGTTTTTCTCAATCCCTTCGTATACGTAATATTGAACTTTGAATTAATTTTGTATGTTTGTATTCATGCTAGATTGTTAAAAACTTCATGAACCTTTTCTCTACTCAAACCTCGTTATGTCATGGTCAATTCTTGTGTTTGATCAAGTTTCAGCAGGCCAACACTATAAAGTGATGCACAATGTCAAATCGTCAACAAAGTAGCATTTCGTGTTTGAAAAAGTCTTCTTACTTGAAGAAGTTGTTTTGAATAATGACGAATTGGTCCAGAATCAATCCATGTGAGAGAGCCCCGTGTTTCCAAAATATGGCTTCAATTTTCAACTACATACACGTACGTTTGTTGATTTATTGTTTAATTTCTTGTGATCGTATATCTTTTTTTATAATATAAGCTTATACTTTTTATGCGTGAATTAAACACAAATTTTTATAATTTTTCCTAAAATTAACAAATATTATGCTGATTATAAGTACAATTTTAAATTCTGGTAAAATGTTGAAAATATAAGTAAAAAATATTTCAGAACCGATTAATTAAATTGATATGAAATTATTTTGTTGATAATAAAAAATAAATTTAAAACATATATATCCAGGCATTTAAACTTTCAAACTTCAAAAAATTTTAAAATTTGATTTGATTGATATGGAATTGTTTTCCTAAGAAGTTGGAATCATGCTATTATACCTAATTTTGATTGAAAAAAATGAACATTATTGACTAAAGAAATAAGAAAGTAAAAATTCCTTTCAGAAAATGATAGGAGTTGAAATAAACTCGTTCATAATTAGATGACCCAACGCCTATAAATAAGTGGTAAATATTCTTAAGCTAAACCATTCTAATCCTTATTGATATATCTATAATCAAAAGGTGCATTCAAACCTTCATCACCAATGAGACTCCAAGTACCGTTATTATTGCCTTTCTTTATATCCTTAAGCTTCATAAACCTGAGTATCAATGTCTATGCAACAAACCACAATCTTGGACATCAACAATTCTTGTTGCTCAAGATGAAGCATAACCTTATATTCAACATTTCCAAATCCCAAAAACTAGTTCATTGGAATGAAAGTGGCGATTGTTGTCAATGGAATGGAGTAGCATGCAACAAGGGACGTATAATTGGCCTCGACTTGAGTGAAGAATTTATCAGTGGAGGCTTGGACAATTCAAGTCTCTTCAACCTACAGTATTTGCAAAGTTTGAATTTGGCACACAGTGACATCCATTCGTCGATGATTCCTTCAAAGTTTGGCTTGCTAAAGAATTTGAGGTATTTGAACTTGTCAAATGCTGGATTTCAAGGGCAAATTCCAATTGAGATTGCTCATCTAACCAAGCTATCTACTCTTGACTTGTCTACATCATTTACCTCACAACATACTCTAAACTTGAGAAGCCAAATATAGGTACACTCTTGCAAAACCTCACAAAACTGGCAGAATTGTATCTTGATGGTGTCAAGGTATCTGCAATTGGAAAGGAGTGGTGCCATGCAATATCTTCATTGCACAAACTTCAAGTTCTGAGTATGTCATCCTGCAACCTCTCTGGACCAATTGATTCCTCACTATCAAAGCTTCAGTCACTTGCAGTGGTTTAATTGAGCTTGAATAATATGTCAAGCCCTGTGCCAAAATCATTGGCAAATCTCTCAAGTTTGACCACCCTACAGCTTAGTAGTTGTGGATTGACTGATGTTTTTCCAAAGGGTATCTTCCAAATACAAAAGCTCAAGGTCCTTGATGTATCAAATAATCAGGATCTTTGTGGTTCATTGCCAAATATCTCACAAGATGGATATCTTCAAGCCTTGAATGTTAGCAACACAAATTTCTCGGGGCAGTTACCAGGTACAATTTCCAATTTGAAGCAATTGTCTACATTGGGTCTATCTACATGCCAATTCAATGTCACACTCCCTATTTCATTATTAAGACTCACCCAACTAGTTCACTTGGACTTGTCATTCAATAACTTCAGCGGTCCTCTTCCATCTGTCAATAAGACCAAGAATCTCAAATATTTGTCCCTTTTTCAAAATGATTTATCAGGACAAATTACATCTATTAATTGGAAGGGACTTTCAAATCTCATCAGCATCAATTTAGGTGATAACTCCCTCAGTGGAAAAGTACCCCCTACTCTCTTTACACTTCCATTTCTACAAGACCTTATTCTTTCTCATAATGATTTTGATGGTATATTGGATGAATTCCAAAATGCATCTTTCTCAAAATTGCAGTTTGTTGATTTAAGCAATAACAAACTCCAAGGACCTATTCCAATGTCTTTTGTTCATCTTAGAAGTCTTGGCTACCTCCATCTTTCTTCAAATAAATTCAATGGCACCATACGGCTAGATATGTTTCAAAAGCTGCAAAATCTATATATATTAGGCTTTTCAGACAACAACTTGACAGTTGATGCCACTTTCAATGATGATCATGGCCTTTCATCATTTTCTATGTTGAAAAATCTCTATTTGGGTAATTGCAAGTTGAGAAAAATTCCCTCTTTCTTGAGCAACCTATCCCAATTATTTGATTTAGACTTGTCTAACAACCAAATTGAAGGAATGATACCCAATTGGATTTGGAGATTTGATAATATGCTTAATATGAACCTTTCCAACAACTGTTTCATAGGTATGGAAGGACCCTTTGAAAATCTTATTTGTAATGTGTGGATGCTTGATCTTCACTCTAACCAACTTCGTGGGTCTATTCCTAATTTCATAAGGGGTGCTGTCCATTTGGATTTCTCAAACAATAAATTCAGCTTTATCCCACCTGACATTAGAGAGTCCCTTCATTTCACATATTTCCTCTCCCTTTCAAACAATAGCTTTCGTGGGAAAATCCCTCAATCCTTTTGTAATTGTTCTATTCTAAGGATGCTTGATCTTTCCCATAATAGCTTTAATGGCTCCATGCCCGAGTGTTTGATCTCAAGAAGCAGTACTATAAGGGTATTAGATATAGGTGGAAACAAACTAACAGGTTCCATATCTGATACAATTCCTAGTTCGTGTAACTTAAGATTCCTAAATCTCAATGGGAATCTCTTGGGGGGTACTATTCCAAAGTCTCTGGTCAATTGTCAAAATTTAGAAGTGTTGAACCTAGGAATTAACATGTTGAGTGATAGATTTCCATGCTTCTTATGGAATATTTCCACCCTTCGAGTGCTATTTTAAGGTCAAACAAACTTCATGGTCTCATTGAATGTCAGCATAACATTGGTAATTGGAAGATGCTTCATATTGTCGATCTTGCATACAATTATTTCACTGGTGTAATACCACAAACACTTCTGCAAAGTTGGATAGCAATGGTTGGTAATGAAGGTGAAGCACAGCAAAACTCTGGCAATTTATTTTTTGACTTGTATGATTTCCATCATTCTGTGCGTTACCAGGATGCACTATCTTCTGTTGACAAAATTCTTGGGATGAGATTAGCCAACGTTGAAGCACCTTTACCCCCTTTGGCAATTGACACCATGTTCTCTTATTTTGTAAATACTTACCAATTGCAATTTGGGGGAGCCTACTTGGATTCAGCAACTGTTGTCAACAAAGGCTTGCAGATGAAATTTGTCAAAATTCCAGCCATTTTTGCTTCATTAGATTTCTCATCAAATCATTTTGAAGGTCCAATACCAAAAGAGCTTATGAGTTTTAGAGCATTGATTGTTCTTAACTTGTCACATAATGCTTTATCAAGCCACATACCATCATCTTTGGGAAATATGACACAACTTGAGTCCTTGGACCTATCAAGTAACTCTTTGAGTGGAGAAATTCCTCTAGAGATTGCAAGTTTATCTTTCCTCTCAGTTTTGGATCTCTCCTTTAATCACTTGGTGGGGAAAATTCCAATGGGAACTCAAATTCAATCCTTTCAACCAGTTTCCTTTGAAGGGAATGAAGGGTTATGTGGACCTCCATTAACCAAGATTTGTATCGTTAATGATGGGTCACCAACACCACCATCTCTAGCTTATGATGAAACACACGGCTGGATTGATTGGAATTTTCTAAATAATATTGGTTTATTACGTATAGTTCTTCTAATAATAATGTATTATTAGCATTTTTCATAAAAGGTATAGACTAGCGTCTTGTTTGGGTTTCCCAAAAGAAAAAGGTCTTGTTTGGATGATACTTTATAAATATGTGTAGGAGAAAAAATCAAAAAATAAATTTGAATTAAAATTAAAATTAAAATCAATTTATATACTTAACTTTTTTAGAATATTTTATTAAACTTTTAAAAAAGTAAAATTAATTAATTAATTTTAAATTATAAAAATTTTAGTATATTTTATCTTTATATTTTTTTTCTAAAGTGTTCGTAATAAAGTTTATCAAAATATAGCTTAAATATTAGAACTGATTTCAAATGGAAATATTTATCATAACTAAAAGGATTTTTTTTCTTTGTCAAGCACCTTAACAAGACTGCAAAAGCACATTGGACAGCTAAAAACAGCAGCAAAACAAAAAAGAGGGTTGATTCTTGGTGTAGTTTGTGAATTGTGATTGTGATAGGCACTCAAGTTGAAGGCCATCGTCGTTCGAGGTAGTATATATATTTTGTTGACATAGCAGGTCTCTGTCTCCTCCATGTTCCAGTCAACGAAAGAATAATTGCAACTTGTTTTTGGTTTTATTATTACTTAATCTATATCGACGACACTCAAAACAACTAAACTATAAAGTAGAAGTTGACATGAATTTGCTTTTGAATATGGTCTTATATCAACTAAACTATAAAGAAAAAAAATTGATGTGTATCTGTTGAGTGTTGACTGTTGAGTAAACAGAAGTGCAGAAACGGTCTTATATCAATTCCTTATCACAAGAATCTCCTCCCTCATGGATTGTCAACTCTCCAACCTCTTCTAATTGACCAAAAGAACCTACAATCATAAATGGATTCTTTTTCTTTAGTTTTTTTTTTCCATTATTAAACTATAACGTGAGACTGGTGGGAGGGAGTAAACAACTAAACTATAAAGTAGAAGTTGATATGAATTTGCTTTTGAATATGGTCTTATATCAACTAAACTATAAAGAAAAAAAATTATGTGTATCTGTTGATTGTTGATTGTTGAGTAAACAGAAGTGCAGAAACGGTCTTATATCAATTACTCATCACAAGAATCTCCTCCCTCATGGATTGTCAACTCTCCAATCTCTTCCATTTGATCAAAAGAACCTACAATCATAAATTACGACACTCAAAACAACTTCACTCTTAGATATACAAGTTGAAAGTGCTGTTTCATTTCTAATCATATTTTTTGATTTTGCAGCAGAATATTCCATTATAACAAATTGATAGAAAAAAGCCATAAGTCAAAGAGTTAAAACAGATTAAAGCAAGATAATGAATGTAAGTTTTTTAATTGGTAAAATCAAACACACAATGTGAAACACTGAATCAAGAAGCATGAACCTATTACTTTTCTTAATAATCTAGAAGCATGAACCTATAATAACAATTTTTTTGTAAGCAGCTTATTACTTTTCCCCTTTATTCAATTTCACTTTCAAAGACCATCCGTCACAAATCAAAATGTATCCTCAAAAGCGTGAACAATCTCTTATTACTTTTATGACAAGCTAAGTTTATCCAGTACCACAATATAACATTGTATAACCATATTTAAAACCTAGTCAACAATCCCATGCCAAGCATCAAATTGAATTAGAATGCTTAAAATCACAAATAAATCTTTTGTGTTTAGCTAAGGTAGTAGAGACGTAGTTCCCCTGCATCCTGCATAGCGAAGCACAACTAACTCCCAAGTGATGAATCATGAACCAAAACCATATCACATTAGACAAAACATAGAAGTTTACCTAACAGGAACAGAAGAACTAAAGTCTCCGTTCTTCAAGCATACAATCTGAGACTTCCAAATGGTCCTATTTTTTTAATACCAAAAAAAAACAGAAGAATGGCCAAAACCAAAATGTTTCACAATCTATAGAAAGCTGAGGTTTTTATGTGAGTGGGTGGAGAGGCAGAAAGAAATTGAAGAAGTTCCTTCAACCCAGAGACAAAAAGAACCTAAATACTTTTCCATCCTAAAAAATGGAAAATGACAAAAATGAATCAATATATAAGTATGCACCTAATTTGGAATCAATATACTCCAAAATATTAACAATTTGCTTATCTTAAAGTTCCATGCTCAGTAAAATAGAAGAGAGAGATTTCATTTGAATGATTCGAATTAAAAACTATCAAGGTATCATGATTTCCAGGCAAAAATATTTGGGAATGAAAGCTTATATTATCTCTTGAATCAGCCACTTATTAATAATAGTAGTGCTTTAATTTAATATATGTTATTAATAATAATATGTAAAAAAACTCGATTTAATAATAATAGCAGTACTTTGAATCAGTCACTTATATTATCTCTTGATTTAATAATAATAGCTCTCTTTATGTGGTAAGTTTTTTAAAAATAATAATAGTAGTGCTTTGATTTAATATATGTTATTACTTGAATTTATTTTTTGGAATAACTAATATAAATATATGTAAAAAAAAACTTTGAGAGTTACAAATATGAAACTAGTTGAGTTTAAAAAGCTCTTCCATGACCTTGAACTGAATTCTATTTCTAACAAAGAAAATGGCCTCAATTTTTCAATGAGTTACGCTCCCCAATTCAGTGTCAACAAATATGCCCGGTTTAAATCAGACACAAAAAAGGAAAAAAGATTTATAAATAAAAGCTAAATAATCACCCAAGCAATCAGATCTTCACATCAACCAACGTATAGCACACTGCGGAAATGCCTAATATGACTTGTGACAACAGAGATTAACATAAAGACAAAACAAAAAGATCTCCAATCTGATTCAGCTAAACAAATCCAATAAAAGCAAGAACCCAATACCACAAAAATCTCAAAGATGCAATCTTTAGCTCAAAATCCACAATTTCAATGCACATAATAAACAACCCCTTCAACTGAACAACAATTACAAGTAATGAAAAAGGTAAAATGGAACACCCCAGAAAATAAAATGCAGGCAGTGAAAGAGACAGAGGAAACCTGAGGAGGTAAATTTGAGAAAATCCCAGAACAATGTTGTCAATGCAGATCGAAAAGAGAAAACCCCAAAATGGGTAGGTAAAATTGGAGTACCTTGTTCGTTGCGAGCGGTGAAGACGATGGTTCCGGTGTTGTCGTGGATGAGGCACTCGAAGACGACGATGGTAGATGGTTACGAAAGATCGGAAAAGCTGAGCAGGAGCCTTAGAGGTTGAAGTCGGAAGCGTTGAGCAAGAGCCTCAGAGATGGTGGCCGAGTGGCTGATGGTGGCGGTTCTGGTTCTAGCGGAGCCGTGGAGGAGGAGCAGAAGTGCAGAACGCATGAACGGCGTGGTGGACTGGTGGTCTAGGGCATGGACGCATTCTGCTCAAGAGGAAAGAGACTGAAGGAGAGCATAGCAAAGCAAATAAGGGTATGTTGTGAAATTTTTTCAAAATAAGGGTGTATTGGTAATTTCCATGTGAAAATTTAAGGGGGACAAGTGCCCCCTATGTTGTACATAGATCCGCCATTGTGTGAAATACAAGAATAAATGTTATTTATGAATATATTTATAATAAATATATAAATTTATAATTTTTTTTAATTTGTAATAATATTTATTTATTCTAACCATAGATAGATTGTAAAGTATAATATTTTGTTTATTAATAATTGTTAGTCATTATAGATATATTTTTTTATTAAACATGTAACAGACTTAGGATTTTTTTTTTTTGACAATCATAATATTATAATTTATGAAATTATAATATTTTAAAAATGAAAGTGCTAATGAAATTAACATTGACTTTAATGATTAAAATTTAATTTAAAGAATATATATATATATATATATATATATATATATATATTATAATTTATCATAAGATTGCCGTCCAGGAAGTTGTCAAAACGGAAAATGATGGCACTATCCTCCTCAGAGAAGAAAAGCTTATTCCTGATTCGGTCAACCAGTTAATCTTTACCATAGTTCAACATTTCATAGGAGATTCCAACCTTTGGAAAGACAGATCTGCTGAACTCCTTTCCAACCTTAGGTGTAAGACTTTAGCTGACTTTAGGTGGTATAAGGATACCTTCCTTACTAGAGTCTTTACCCGTGAAGACAGCCAAGAAGCTTTCTGGAAAGAAAAGTTCATTGCTGGTCTTCCAAAATCCTTAGGGGATAAGGTTAGGGACAAAATCCGTAGTCAGCACCCTAACAATGAGATTCCTTATAAGCAATTAAGTTATGGACAACTTATTGCTTACATCCAGAAGGTAGCCTTAAATATTTGTCAAGATGATAAAATTCAGCATCAGCTTGCCAAAGAAAAGGCTCAAAACCGCAGAGATTTGGGAAATTTCTGCTAGCAGTTTGGCCTTCCCTGTTCCAAGCCTAGGAAGTCCAAGAAGCATAGCCATAATCCAGAGAAACAGAAACCCAAGAAGTCTGTTTACCATCGTCACAAGTCAGGAACCCCGCCTAGAAAGCTTAGAAGAGAGTTCCAGACCAAACCTCCCTTTGATAAGGTAAATATTCCTAAGAAACCTGTAGTCTGTTGGACTTGTGGCAAACCCGGCCATAAAAGTCAGTACTGCAGGCTTAAGAAGAAGCTTAGGAATCTCAACTTAGAACCAGCTGTTGAAGAACAGATTAATCAGCTCCTAATAGAATCTTCCTCTGACGATGAATCTGATAAAGAGACTTCTGAGGGTCAATCTTTAGAAAATCTGAATCAAATTCAAGAGGATGATCTATCTTCGACTGATGAAGACTGTCCTTCTTCTTCCCAAATCAGTGTCCTTATCCAGGAGCAAGATCTTCTTTTTGAGGTGATTAATTCTATTTCGGACCCCGAAGAGAAGAAAAATCTTTTATTAAAACTTAAACAATCTTTAAATGAGCCATCTTCTTCATCTTCTAAAACTAACAATTTGTTAACTACTAACAAGTTTAACCTTAACAATACCCTTAAGAAATTTGAAAAGAGTGTTGTTAAACCAGTAACCCTACAGGATCTTCAGCATGAGGTTAATAAACTAAAAGCTGAAATTCACCTCATTAAAGAACAACAGAATGTTCATCAGAATATTCTGACTGTTCTGCAATCTGGTGATCATACTAATGAGGAGAATCATGATCGGAGTACCCAACCCTCTGATAATGAATCTCTAAATGATTCAGTTACTCCTGTAGTTCCTCCAAACATTTTTGAATTAATTAATCAATTAACAATCCAAAAGTTTTTTATAAAGGTCAAAATTATTGTTGGAACCTTTATCCTTGAAACTGAAGTTCTGTTTGACACAGGGGCAGATTCAAACTGCATTCAGGAAGGATTAATTCCAACTAAGAATTTTGAAAAAACTTTCGAACGCCTTAGTACCGCTAGTGGTTCTAAACTCCGGGTCAATTACAAGCTTTCTGATGCATTAATTGAAAAGGAAGATTTGAAAATTAAAACCTCTTTCCTTTTGGTTAAAAATCTGAAAAATGCTGTTATTTTAGGAACGCCTTTTATCAAATCAATCTTTCCTATAACCATTTCTGATAAAGGTATTTCTATGACTTATTTAAACAAATCTATTACTTTTAGGTTTCTTAAAAACCCAATCGTTAGAGATTTAGACCCAATCCTTTTCAAGAAAAACCAAATTAATTATCTTAAAGAAGAAATTTCTTATAAGAAAATTGATGATCTGCTTAACCAACCCATTATTGTCAACAAAATCAAGTTTTTGTCTAATCAAATCCAAAACTCCATCTATGCCGATCTACCTAACGCTTTTTGGCAACGCAAACAACATATTGTTGATCTTCCTTATGAAAAGGATTTCAATGATCATCAAATCCCAACCAAAGCCAGACCCATCCAGATGAGCCAAGATCTCCTTGTTCACTGCGAGAAGGAAATTCAAGATCTTCTGCAAAAGGGGCTAATCAGGAAAAGTAAGAGTCCTTGGTCTTGTTCAGCATTTTATGTCAACAAGCCGACAGAAATTGAACGAGGATCTCCCCGTTTGGTCATCAACTACAAACCCCTCAACCAAGCCCTTCAGTGGATTCGCTATCCGATTCCTAACAAGAAGGATCTTCTTAATCGCCTTTTTTATGCTAAAATCTTTTCAAAATTTGACATGAAATCTGGATTTTGGCAAATTCAAATCAGTGAAAGGGATTGTTATAAAACGGCTTTTACAGTTCCTTTCGGACAATATGAATGGAGAGTTATGCCATTTGGATTGAAGAATGCTCCTTCAGAATTTCAAAAAATTATGAATGACATCTTTAATCCATACTCCTCTTTTATTATTGTCTATATTGATGATGTTCTTGTGTTTTCACAATCTGTTGATCAGCATTTTAAACACATAAACATTTTCATACAGGTAATCAAGAAAAATGGTCTTACTTTATCTAAAACTAAAATTAACCTTTTTCAAACAAAGATCTGTTTCCTTGGTCACAACATCTATCAAGGAACTATAATTCCCATCAATTGTGCCATTGAATTTTCCAACAAATTCCCAGATCAGATCATCGAAAAAACCCAAGTCCAGCGTTTTCTCGGTTGTCTAAATTATGTGGCTGACTTCTTCCCTTAGCTGAGTAACCTTGCAAAACCTTTGTATGATCGTCTCAAGAAGGCTCCTCCTCCTTAGACAAATACCCATACTGACATTGTCAAACAAATCAAATCTCAGCTCCAAAATCTTCCTTGCCTTTATCTTCCCAATCCTTCTGCCAAAAAGATTGTAGAAACTGATGCCTCTGACATAGGTTATTGTGGTATTCTCAAACAGTCTGTTAATGGCAAAGAATAAATAATTGCATTTACTTCTAAGCATTGGAATCCTGCTTAGCAGAACTATTCCACAGTAAAAAAAGAAGTTTTGGCAATTGTTTTATGCATTTCTAAATTTCAGTCTGATTTGCTTAATCAAAGGTTTTTAATTCGTGTTGATTGTTAGTCTGCAAAAGAGATTTTATAAAAAGATGTTAAAAACCTTGCATCTAAATAGATTTTTGCCCGATGGCAAGCTATTTTAAGTATTTTTGATTTTGAAATTGAATTTCTCAAAGGTACTTTAAACTCCTTACCTGATTACCTTACTCGTGAATATTTACAGGGGAGAGATCAGTAAGTTCATGCCCAATTCGGTCAAATCTTCCTCCTCACGAGGAAGAGGGAAAGGAAAGGTCACTAAACCAAGACTAGCTGTTGCTGGTGTAATCTCCCATGTAGGATCTGCAAGGGCTGGATCTTCATCCAATCAGGAAGGAGACTCCAAAAATCAATCAAAATCTGGGTCATCTACCTAGTCTGGGTCATCTACCCGGACCTTACCTCAATCTATCACTGGGATATCAACCCAGAAACCTAAACCCCAATCCCAAACAACGGCAGATTATGCCATGGCTATCCAAACCCTTTTGGCCCTTCATGAACAGGGTCTTTCCCATATTCCGAAAGGCCTTCCATCTAAATCATGGGCTGATGTTACTTCAGAAGAAGAAGGAAACCAAACCATCCTAGATATAATCAAAACCATGTCTCAAACTCCCATAACCCTTCACAAAGGCAAAGTCATAGTTCAACAACCAGAACCATTGGCAGTCCAAAAGCCAAAACCCCAAACACAATATGTCCCAAAACCCAAATGTTAGGAGATTGTCCAAGTAGAACCTGAATTTTGGGACTCCAAACCAAACAAAGTAGCCCTAAAAATCTTTCCCAAAGACATCCAGGGAAATCAATTCCATTATGTGCCGACCTCTATGCTCAAGACAAGGCATTTTTATGAGTTTATTCTGGTAGACACTAACTCAGTCCAGATTAAACATCATAAAAACAGAGACTTGGAGCAGATTGCTTATTCAACTCTGCAAATTCTTAAGGTTCTAATACCTAGAGAATTTGGAGACATGAATAAGATAAAACGTTTTTCCCAAAACTATGATCCCATTGGTTTTTCATACTGGGATTATCAAACTGCCTGGAATAATGTTTT